>CM060347.1:27844245-27856745 GCA_030674155.1 Stramonita haemastoma | reverse complement strand
GCCCCTGACGGTTGTGTGCTGGGTGGTAAGTTTTTAAAAAATTATTTTATTATTTTAATTTTTAAGTATTTTTTTTTCCTCACTGAAAATAACACTAGTAGTCATCGTCTGTTACTGTCTCTGTGTGTGTCTCTGACTGTCTGTCTGTCTGTCTGTCAATTCGTTGTCTGTCTGTCTGTTTGTCTGTCTGTCTGTCTGTCGCTGTCTCTCAAATAAACGTGGCTACTTGATATTTATACACTAGTGCTTGTACCCCGCACGCACGCACGCACGCACGCACGCACGCACGCACGCACGCACTCTCTCTCTCATATTTTGTTATCCTAAGTCACTTTTTTTTTGTCACTGACATTTCTGTTAATTCATTTTTCGTTTTTGGTTGTTACTGTTTGTGTGTGTGTGTGTGTGTTGTTTTTAATCCATCACCAAATACTAAACAGTTCGGCAACCCCCTTCATGTATGGGCCAATGGCCTTTCTGTGAATAAATCTTTCGAGTTAGAATTCTCTCTCTCTCTCTCTCTCTCTCTCTCTCTCTCTCTCTCTCTCTCTCTCTCTCTCTCTCTCTCTCTCTCTCTCTCTCTCTCTCTCTCTCTCTCTTTACATCGTAACCAACCAACCCCCCCAAAAAACAACACACAAAACAACAACAAAAAACACCCCCCCCCAACACCCCCCCCCCATCAACCCCCCAACACCACCACCACAACAACCCCCCCCCAACCACCCCCCCAATACCCCCCCCCAACAACCCCACCCCATTAAAAAAAAAACAATCCACCCTCACCTTGTGGCAGGTCACCTGCACCAGTACCTGTTGGAGAAGTCACGGGTGGTGCAGCAGGGGCCGGGAGAGGGCAACTTCCACATCTTCACCTGGCTCCTGCACGGCTCCACACCTGAAGAGAAGGCGCAATGCATGCTGGACCGAGACCAGTACAGGTGATCTGGAGAGAGCAGAGTGTGATGCATGTACCGTCTGTGTCTGAATCTGATTAATAGATGCAGGGGTTATTTCGTAATGAAGATAAAGGTGAAGGTGTCCCATAACTGGTGTGGTCGTAGGGGAGCGAGACCTCAGCTTCTCTAGGGGCCAGCATGTTGAGGGCGGCGCCCATCTCCTCTCCCTCGCTGCTTTACCTTCCCTGACCCTAAAGAGGGCAGGTACCCGTTTACAGCTGGGTGAACTGGGGGACTGTACTGAAGCCAAGGCGCGCAAACGGTCACCCATCCAATTGGTAACCACGCTCGACGCTGCTTCGCATTGGCTGGAGGAAAGCGAGCACTCTGACCAATCTTCTTCATAAACCTGTTATTTGATTCATCGCTTTCATCATTATCACCCCCACTACCATACCACAGCACACCACACCGCACCACGTCACCACAGCACACCAGACCACATTACACCACATTACACTACACCACACAACACCACAACACACCGCACCACGTCACCACAGCACACCAGACCACATCACACCACATTACACCAGACCACATCACACCACATCACACCACACCACAACACAACACAACACAACACAACACAACACAACACAACACAACACAACACAACACATATCATTCGGATGAGACTATAAACCGAGGCCCCGTGTGCGAACGCAAGCAGAACATCTTGCGCACACGTTAAATCCTGTTCCGCTTTTCGTAAGAGCAGGCCATCGTTTGCCGGTGAGAACAAATGACACGATTTACAAAAACTGCATACACACGGGGACTGGATGTAAAAAAGCACATTAGTGCTTATTCTATTATCCTTGATATAAAAAAATGCTTATAAGAAGGAGGGTGGCAGGATGTTTAAGACGTACGCCTGCCAACAAGTAAACTGTGAGGTTCTGGGTTCGTGCCCAGCCTCGCCCTTTCTTCCCAGTTTGTCGAAAAAGTCAAACGGAATGTCAAAGTCCTTCGGATGAGACTGTAAACCGAGGCCTTGTGTGTGAACGCACGCAGAACATCTTGCACACACGTTAAACCCGCTTCACCTTTTGGAAGAGTAGACCATTGTGTGCTGGTAGGAATGGATGACAAAAAACCCAAACCAAACCAAACCAAAACCCTTATGCACACAGGTGTCGTGTTTAGATACCATACCCGAAGTCGGAACTCGGCTACCTAAATGGTGCGTTGTGTGTGTGTGGGAGGGGGGGGGGGGGAGGGGGGGAATGGACGGTCGCATACGCATAGACCTCACCATTGGTGGACCTTGGAGCTCTAGCCGAGGAACGGGAAAAAATCATGCTTATGCTCATGATCATCATTGTTATGATCATCATCGTTTTCATTATCATCATGATTATCAGCGTGATCATCATCGTTATCATCATCATCATTATCATCATAGTTATTAGCATCATGCTCATCATTATCATCATGATCATTATAGTTATCATCACGATCATGATCGTTATCATGATCATGATCATCATTGTCATAATCATGATCATTATCATCCTGATCATTATCAGCGTGATCATCATCGTTATAGTCACATCATCGTTATTATCATTATCATCGTTATTATCATTATCATTGTTATTATCATTATCATCATCGTTATTATCATAATGATGATGACGACGACGACGATGATGTTGTTGTTGATGATGATGATGGTGATGATGATGATGTTGTTGTTGATGATGATGGTGATGATGACGACGATGATGATGATGATGATGATGATCATGGTGATTGGTATGTAAAGGTACCTGCAGACAGGAGGACCAGGGACAGGAGGCAGCAACGCCCAGCAGAAACTTCTGGAAATCAAAGACTGCATGAAGTTTGTCGGATTTTCACACGATGTGAGCTGGATGTCTTTTTTTTGGTTGTTGTTGTCAAAATTATGATAAAATTCAACCACAAAGTAGGTTTTTAGATAAATAAAAGATTTTTTTCCTCCCGAAAATCTTAATGAAATTCAACAACACAGTAGGCTTTTAGATATTGAGGGGTGGGGTGGAGGGTGGAGGGGGATGGGGAGGATAAGGGAACAAGGAAATTTTGTGTGTGTGTGTGTGTACATAATTATACTTTCTGCTGCTTTTTTCCGCTCTGCTTTGATAATCAAACACAAATCTAGCCTGACTCACTTCTTAAAAGTTTTTTTGTGTTTTAAATTCCTTTTTTATGTGGAAGATTGTTGACCGATTTATTTCTTTATTTTCTTAATTTTATTCTTTTATGTCGAGGATAATAGAATAAGCACTCATGTGCTTTTTTTCCTCCAGTCCCCGTGTGTATGCAGTTGTATAAATATTGTCATCTGTTCCCACCGGCACACTATGGCCTACTCGTACGAAAAGCGGAACAGGAGTTAACGTGCGCGCAAGATGTTCTGCGTGCGTTCGCACACGGGGCCTCGGTTTACAGTCTCATCCGAAAGACTTTTGGGGAGAGTGGAGTCAGCACTGATGTTAACTCAAGGGGAAAACCCCCCCTCGACCGGGAATCGAACTCGGGTCGTCAAATTGCCAGCGCAATGTTCTGACCATTAGGCTATCCCGTCCCCCAAAACTGAATGAATGAATGAATCATTGTTGACAGGACGTGACCAACATGCTGACGATGGTGGCTGCTGTCCTCCATCTTGGTGACGTCACGTTCAAGGAGCGTGGAGAGGGGCAGACGCTGATCCCTGCCCAGCCTGGCATTTTCAGAAAAGGTCTGTGTCTTTTATTAAATAAAAAACACTCCAACTTTTGTGGGCTAACTGGTATGAAATGGTTAGCTATTTCTGACTTTATGTGACTGCAAAAAGGTAATGGGGCATTTGACTGCCAAAAGTTATAGAAATGGTTAGCTATTTCTGACTTTATGTGACTGCAAAAAGGTAATGGGGCATTTGACTGCCAAAAGTTATAGAAATGGTTAGCTATTTCTGACTTTAATGGGGCATTTGACTGCGAAAAAGTGATAGAAATGGTCAGCTATTTCTGACTTTATGTGACTGCAAAAAGGTAATGGGTCATTTGACTGCCAAAAGTTATAGAAATGGTTAGCTAATTCTGACTTTAATGGGGCATTCGACTGTAAAAAGTTATAGAAATGGTTAACTAATTCTGACTTTTATGGGGCATTTGACTGTAAAAAGCTATAGAAATGGTTAACTAATTCTGACTTTAATGGGGCATTTAACAGCAAAAAGTGATAGAAAATGGTTAGCTATTTCTGATTTTTGTTGAGCATTTGAATAAAAAAACGTAGACCTGATTGGCATTTGCTGACTGTATTTGACTGCAAAAAGTTATTGAAAGTGGTTATTTATTGGTGATTTTTTTGAAACACTTTCCTTGCAAAAATAATGAATATGATAAACTCTGACCTTTCTGTGGTTTTGAGTGCTAGAACGACTGGGAAATAGTGTGCTATTTTTCACTGCTTGAGAGCATTTGTACAACACAGTCATGAAAAATAATGCATTATTTCTATTTTAGTGGTTTAAAAAACGAAATTTCTTTACAAATAAAATCAACAATAGAGGTAAAACTTCAACTGATATTGCTCTTTTTTGCCTGCTTGGCTTTCTGTCTAGTTCGTTTTTCGTTGAAGTTGCTGTTTTATCCTGTTTTATCCCAAGTCCTTGTTGTGGTGTTGTTGTTGTACTCTATTGGAAGAAATAATAATTTGTGATTCAGTGAGCAGTCTGCTACGTGTCCCCCATGAAGATCTGGCTTCAGCCCTGACGGAGGATGTGTTAACAGCGAGAGGTGAGTCAGTCAGTTTGTAGAAAACACTCATCTTTAGTTGTTATGTGCGTCTAGAACCCACATTTTCTTAATAAAAAACAACAACAATAAGAATAATAACAACAATAACGACGACGACGACAACAACAACAATGGTAACAACAACAACGACGACAACGACGATGCTGCTGCTGCTGCTGCTGATGACGATGACGATGACGATGGTGGTGGTAGTGGTGGTGGTGGTGGTGGTGATGATGGTGATGATGATGACAATATGTAATGATGATAATGACAACAATAGATTACTACTACCACTACAACTAACTACTACTACAACTAACTACTACTACTACTACAAACTACTACTACAAACTACTACTACTACTACTACTGCTACTGCTGCTGCTGCTGCTGCTGTACAACTAACTACTTCTACAACTAACTACTGCTACTACTACTACTACTGCTGCTGCTGCTACTACTACTACTACTACTACTACTACTACTACTACTACTACTACTACTACTACTACTACTACTTCTACTACTTCTACTACTACTACAACTACTACTACTGCTGCTGCTGCTGCTGCTGCTGCTGTACAACTAACTACTTCTACAACTAACTACTGCTACTACTACTGCTGCTGCTACTAACTACTACTACTACTACTACTACTACTACTACTACTACTACTACTACTACTACTACTACTACTATTACTACTGCTGCTGCTGCTGCTGCTGCTGCTTAGAATAAATGGAATTTTCTAGAGCGCTGAATCTTGTAAAACACATTAATCAAAGCACTTATTGTTCAGATTCATCAATTTTTTCCCCGTCTTCTATCATTCTGTCTACATTACAGTATAGTAAGACAAACGCTGTATGTTTCGGTCCATACATGTGTGCGTGCGTACGTGCGTGCGTGCGTGCGTGCGTGTGCGCTTGAGTATGTGTGTGTGTTTTCATTTATTCTTTTATTTCGAGTGTAATGGAATAAGCACCCATAGTTTAATGTCTGTTCACAGAAGTGAAGAAAATAAAGTGTGTGTGTGTGTATGTGTGTGTGCGTGCGCGCGGGCGTGTGTGTGCATGCGTGTGTGTGTGTGTGGGTGTGCGTGCGTGCATGCGTATGCGCTTGCTTGCTTATGTATGTGTGTGTATGCACACTAGCGCGCTTGTATGTGTATACGTGCATGCCTTTGCTCTACAGGTGAGGAACTGCGGAAGCCACTGACCCAGTCCCAGTGCATGGACAGTGTGAACGCGGTGTCCAAGGCTGTGTACAGCCGGCTGTTCGCCTGGATCGTCAACGGCATCAACCAGATGGTGGCCCCGCTGGAGGACTAGTGAGCTGCCTGCATGGATGCATGCATGAAAGATGGATTGTGAACTTGCTGATATCACTAGCTTGGTTGCCTGTATCTTGTTGGTGTACTGTTGTTGTTGAGGACTAGTGAGCGGGCTGGATGCATGGATGGAATATGGATGGATGGATGAAGGATGGATGGATGGATGAAGGATGGATGGATGAAGGATGGATGGATGGATGAAGGATGGATGGATGGATGGATGGATGAAAGATGGATGGATAGATGGATGGATGGATGGATGGATGGATGGATGGATAAAAGATGGACGGATGGAAGATGGATGGATGGATGGATGAAAGATGGATTGTAAAATTACTGAAAACGCTAGCTTGCTTGCCTGTATCTTGTTGGTCTACTGTTGTTGTTGTTGTTGTTGTTGTTGTTGTTGTTGTTGTTGTTGTTGTTGTTGTTGTTGTTGTTGTTGTTGTTGTTGAGGAGGAGGAGGAGGTGGAGGTGGAGGAGGACTAGTGAGCTGTGTGCATGCATGGATGGATGAAAGATAGATTGTGAACTTGCTGATAACGCTAGCTTGCTTGCCTGTATCTTGTTGGTGTACTGTTGGTGTTGTTGTGGAGGACCAGTGCGCTTGCTGCATGCATGGATGAAAGAAAGATTTTGGACGTATTGATAACACTAGCTTGACAGACAGACTGACTGGTTAACTGAATAAAAGACTGGCAGACTGACTGAATGGATGAAGGACTGACTGGCAGACGGACATACAAACAGATTGACAGATTGGCATACTTGCTGACACATTGGTTGATTGGTTGCTTAATTTGCTAGCTGATCAACTGATTCAATGATCATTTAATTGATTGAATGAATTATTAAGAGTTTTGCTGTTCTTCTTTTCAGTCAGGGAGAAAAACTCAGCATCGGTGTTCTGGACATCTTTGGGTTTGAAAATCTGCACTCCAATGGATTTGAACAGGTGGGATACCTACCGCTACAACGCTGACAACCCCCGCTCCCCACTTGTCCTCTTATAACCATGTTTGTCATCTGTGTGTGTGTGTGTTGTGTGTGTGTGTGTGTGTGTGTGTGTGTGTGTGTGTGTGTGCGTGTGTGTGTGCGCGTGCGCGCGCAGTGGACCTGCGGGATCGCTACGATAAACTGCAGACTTTGCCATCCAGACAGGATAAATAAAAACGTTAGTGTAGACAGGGGACACAGTAGTAGTAGTAGTAGTAGTAGTAGTAGTAGTAGTAGTAGTAGTAGTAGTAGTGTGGTGGTGGTGGTGGTGGTGGTGGTGGTGGTGGTGGTAGTAGAAAAAGAAAAAAAGAATGCAAAGAAGGAAAGGAGAAGAAGAAAAAGAACAGGAAGAAAAAGCAGAAGAGGAGGCCTCGAGGAGGAAGAAGAAGAGGAAGAGGAGGAAGCTGAAGAGGAAGAGGAGGAGGAAGAAGGAGAAGAAGGAGAAGAGTTGTGAAGAAGTAGAAGCAGAAGAGGAGGAAGATGAAGAAGAAGAATGATTGTGAAGAAAAAGAAGAGGCAAAAGAGGAAGAAGAATCTATACCATCAGGTACCCTCAGATCATATGTATAATGCTCTGACCACTAAACTATCTCCCCCCTCACAGCTCCCTCCCCCCAAAAAGCAACAAACCCCAACAAAACAAAACAACAACAAACCAACCTACCAACTGACCAACCAACCAGCTAAACAAAAATACACGACCCCCCAAAAAACAACAACAACAACAAAAACCAACAACAAAAAACAAAAACACCTAAAAAAAAGCCAACAACAAACAGATACCCCTTCCCCCCAAACCAACCCAACTAAATAAAACAAAGAAAAAACCAATACATAAACAATATCACCACACGTCAATTCCACCAAGTTATTATCCTTAACGTTTTCGTGCTTTTTTGTGTGGTGACAATGTGAATACAGAATGTGGGTGATGTGGCAGATGTGTATCAACGTGGCCAACGAGCGCCTGCAGCAGTACTTTCAGCGGCAGGTGTTTGAGCAGGAGCGGCAGGAGTGTGTGGAGGAGGGGGTACCTCCTGTGCAGGTGGTGTTTCCCTCCAGCCAACAGGTGTTGGATCTCTTCATGGAGGTATGATACTGTGTGACGTGACCCCACTCTGTCACTCTGTGACCCCACTCCATCACTGTGTGACCCCACTCCATCACTGTGTGACCCCACTCCATCACTGTGTGACCTCACTTCATCACTGTGTGACTCCATTACTGTGTGACCCCACTCCATCACTATGTGACCCGTCTCCATCACTGCGTGACCACACTGCATCACTGTGTGACCCCATTTCATCACTGTGTGACCCCACTCCATCACTGTGTGACCCCACTCCATCACTGTGTGACCCCACTTCATTGTGTGACCCCACTCCATCACTGTGACCCCACTCCATCACTATGTGACCCCACTCCATCACTGTGACCCCACTCCATCACTGTGTGACCCCATTTCATCACTGTGTGACCCGTCTCCATCACTGTGTGACCCCACTCCATCACTGTGTGACCCCACTCCATCACTGTTCTGTGTGACCCCACTCCATCACTGTGTGACCCCACTCCATCACTATGTGACCCCACTTCATCACTGTGTGACCCCACTCCATCACTGTGTGACCCCACTCCATCACTGTGTGACCCCACTCCATCACTGTGACCCCACTCCATCACTGTGACCCCACTCCATCACTGTGTGACCCCACTTAATCACTGTGTGACCCCACTCCATCACTATGTGGCCCCACTCCATCACTATGTGACCCCACTCCATCACTGTGTGACCCCACTTCATCGCTGTGACCCCACTCCATCACTGCGTGACCCCACTCCATCACTGTGTGACCCCACTCCATCACTGTGTGACCCCACTCCATCACTGTGTGACGTGACCCCACTCCATCACTGTGTGATCCTACTTTATCACTGTGTGACCCCGCTCCATCACTGTGTGACCCCACTCCATCACTGTGTGACCCCACTCCATTACTGTGTGACCCCTCTCCATCACTGTGTGACCCCTCTCTATCATGTGTGACCCCTCTCCATCACTGTGTGACCCCACTCCATAACTACACTTCATCACTGTGTGACTGACCTCACTCCATCACTGTGTGACCCCACTTCATCACTGTGTGACCCCACCCCATCACTGTGTGACCCCATTTCATCACTGTGTGACCCCATTTCATCACTGTGTGACCCCACTCCATCACTGTGTGACCCCACTCCATCACTGTGTGACCCCACTCCATCACTGTGTGACCCCACTCCATCACTGTGTGACCCATCATTGTGTGACCCCACTCCATCACTGTGTGACCCCACTCCATCACTGTGTGACCCCACTCCATCATTGTGTGACCCCACTCTATCACCCAAACCGTTGATTTTAGTACTTTAGGCTGTTTTCTTTTGTTTAATGGATAGCTAAGTGGTCAGAGCACTCGCTTTACCCATGTCAAGTTATGCAGCGTCAAGTGTAGTTGCCAGTTGGATGGGTGACCGTGTGCGCGCCTTGGCTTCAGTACAGTCTCCTCAGTTCACCCAGCTGTAAATGGCTTTTAACATGGGTCAATGCATGTGTCTAGAAAAGAGAGTTCTGATAGCTCAGTGGTCAGAGCAATTGCTTTCCCAAGCATCGAGCGTGGTTATCAAGGGGATGGGTGACCGTTTGCGCGCCTTGGCGTCAGTACAGTCCGCCCAGTTCACCTTGCTATAAACGGGCACCTTCCCTCTTTAGGGTCAGGGAAGGTGAAGCAGCGAGGGAGAGGAGATGGGCGCCGCCCTCAATATGCTGGCCCCTAGAGAAGCTGAGGTCTCTGATGCCTTGCTCCCCTACAACCGCCTAGGTTATGGGACACCTTTACCTTAACTTTTACCATTCTTTTGTTTAGGTGGATTGGTGGTCTAGAGGTAACGCGCCAGCCTCAAAAGCGAAAAGTCAGGGTCGGAGGTGTGCGGTGGTTCGAACTCCATTTGGACTCGAAACTTTACCTCCGTCTATTAGAACATGAATGGTGGTCTGGGTGCAAGTCTTTCAGATAAGACGATAAACCGAGACCCCTTGTGTTATACATCATTATTTAGCGCACGTAAAAGAATCCACGGCAACAAAAGAGTTGTCCCTGGCAAAACTATGGAGAGAGGCCACTCTGATAGGGAAACAAATAAAGTTGCAGACAGGAAAAGAAAAAAAAAAGGTGGCACTGTTTTTGTGGCAACGCGCTCTCCCCGGGGATAGCAGCCCAGATTTCACGCAGAGAAACCTGCCGTGATATAAAGTGATGTAAAAAGATTTTTTTTTCGGTCTCTCGGCTACAGCTCTCGAGTTTGACCAATGGTGAGATTTTTGCGTATGTAGCCGTTTTTTTCCCCTCCCACTCCATTTGGGTAGCCGCAGTCTTCCTTCGGGGATAGTGTCTTAGAAACACGACACCTGTGTGCAAGCATTAAAAAAAAATTGTCATCCGTTCCTTGTGGTGCGAAATGGCCTACTCTTCCAAAAGGTTGAACAGGTTTTTAACGTGTGTGCAAAATGTTCTGCGTGCGTTCACATACTGGGCCTAGGTTTATAGTCTCATCCGAAGGACTTTGAGATTTAGTTCGATTTTTTTTACGTCGACCTGGGAAGTAAGGACGAGGCTGGGAGGAATCGAGACCAGAACCTCACGGTTTGATTGTACTTATGATGAGCATGACAAGGTTTGGGGTTTTTTTTTAGAAGGAAGGGAGGGGGGGGGAGGGGGGAGGGGAGGGCTTTCAGTTGTCCAAAAACATCATCTTGTTCCTGTTTTTGAGAAAGAAACATATAAAGTTTTAGTCTTAAGGTGGACCATGGAGGTTGTGTTATCATCATCATCATTATCATCATTATTATTATTATTATTATTATTATCATCATCATCATCATCATCATCATCATCATCATCATTAATATTATTACTCATATCATCATCATTATGATGACGTTTTCAGAAAAACACGGGTGTGTATGACCTGTTGGATGAAGAGAGCACCTTTCCCAAAGCGTCAGACGATACCCTGGCCACCAAGCTTCACTACTACCCGGGTAGGTGTCGTGTCGTCCTATCATAATTATCGTGTCCTATCATGATTATTGTGTCCTATCATAATTATTGTGTCCTATCATAATTCTTGTGTCCAATCATAGTTATTGTGTCCGTTACTGCCACGGTGTCGTGTCGTTCTATCATAATTATTGTGTCCTATCAGTGTCCTATCATAATTATTGTGTCCTATCAGTGTCCTATCATAATTATTGTGTCCTATCAGTGTCCTATCATAATTAATGTGTCCTATCAGTGTCCTATCATAATTATTGTGTCCTATCAGTGTCCTATCATAATTATTGTGTCCTATCAGTGTCCTATCATAATTATTGTGTCCTATCAGTGTCCTATCATAATTATTGTGTCCTATCAGTGTCCTATCATAATTATTGTGTCCTATCAGTGTCCTATCATAATTATTGTGTCCTATCAGTGTCCTATCATAATTATTGTGTTCTATCATAATTATTGTGTCCTATCAGTGTCCTATTATAATTATTGTGTCCTATCAGTGTCTTATCATAATTATTGTGTCCTATCGGTGTCCTATTATAATTATTGTGTCCTATCATAATTATTGTACCCTATCATAATTATTGTGTCCTATCATAATTATTGTGTCCTCTCATAATTATTGTGTCCTATCAGTGTCCTATCATAATTATTGTGTCCTATCATAAATATTGTGTCCTAACAGTGTTCTCTCATAATTAGTGTGTCCTATCATAATTAGTGTGTCCTATCATAATTATTGTGTCCGTTACTGTCATAGGTGTCGTGTGTCCTATCATAATTATTGTGTCCGTTACTGTCATAGGTGTCGTGTCGTCCTATCATAATTATTGTGTCCTATCATAATTATTGTGTCCTATCATAATTATTGTGTCCTATCATAATTATTGTGTCCTATCATAGTTATTGTGTCCCTTACTGCCCCAAAGAGATTGTGAGACATAGAGTGTACAGAGAACGAAGCGATTCTGTTTCTCCTATTTCTTCTCTTTCTTTTTTTTCTCTTTCTCCAACCCCCTTCTTTTTTGGTGTTCGTCTCAGTCGGCTGACGAGTTTCCCTCACTTTCTTCATCTTCTTCATCATCAGTATCATGGCTACCACCATTACCACCACTGTCATTGTCATCACCCTCACCACCAACACCACCACCACCACCACCACCATCCTCCTCTTTATCCTCCTCCGTCTCCTCATCATAATCTTCTTTTTCTTTCGTGTTTGTGTTCTTGTTTCTCTTCCTCCTCCTCCTCCTCTACCTTCACCACCACGCAATCACGGTCATCACACTCATCATGATTATCACTACCATGATCACCATCCTCCTCTTCACCTCCGTC
>CM060347.1:27834245-27836745 GCA_030674155.1 Stramonita haemastoma | reverse complement strand
CACCCCCCTCCCCATCTCTCCCCTGCCCCCTCTTCACCCACCCCTCCCTGCCCCCTCCTCCCCCCCCCACCCCCTCCTCCCCAACCCCCTTCCTCCCCCTGGCACAAACATGGGAAGATAGACAACACATCTCCTCCAACTGGGAGGATTAGAAGTTAGGGGCAGATCCACCTACAGATCCGCAGTTCCTAATTCAAAGCTCAAGTTGTTGTCTTCAAAATTTTGAAACCTATCTATTAGACTAACAGTTCCACAATTTCAAGGTGTCTTTTTCTATATCTCTTCAGAAAATGAAAATAAAAGCTTACTTTAAAACATTTTGGTCCACCACACCCTCGTTTCAGATAGCTAACAGCACAGTCTACAATTTTGCATAAGAACTGATGCTTCATTTCCATTACATACAGACTTTTTTCTGGAATTCTCAGCGACTTCAAACAATAAAAAAGGAATCTCACTCTTTATAATATCCTTTGAAGGGGAGTAATATTGCCTTAAAAATGTGTCAAAAACTCTAAATACAGTTCAGCAACGTTCATCTGCAGTAAAACTTAACTTTCTCTTTTCATTCAAAAATTAAAATGCCACAAAATGACAAACAAATAACATTAAAACCTCAAAACATTTTTTAAAACTCTATCAATTTCTTTAAAATACACAATGTACACATGTGAATGACAACAAATGAATTTTCAAGAAATACCGGCACATCTTATGAATTTTGAGAGACAGGAGAACTTTTCAAGATTTACATTTCATCAGCCTTCAAAATTTATAAGTGGACAAGGGTTGAAGAAAATGCTGAGGATTAAAATCTTGTTGTAAATTTATAAAGTGGGGACAATCCATCATAAAATAAAATTCATCCCCTGAAACAGATATATATTGTATTTTGAACACATTCTTTATTCTTGTGGTATGTTATGGAAATGTCCATCCTCAATTGGAAGCTTGTGACAACTACAACGAAATTTTATAAAAGCGTAAACATATGTATCTGGTAGACAAGTTCTATATTTTTCCTTACCAAAATCGATCTTCAAATTTCTATAATAAAGGTGTCTTATATTATCCCACGGCTCACTTCTCCATTCATTAACAAAATTCTCTATTAACAAGGCTTTGATATGTGAAATTTTAACTTTGATATGTGAACTTTTAAATACTTGAAGAAAATTAATACTTGAACATAACTGTCTCTCCTACAAAATCAAATCCCCTCCCCTACCTACCACCCTACCCCTCCCCCCTCTACCCCCTTCCTCTCCCCTGCCTTCCACCCCTCCCCTCCCCTTTCCCCTCACCCTCTACCTCCCCTCCCCCTCCCCACCCCCTCCTCCCTCCCCCCCCCTCCTCCCTCCCCTCCCCCTCCTCCCTCCCCTCCCCTCCTCCTCCCTCCCCCTCTCTACCCCCCCCCTCTCTACCCCCTCCCCTCTCTACCCCCTCCCCTCTCTACCCCCTCCCCCTCCCCCTCTCTACCCCCTCCCTACCTTCCTCCCTCCCTCCCCCCTCATCTCTAACCCTGCCCCCTCCCTCCTCCCCTCTAACCCTCCCCTTCCTCCATCCTCCCCTCTCCACCCCCACCCCTCCATCCTTCTCTCTTCAAGATATTTTTAAAAAATCATATTTAGCCATGCTGATTGAATCAAGTATTTGTCAAGTAAATCTTTCATCATCTGGTAAACACTTGATGGCAGCTTTTCATACTGGAAGTGGAGCAGCTGCATCTAGAAAGGCACCATTCAACAGAGACCAAACTAGTCAAGGGATATCTGCCTGTTTCTCCATATACTAACCCTCTTAGTCCGGATCCTGGGATTTGCCAGGATTGAATAATTGTCCCCTCTGAATCCTGATTTCCTGGGACACAGTAGATTTCCATCAGGCTGTGACCATCAGTAATGCTACCACATGTCAAAGGTCTATCAGGCTAGAACTACAAGCCCTGCTGAAAATCTGAAAGTAGGAAAAGGCTTGCAAGCATGTGTGCCTGACCTGATTTCGTGTTGGAATGCAAAATCTAGGGGCAGTTTGTGTTAAAAGATCCGAATGCAAGAGGGTTAAAGGAAAAGTATTTTTAAAACCTTTAACTGAAACTTATGAAATTATTGCTATATTTTCATATCCCCAAATTTCCCATCCATACAACAAAACAGGTACAACAATTTTATGAATAAATCAAGTGCCACATGTGTATGTAGTTCTATTTGCTGTGCAGTCCTTATCAAGCTAAACATAAGGGAGAGGGAGGGTGGGGGGGAGAGGGTGGGGGAGAGGGTGGGGGAGAGGGTGGGGGAGAGGGGAGAGGGTGGGGGGAGGGAAGGGAGAGGGTGGGGGGAGGAAGGGAGAGGGAGGGTGGGGGGGAGAGGGGTGGGGGGAGAGGGTGGGGGGGAGAGGGAAGGGGGAGGGAAGGGGGGGGTGGGGGGAGGGGAGGGGAGGGGGGAGGGGAGGGAGAGGGTGGGAGGGGAGGGTGGGGGGGGAGGGGGAGGGGGTGGAGGGG
>CM060347.1:27816322-27818822 GCA_030674155.1 Stramonita haemastoma | reverse complement strand
GAGAGTGGAGTCAGCACTAATGTTAACTCTGGGAGAAAAATTTCCTCGAACGGGAATCGAACCCGGGTCGTCAAATTGCGAGCGCAATGTTCTGACCACTAGGCTATCCCGTTCCCCCAGAGAAGTTTTGGGTGTATGGACTGTTTTCAAGAACCTCACACCATATAGGCAACCATACTCCGACTTCAGAGGATTTTTTTCTCTCCATCGCGGGAGAAGTACGGGTGGGTAGTTGTTATGCTAAGAAGAGCTAGTTGTGGTTGAAGACAATTATCATAGCATTTCAAAAGTTAAAAGATAAATCATCTTATTCATGTGGGCTTTAGGGGACAAGGGTATCTCAGTGGTCAGAGCACTCGCTTTCCCCAAGATACGGTCAAGCAGCACTGAGCGTGGTTACCAATTGGATGGGTGACCATTTGCGCGCCTTGGCTTCAGTACAGTTCCGCCAGTTCTCCCAGCTGTCAATGGGTACCTGCCCTCTTTAGGGTCAGGGAAGGTAAAGTAGCGAGGGAGAGGAGATGGGCACCGCCCTCAATATGCTGGCGTCTACAGAAGCTGCGGTCTTTAACATCTTGGTCCCCAACCACCGCATAGGTTATAGGACACCTTTAGCTTTACTTGTGTATCTATTTATTTATTCTTTTATGTCGAGGATAATGGAATAAGCACTCATGTGTTGTTTTTTTTTTACATCCAGTCCTCGTGTGTATGCAGTTTTGTAAATGTCATCTGTTCCCACATGCACACAATGGCCCCACTCTTACGAAAAGCGGAACAGTAACTGAGAAAGCCTGTACTTTGGGTCAGGATTGATGAATTAAAGTTATGAGAGGGTGAGATGCAAAGACGACGGTTGATCCTGATGATAAGGCAACGTCAGTTAACAGACCCAAATGGAAAGTCCTTAACTAACACACACACACACACACACGCACGCACGCACGCACGCACGCACGCACGCACGCACGCACGCACGCACCACACGCGCGCGCGCGCACACACACACACACACAAACACCCCCCACACGCACGCATGCACGCAAACGCACCACACACCACACACACACACACACACACACACACACACACACACACACACACACACACACACACACAACACACACACCAAGCACGCAAACGCACCACACACACACACACACACACACACAACACACACACACACACACACACACACACACACACACACACACAACACACAGAGGCGGTACGAAGAGAGAGAGAGAGAGAGAGAGAGAGAGAGAGAGAGAGAGAGAGAAGAGAGAGAGAGAGAGAGAGAGAGAGAGAGAATGAATATGAAGGAATGAATAATCTTTAATTTTCAAGGGTAACAGTAAGTATCTACATACTTTTTTCATCCGGCCCTTGCCTTGATTTGATTAGGGAATAGAAGAGAGGAGAGAGAGAGAGAGAGAGAGAGAGAGAGAGAGAGAGAGAGAGAGAGAGAGAGAGAGAGAGAGACAGACAGACAGACAGACAGACAGACAGACAGACAGACAGACAGACAGACAGACAGACAGACAGACAGACACAGACATAGAGAGACAGACATATAGAGACAGACACAGACACAGAGAGACAGAGACACAGAGAGAAAAAGCACAGATGATTTTTTTTCCCCACTAAGTATACGTTGTTATCTTACTTGTCTGTCCAACTACAACATTTCCCCAAATTCTTACGAACTATTTGTGGAAATCAGAGGGAAATATGGATGAGAGAGAGAGAGAGAGAGAGAGAGAGAGAGAGAGAGAGAGAGAGAGAGAGAAGAGAGAGAGAGAGAATGGGCGGATGGAAGAACGAATGAATGAATGGATGGATGGATGGTTAGATTCTTTGGACAGATGGATGGATGGATGGATGAGTAGATGAAGGAATGAGTGAGTGAATGGTCTTTATTTTTCAAGGGAGAGAGAGAGAGAGAGAGAGAGAGAGAGAGAGAGAGAGAGAGGGGGGGGGGGGGCAAGCGCGCGCACACACACACACACACACACACACACCACAACCAACAAGCACCCGGTAGCCTAGTAGTAGTAGCCTAGCCTAGTACTTGGCCTAGACGGAGAAAATCCATACGCCGTAGCGGTGCCATGCCGCCATTTTCAAGTCAGGTCAGGCCTAACCCATTTTTCCCATCCTTGGGGAGAGCAGGCTGGCACCGCCCCACGCTCTCTTTGTTACCCGGCACGCGCGTGGCACAAACCTGGCACCCCCTGCGAATCCAAATGGCACCAACCCTTGTCAACAATGGCAAACCGTCTGTCGCCTAGTAAACTATTCAGAAACAGGGGTAGCCGGTTGCGACGGGGAGGGGAGAAAGTGTGAGAGAGGAGAGAGGGAGAGGAGGTAGTTGAGATTACAAACGTGCATGCATGAGAGAGAGAGAGAGAAGGAGAAAGCATCAAGAAAGCTTTCAAGCAGCTTTGTTGGGGTCTATATTTTTTTCTTCCCTTCTCTCTCTCTACTCCTCTCTCTCAAG
>CM060347.1:27812923-27816222 GCA_030674155.1 Stramonita haemastoma | reverse complement strand
GGTTTGTTTTTTGTGTTTTTTTGGGTGTGTGGTGTGTTGTGTGTTGTGGTTTTTTTGTTTAGTGTGTTGTGGGGGGGGGGGGGGTTGTGTTGTGTGCTTTGGGGTTGTTTTTGTGGGGAAAAAAAACCCCCCCCAAAAAAAAAAAAAAAAAACCCCCCCTTTTGGTTTTTTTTTGGGGGCTTACAGCCTTTTTTTTTTGTTTGTTTTTGGTTTGGGGGTTTTTTTACCGGGCTCGTTGTTTTTGTGTTTTTTTGTTGTTTTCGCTTACGCTTCGATTTTTTTTTCTTATTTTTGTCTTTCCCCATTTATTTCATCGGGCCCCATCCCTGAGGGTGCCCCAAATAACTTAATTTTTAGGGGGACCAAAAATTTTCCCCGAAAATGTTGGGAAAAAAAACCCAAAACCCACTCTTAATTTACACACTACACAACACCACCACAAACACAACACCAACACCAAAAAACACACACACAAAACACACCAAAATAACACACACACCCCCCCCCCCACACACACACAACCACACAAAAACCCACACCCCCCCAAACAACCCCCCCAAACCCCCAACCACACATTACACAAAAAACCAACACACCAACACAAACAACACACACACCCACACACCACACCCACACACACAACACACACAACACACAAAACCTTTCCCACCCCCCCCCCCCCCCCCCCCCCCCCCCCCCCCCCCCCCCCCCCCCCCCCCCCCCCCCCCCCCCCCCCCCCCCCCCCCCCCCCCCCCCCCCCCCCCCCCCCCCCCCCCCCCCCCCCCCCCCCCCCCCCCCCCCCCCCCCCCCCCCCCCCCCCCCCCCCCCCCCCCCCCCCCCCCCCCCCCCCCCCCCCCCCCCCCCCCCCCCAAGTTTCAACAGAATTTGTCTTTGGTAATGAGAGGCCCGGTGCACTCACTGTTTGATTCCCTGATTGCCTTTGCACCCCTTCAACTTTTTTTTTTTTTTTGTGTGTTTCTTTTTTTTTTTTTTTTTTCTTTCTTTTTTTTGTGTGTGTGTGGTGTGTGTTGTGTTTTGTGTGTTTTTTTTTTGTGTGTGGTGTTTTGTGTGTGTGTGGTGTTTTGTTTTGGTTTTTTGTGTGTGGGGGGGTGGGGTTTGTGTGTGGTGTGGTGGGGGGGTTTACTTACCCACCCACACACCCCACACACACACACACACACCACACACAACCACCCACACACACCACATTTACACACACCACAACACACATCACACAACACCCCTCCAACAAAAACCAAAACACCAACCAAAATACACAAAACACCACACAAACAGATGGAGTGTGTTTTTTGTTATGAAAAATTTTTCCCGGAAAGGGCCCAAAATTGCACCCCCCATTTTTGGGGGGAAAAAAAAAATTTTCCTGTTCGTTTTTTGGGGAGTGTAGGAGGGGAGAGAGGGAGGGGAAGGGGAAGAGAGGAGAGAGGAGAGGAAGGGGATCGGGTAGGGAGAGGGGAAAAGGGGAGGGGAGAGAGAGAGGGGAATGAAGGGGGGGGGGAGTGGAGAGAGAGAGGGGGGAAAGCCCGAGATGGACAGAGAGAGAGAGAGGGGACAAAGGGAGGGGAGAAAGAGAGAGAGAAAAAAGGGGGGACCAGAAAAAAACAGAGGAGGAACAAAAAACCTCAAACATAAACAAAAAAAAAAACACACCAACAAAACACACACCCCCACAACACCACACCCCCCACACAGCCAAAACCCCACACCCCCAGAAGCAACACACACCACACACACACACACACAAAAACCCCCAAAACCCCCCAAACACCACACACACCCCCCACAAAACCCCCCTAAAAAACCCCCACACGGGGGGAATAGAGACAAAAAAGATTTATGAAATTTTTTTAAAAAATTTTTTGTCATTTTTTCCCCCACCGGCAACGGGGGCCCCTACTCTTCCGAAAATTTTTTTTTTAAAAGGGGTTTTTTTAAAACGTGTGCCAAGTGTTCTTTTTTCCCCCCTCAAACCTGGGTTTTTAGTCTCATAAAAAAGGGAAATTTTTTGGGTGGGGGGGAAGTCAGCGGGGGTTTTTAATCGGGGGGAAAAACCCCCTTCTTGAACGGGGTTTAAAAACCCGGGTAAGCAGGCCCCCAGGGACCCCCTTTCCCCTTTTAAAAAACCCCGGGCCCCCCCCCCCCCCTTTTCCCCCCCTTTTGAGAGAAAAAAATTTGCCCCCGGGGGAAAAAATGAGAGGAGAGGAGAGGAGGGGGGAAAAAAGGGGGAAAAAAATTTTTTTTTAAAAGGGGGGGAGAGGGGGGGAAAAATGGGGGGGAAAAAAAGGGGGGGGGGGAGAGGGGGTTGAGAGGGAGAGGAGAAGAGGGGGGGGGAAATTTTTTAATTTTTTAAATTTTTTTAAAAAATTTTTTAAATTTTTTTTTTTATGGGGGGATAAGAGAGAGAGAGAGAGAGGGGGGAAGAAGGGGGGGAAAAAAAAGGGGAAAAAGGAAGAAGGAAGATTTGAGGGGGGGGAGGGGGGGGAAGGAAAAAGGTTGAGGGGGGGAAAAGGAGGAAAAAACCGGAAAGGTGGAAAAAAAATTCGGGGAAAAGGAAAAAAGGAAAGCCCCTTTTTGGGAAAAAAAGTTAAAAAAATTAAAAAATTTAAAATTTTTAATTTTGGGGGGAAAAAACCCGTATTGGGGGAAAAATTTGGAAAAAAGGGAAAAAAAAAAAAGGAAAGGGGAATTGGGGTTTTTGGAGAAAAAAAAAAAAAAAAAAAAAAAAAAAAAAAAAGGGGTTGGGTTTGACCGGGAAAAAGGAAAACAAAACAAAAAGAAAAAACATAAAAAAAGGAAAAAGGGAGAAAGAAGGATTGAGGGGGGCTAGGAGGGTTGGGGTAAAAAGGGGAGGGGGGGGGAAAAAAAAGGTGGGGGGGGGGGGGAAGGGAGGAGAAATGAGAGAAGGGGGAAAGGGGGGTCTTTTTTGGGGGGGGGGGGCCAGGGACAAAAAAAAGGGGGGAAAAAGGGGGGGGGGAAAAGAGGGGGAGGGGGGGAGGTATGGGGGAAATTAAAAAAGGGGGGGGGGGCCCCGGGGGGTTGAGGGGGGGAGAGGGTTTTTGGGGGAGATTAGAGGGGGGGGGGGGGGGGGGGGGGGGGGAGGGGGGGGGGGGTTGAAAAAAAAAGGGGTTCAGGGGGGGAAAAGGGGGGAGGGGGAAAAAGGGGAGAGGGGGGGATGAAAAAATTGTTCTGTAAACCCAAAAACCCCCCTTTTCTCCAGCCCTTTTTCCCCCTTTTTTGGGTCGTTGTTTTCCCCCTCCTGCCCCCTTTTCCAAAAATTT
>CM060347.1:27795423-27805423 GCA_030674155.1 Stramonita haemastoma | reverse complement strand
AGAGAGAGAGAGGGGGGGGAGAGAGAGAGAGATGGGGGGGAGGAGGAGGGGAGGGAAGAGAGAAGAGAGAGAGAGAGAGAGAGTGAGAGAGAGAGAGGAGAGAGAGAGAGAGAGAGAGAGAGAGAGAGAGAGAGATGTAATGAAGAATGAATGAATGAATCTTTATTTTTCAAGGGTTACAAGTAGTAAGTATTACATATCTTTTTTTTTTATCCTGCCCTTGCCTGATTGGGGAGTATGTAGCTGTAAATAATAGATGATAGAGATAGTAGAGAGAGGAGAGAGAGTATGAGTAATATATATATTATATAAATGAGAGATGAGAGAGAGAGAGAGAGAGAAGAGAAGAAGAGAAGAGACAGAGAAGACAGACGAGAGAGAAGAAGAGACGAGAGAAGAAGACGAAGAGAGAGACAGGTTTTATACTGTTGGTAATAATTATATTATGAGGCATTGTTTGGGTAGTAGCTCTGCTTTTCTGTGTTGTGACTGAATCTGTATAATCTGTTCTGTTTCTACGCTGAGTCAGTGGACTTCTTCGTCTCTCTGACCTGCCTAGACTCGTGTGTGTGTGTGTGTGTGTGTGTGTGTGTGTGTGTGTGTTGTGTGTGTTTGTGGTGTGTGTGTGTGTGTGTGTGTGTGTGGTTGTGTGTGTGTATGTATGTATGCGTGTAGTAGCGTGTTATATATATATTTATATATTATATATATATATATATATATATATATATTATATATATTATATGTGTGTGTGTGTGTGTGTGTGTGTGTGTGTGTGTGCGTGTTGCGTTGCGTGTGCGTGCGTGCGTGTGGTGTGTGTGTGTGCGTGCGTGTGTGGTGTGTGTGTGTGTGTGTGTGTGTGTGTGTGGTGGTGGTGTGTGTGTGTGTGTGTGTTCCTCCTTTCCTGTCTTTATGTCTGAGAATATTGATGATAACGATAGGGAATGGATAAAGTTCGTATAGCGCTTTCTAACACCCCAAAGTGCTTTAACTTGTCACAAAATGCTGCACATTGATATAACGCTTAATACAGCAAAAACCAAACCAAAACAAACAAAAAATACCCGAGAAGAAAACAGAGAAGAAAAGGAAAGCAACAGCAAGAAAATAAACTGAAAATCTAAGCACAAACTAGCACCTACAGGCCCAACATTAGTTTAACTAGAAGCACAAGCATGTTGTTTGATTTGCATGTAGGCGCGCGCGCACGTGCACACACACACACACGTACGCACGCACGCACGACACATTGCACACTCACTCACGCATGCACGTACACGTATGCACGCGCGCGCATGCACCACACACACACACACACACCACACACACACACACACACACACACACACACACACACACACACAAGACATTGCAGAACATCTTGCGCACACGTTAAATCCTGTTCCTCTTTTCGTTAGAGTAGGCTATTGTGTAGCGGTGGGAACAGATGACAATATTTACTAAAACTATATACACACGGGGAGTGGATGAAAAAAAAGCACATAAGTGCTTATTTCATTTCCCTCGATATAAAATGAATAAAACAAAATAAAAATAAAATAAAACAAAATACACACACACACACAAAACGAACGCGCGCGCGGCGCACACACACAGACACCCACACAGACACACACACACCTCTCTCTCTCTCCTCTCTCTCTCTCTCTCTCTCTCTCTCTCTCTCTCTCTCTCTTCTCTCTCTCTCTCTCTCTCTCTCTCTCTCTTGGCCGTTCTGTATTCTATTCACACTGCAAATGGAGGGGTCGGGTAGCGGGGTTGCTGATCCATGAAATCAATATTAATACCTCGTTCCCTGTAATGCTCTCTTTGATTACGCCATAGTTTGGTGTATTGATGTTCGCCCCCATCTGGTGGTGGCCAATCTCTGTTTGTCTGTCTGTCTGTCTGTCTGATGTGTGTGTGTGTGTGTGTGTGTGTGTGTGTGTGTGTGTGTGTGTGTGTGTGGTGTGTGTGTGTGTGTGTGTGTGTTGTTCTTCTTTTATTCTTTCTTTCTTTCTTTCTTTCTTTCTTTCTTTCTTTTTCTTCTTCTTCTTCTTCTTCTTCTTCTTCTTCTTCTTCTTCTCTCTCTCTCTCTCTCTCTCTCTCTCTCTCTCTCTCTCTCTCTCTCTCTCTCTCTCTCTCTCTCTCTCTCTCTCTCTCTCTCTCTCTCTCTCTTCTCTCTCAGTTGTGTGTGTGTGTGTGTGTGTGTGTGGTGTGTGTGTGTGTGTGTGTGTGTTGTGTGTGTTGTGTGTGTGTGTGTGTGTTATTTCGAGGATATGGAATCCAGTCCCGTGTGTATGCAGTTTTGTAAATTTTGTCATCGTTTCTTCGGCACACAATGGATTATCTTCCAAAAAGTTGAGGGTTTTAACGTGTGCGCATCGGTGTGTGTGTGTGTGTGTGTATTGTGTGTGTGTGTTTCTGTGGCTGTGGTGTTGTGTGTCGTGTGCGGTGTGTTGTCGCTCGGTGTGTGTGGTGTGGTGTGTGTGTGTGTGTGTGTGTGTGTGTGTGTGTGTGTGTGTGGGGAGGGGTGTGTGAGGGTAAGAGATGTGTGGGATGGGGTTTTCTTTCTCTTACCACATCAGTTAATCATTTATGACAGTTAGATGTCAGTTCTAGCTTTCTTCATGGTTATGGCAGGATTCGCGTTTTCGTTTTTCAATACTGACCTCTGCACGACCTTCGGCGCGTAGCTTACGTCATTTCCTTCTTTCCCATCACCCCCAAAATGACACGTCAGCTTAACAAATACCCCCCCCCCCTCCTCTCTCTCCCAAGGATGATAACACAACAAAACAAACAGCGCTGGGAAACCGTTTTAGACTGTGAAAACAGTATCGTGTTTTCGTTTTCCATTGGAAGGGAAAGGTTATTTTGACCCTTCATGTTCTAAATGCGAACCCGTAGAGTTTGTGTCTGTGAGGATTGTGTGGTCGTTTTCAGCGGTTATTATAATTCATTGTTTGTTTTTTGCTGGTAGTAGTAGCAGTAGCAGTAGTAGTAGTAGCAGTAGAAGTAGTAGTGGAAGTAAGTGCAGTAGCAGTAGTAGTAGAAGTAGTAGTAGTAGTAGTAGTAGCAGCAGCAGCAGCAGCAGCAGCAGTAGTAGTAGCAGTAGTAGTAGTAGTAGTCTTTTTCTTCTTTCTTTTTGGAGGCAGTAGGATCGTGGAAGGGGGTGATTATTATTATTATTATTATATATTATTGCTATCATCATCATCATCGTCATCGTCATCATCATCATCATCATATTTCGAGGATAATGAATAAGCACTAATTTAAAAAAAAAAAGTTTTACATCCAGTCCCAATGTGCATGCAGTTTTGTCGATTTTGTCATCCATTCCTATAGGCACACTTGGCCTACTCTTCCGAAATGCGGAACAGGTTTTCACGTGCACACAAGATGTTAATCTGTTTTGCGTGCGCAAACGGAACCTCGGCTTATAATATAGATAGTAACATCCGAAGGACTCTTTTAGGTGAGTGTGAAGGTGTGACTGGTAAATTTATTTAGCCGTTATTTGAAACAGAAATCCAAATGACTAAGATCTTGAAAACCCGTATGATTCCCACATCCATCACCCTACCCACACTTCAGTTACTGAATTCTTTATCCTACCTGACTCACTCAACCGCCATCCCACCCACACTTCCACCCCATACTTTGTAAAAGCCTAACAAACGGAACAGCAAACAAACGTATAACCCAAACATAGGTTGGAGGGGATTTTTCCCCTGGAGTTAACATCAGTGCTGGCTCCACACTCCCCAAAAGTCTTTTGGATGAGACTATTGTAAATTGAGGGCCCGTGTGCGAACGCACGCAGAACATCATGCACACACGTTAAATCCTGTTCCGTTTTTAGTAAGAGTAGGCCATTGTGTGCCGGTGGGAAGAGATGACAATATTTACAAAACTGCATACACACGTGGACTGGCTGAAAAAAAAAAGAGTGCTTATTCCATTATCCTCGATATAAAAGAATGAAATAAAATAAAATAAAATAAATAAATAAATAAACAAACGTAACTCAACCAAACAAACGACAGCAATAATTCCGCGAATAGAAGAGAGGAGGTTTGGACCAGATTGATTTATTATGAGGGAGATGTGGAAAGACTTAAGAGGGCGTTAGAATAGGAGGGGAAGGGGGGGGGGGGGGGATAGTGTGACCTTGGGGAAGTGATCGCCGTTTAACGGTTATGGTGGTGGGTGTTTGGAGGAGGAGGGAGAGGGGGAGGGATGAATCCTGGAGTGTGGGGGAGGGGGAGTGGATGGAGGGGGTGGATCCGAATCGAAGATGGAAATGCCGTTCATCTTCAACGCCACAGAGTGATGCTGACAGACCAACTTTCAGCGTCCTTGAAAACAGTCCCGCGTCTAGTCTGTCTATGGTGATGTTTTAGCATCAATATTTTAGATTTTTTTTATATAAAAGGTGATTTGTATTGTATCGTATTTTGTTTGCTTTTTTAGGTGTGTAAAATTGTATGGTTTTTGTTTGTTTTGAATTACATTTTTTTCTCTCTCTCCCATCTCCACCTTTTTAAGGAATTTGTATTTTTTGAGGAAAAAGTAGTGGAGGAAAAACAAGGGCAGGTACCAACTTCTTAATCATTTGCATCCCATTTGTATTTTTTGTTCTTCCCTTCTGTTGCCCCCCTTTCTTCCTTCATTCCTATTTTTTTTCTTGTTTTTCCTTCCTTTTTTTTTTCTTTTTCATTTTTAGTTTCTATATTTTATGCCTTCAGTTTTCCTTTCCTGCCTTTCTGTCCTCTCTTGTGCTTCATATCCTTTTTCTTCATCTTTTTTCTTCTATGTTTTTTTAAAATAGAAATATCTGTGTGTGTGTGTGTGTGTGTGCGTGCGTGCGTGCGTGCGTGCGTGCGTGCGGTCGGGCGTGCGGGCGGGCGGGCGTGCGGGCGTGTGGTGTGTGTGTGTGTGTGTGTGTGTGTGTGTGTGTGTGTGTGTGTGTGTGTGTGTGTGTGTGTGTGTGGTTCTCAGACCTCCTCCCACTTTCGTGTGCTGTAAGTAAAACTGCTCTGTCTTCTGCTTCTTCTCTGAACTGTAATGATGAACTATCTCTCACACTCAGTGAGTCAACCTTGAGGAAACTAAACAGAGACGACCCAGCACTGCTGTTGGATCAGTTTGTGTGACTTTATTTTAAAGAGAAAGGCCCCATTTAAAAAATATATATATATTATTATATTCCTCGTTTATATATCACACAGTGCAAGAAAGCTTTGCTAAAGAAGTTGAAATAAAGAGAACATCTACATCACCACCTTATGAAATGACGACATTAACTTAAAACTAATAACACACAAATACACGCACGCACGCACGCACGCACTCACGCACGCGCGCCACACACACACACACACATACACACACATATATACATGCACACACACACACACACGCACGCACGCACGCACGCACGCACGCACGCACGCACGCACGCACGCACACACACACACACACACACACACACACACACACACACACACACACACACACACACACGAAAGTTCACACAAATCTCTCATTTCCCTCTTCTCCCACTTTTGATGCTAACGGATGACCACACCTACACACACACACACACACACACACACACACACACACGCACACGCACACACACACACACACACCTAAGTAACTCTTCACACGCAAATCTCTCATTTCCCTCTTCTTCCCGCACTTTTGACGATAACGGATGACCATACTAGGGATCAGTAGTGATCTGGGGGTATAGAGGGCAGGGATGAGTAAGGGAGCTAAGAGCCTGCACTGTCCGTCTCCTTTAAATCTAAAAGCCCTGACAGTGACAGTGACATCCATCCGCTGCTGTCCTTGAGGAATCTTGGGGATCTGGGACCTTCTGCCACCTCTCGTCCCCCTGCAGGGCCTCACAGGGGCGCACAGGGAATCTAATGGCAGTGGTGTTTGAAAGTGGCAGCAGTTAAAGATCTAGATGGTTAAACTCACCAGTTGATTGGTGTGCTTGTTGAGAACCTGAATCTAATGGCAATTGTGTTCAAAGTATCTTGTTTTATTGATTTTATTCTTTTATATCAAGGATAACGGAAAAAACACACTCATGTGTTTTTTTTCCATCCAGTCCCGGTGTGTTTGCAGTTGTGTAAATATTGTCATCTGTTCCCACCGGCACACAATGGCCTACTCTTACGAACGAACGGGAACAGGATTTAACGTGTGCGCAAGATGTTCTGCATGCGGTCGCACACGGGGCCTCGGTTTACAGTCTCATCCGAAAGACTTTTGGGGAGAGTGGAATCAGCTCTGATGTTAACTCCAGGGGAAAAATCCCTCGAGCAGGAGTCGAATCGGGTTGCTAAGGCAATGTTCTGACCATTACACTATCCGGCCCCCCTAGGGTCGTACCCCATAGGGTCCTACAGGGCTATTCATTCATTTATTTATTTATGTATTTATTTATTTACCCTTGGATCTTGAGAGTGAGAGTGGAGGGATTGAAAATAACAGCAATAGCGTTTAAAAGTAGCCTCAGATCTAGATCTAGATGTTTAACTTGCGAGTTGATGGGTGTGCTTGTTGAGAACCTGAATCTAATGGCAATTGTGTTTGAAAGTAGCGTCAGTTATAGATCTAGGTGGTTAAACTAACCGGTTGATTGGTGTGGTTGTTTAGAGCCTGAATCTAATGGCAATTGTGTTTGAGCTAGTGTCAGTTTTAGATCTAGGTGTTTGAAATAACCGGTTGATTGGTTGTGCTTGTTGAGAACCTGAATCTAATGGCAATTGTGTTTGAAAGTAGTGTCATTATATACTAGATGGTTAAATCTTGGTGTGCTTGTTGAGAACCAGAATCTATGGCAATTCTGTTTGAATGTAGTGTCAGTGATAGATCTAGATATCTTAACTCAGGAATTGATTGGTGTTGTTGTTTATAACCTGAATCTAATGGCAATTGTGTTTTGAAAGTGGCGTCAGTTATAGATCTAGATGTCTTAAATTCACCTGTTGATTGGTTTGCTTGTTGAGATTGGTTTGCTTGTTGAGAGCCTGAATCTAACAGCAATCGCGTTTTATTTAAGGTACGAGCAGGTTATAGATGGTTTATATCAGGGTTGATTGGTGTGCTTGTTGACAGCTTGACATCTAAAGAATTGAGAGGAACGAGCGAGTTCAGTGTCTGCTGGCTGTCAGCTTCTCTGAGTGCTCGCAGTCCAAGTACATTAATTCTCAGTAAATAATCCTAATGCTAGAGGGTGTGTGTGTGTGTGTGTGTGTGTGGTGTGTGTGTGGTGTGTGTGTTGTGTGTGTGTGTGTGTGTGTTTGGGGGTCGGGGTGTCTTCGGAAGACTTATTTTTTGCATTTATTTTTTTTCCTTCTAAATGCCGCTCTTACTATTTTCGAGATGGAAACAGACGGCAACTTTCCCTCTTCCAACTTTTTGAATGTCACCCTGCTGTCTTTTTCTTCTTCTTCTTCTTCTTCTTCTTCTTCTTCTTCTTCTTCTTCTTTCTTTCTTTCTTTCTTTCTTTCTTTCTTTTCTCGTGTTCCATGGCTATGCCAGTTTTTAATCTGGTCTGGATAGCAGTCTTCAGTCTGGCGTAGTGACCACGCCAGTCCTCACATTTTTTTCCCCTGGAGCTACACAGGGCTGGGCCACGTCTGGTGTCTCAGAGTGTTGAAGGTAGGACAAGGACTGCAGGATGTGGGAGGAGGGGTTGTGGGCCTGTGCCACAGGGACACTGGTCAGTGTGGGGTATTTTCAGGCGGTGGAGATGGGATAGGAGCTGGCAGTGTCCTGTTCACAGTCTGGAGATGATGACATGAGCGGCACTATCTAGCTCAAGAATGTGGTCTTTTTTCATCTTCTAGCCTGACGCCCGTATTGTGTATATTCATAAAATTTTAATTTTAACAAAAGAAACCACTCGAAGTAGAACGCACATACGTCATGCATGAACTGATTCGTGAGGGCACAAAGTATCCACAAATGCTCGCAGACGTTCAATTATGCACAAACACACGGCACAAGCTATCAAGGACAGCGCCACACATTTCTCTCTCTCCCCTGTTTTCCTGTCTGTATTTTTGTTTTCTTTTCAAGGTTGCTTTCCTCTACAGAATTTTGCCAGAGACAACTCTCTTGTAGCTCTGGGTTCTTTTACGTGCACTAAATGCATGTTGCACATTTTTTAGTCTCTATTCCGAGCACCATGGCCACCACTCTTAGTGGGTTGAGGGGAAGGGGGGGGTGGGGTTGGAGGTTTTCACAGGGATCAAACCCTAGGCTTCTTGCTCTCTCTAGGTGGTGCGTTATCTCAAGACCACCAATCCATAGTGTGGGTTTGTAAGCAGCCTACATGCCTTCTTGTCTGTCTGTGCATTAAAAATGCATCGGAATTCGAACTGTCGAGACAAATCTGACTGATTATACAAAACCAGAATTTTTTCTAACTTTTTTTTTTCATATGTCCTTTTTCCATAGTCAGAAATCTATAGGCCTACATGATGTAAAGTTCAGAAACCAAGCTCAGGAAAGCCGATACGTAAATGCCAGATGACGTATTATGTTACGAATGACGTCATGGATTGATCGCTTCGATTCTGGAAGAGGTAGTAGGAAGAACTGAAAGTGAATATTTGTTATCATTTGCTTCTGTTTATTCATATTTAGTTGTGTTTTTTTCGTCTTTGAGGCACGCTTGCGCGCACATGTGTGTGTGTGCGTGTGTGTGTGTGTGTGTGTGGTTGTGTGTGTGTGTGTGTGTGTGTGTGTGTGTGTGTGTGTGTGTGTGTGTGTGTGTGTGTGTGTGTGAACCTGTGCATATATTCATGTCATTAAAATTTGTTTGCAGAAAACACAGCCGTCAATTGTGATTTGCTTTTAAATCACTCATCCTGCAAGACAATTAGGCTGAGAGGACAGAGAACACGAAATATTTATTCAGATTTAGGCCTAAGCTCCTTTCCGAAGGGGATAAACATGATATCAACACAAATATAAAGTTAAATATGAATTTGTATGAGCATCATACAGCATTTTAACAGGCGTCTTTCCATAAACATGTTGATAAATGCATTACTTCCGAAAATTATGTTGCCACAGTATATAATCGCCTCAATGCATTCTAAGTATACATCGCCACATTATTATTGTTACGAGAGAGAGAGAGAGAGAGAGAGAGAGAGAGAGAGAGGAGGAGAGAGAGAGAGAGAGAGGAGAGAGAGAGTGAGGGAGAGAGAGAGGAGAACACACACACACACAACACAACACACACAACACACACACACACACACACACATACACACACCACACACACACACACACACACACACACACACACACACACACACACACACACACGCACACACAGGAAGGATGGAATGACCACTCCACTAAAAATGATTAAGGTCGCCATGGAGACAGTGTCCCTCCGTGAGCACCCTCCCTCATCATTCATGCTTTTGACGCTGTGGGGAGTCCTTCCACCACAGAGGGACAAGGGAGACATCAGGGGGACTAGAGGGATGCTGCCGAGCTAAATGATCTATGGTCGTTTATTGGTCACAAAAGATGAAAATTGATATCACCCCTTTGTGAAAAGATGGCGTGTTAGGAAATAGGGAACTTTTGTTGTTGTTTCCCGCCCCCCCCCTCTCTCTCTCTCTCTCTCCTCTCTCTCTCTCTCTCTCTCTCTCTCCCCCCTTTTTTTGTATTATCAGTCCCCTCTTCCCCCTCAGGGAACAAAATGACCTATGATACTTTTGTTTTCCGCAAACAATGACAGCTTTATTTGCCTTTGTGAAAAGATGCCTTATATGGTAGATACTATGCACGCAATATGAATGTTCTTTTTGTTAGGCTTTTCTTTTCTTCTTCTTTCGTTTCTTTCATATGTTTCTTTTTTTCCTTTTTTTTTCCTTTCTTTTCCGTTTTTTTGTCTTCCTTTCTTTCTTTTTTTTCTTTCTTTCTTCTGCTTCTTATTCAATTTTTC
>CM060347.1:27782486-27787486 GCA_030674155.1 Stramonita haemastoma | reverse complement strand
GGTTATTGCTGGTGGTCTGGATGCTAGTCTTTCGGATGAGGCGACAAACCCTTGTGGAACACGCATTCTGCGCACAGAAAAGAGCCCACGGCAGCAAGAGAGTTGTTCCTTGGCAAAAACTGTAGTAGGGTCACTGTCATAAGGAGCCTAGTGGTCAGAACAGTGCGCTGGCAATTTGACGACCCGAGTTGATTCCCGTTGGAGGGGATTTTTCCCCTGGAGTTAACATCAGTGCTGACTCCACTCTCCCCAAAAGTCTTTCGGATAAGACTGTAAACCGAGGCCCCGTGTGCGAACGCACGTAGAACATCTTGCGCACACGTTAAATCCTGTTCTGCTTTTCGTAAGAGTAGGCCATTGTGTGCCGGTGGGAACAGATGACAATATTTACACAACTGCATACACACGGGGACTGGATGAAAAAATCACAAGAGTGCTTATCCCATTATCCTCGATATAAAAGAATTTTTTTTAAATAAGCATACCCTGAAGCCATTGTGTTATTTCATTCAGGGTGCTGCAGGGGTGTGTGTTAAACGGGTACCCCCCCAGGTGCCGGAGCGAAGTCCAGACACCCAGCTGTCCACTGGCAGAGACTCCAGCAGAAAATCCTCCGTGTCCAGCAAGGTACGTTTTATTCTCACACACACACACACACACACACACACACACACACACACACACACACACACACACACACACACACACACACACACACACGCGTGGGCGCGTGCGCACGCGCACGTGCACACAGCACGTGGGCGTGCAAGCGCATATAGACATAGACACACACACAAAAGTATAATTATGCTCATGCATACACACACACACACACACACACAAACCCAAACACCAACATCGTACACGCATATGCACACACATATGATGTACACAAATGTACGAATACACACGCATGTACAAATACACGCAAACGCGCGCGCGCGCACACACACACCACAACACATTTTCTCTCTCTCTTATCATCTCTCTTTTTTTCTCTCTCTATCTATATCTCTTATATATATATATATATATATATATATATAATACATATATAATATATATATGTATACACATATATACATACACGTATGCGTGTGCTTTCTGTCTCTGCCTGTCTCTGTCTCAATCTCTCTTTCTTATTTATCTCATTTTCTGTCTGTCTTTCTGTCTGTCTGCCCTCTCTCTCCCCCCCCCCCCCCTCCCTCTCTCTCTCTCTCTCTCTCTCTCTCTCCTCCCCCTCCCTCCCTCACTGTCTCTCTCCCCTTGTCTATCCCCCTCCCACACTCCCCCCCCCCTCTCTCTCATCACACTCAGTTCACCCTCTTTCTTCAGGACTCTTGCTCTTCACTTGAACACTGCAGCGACATGAACGAAGTCTTCGAGGGCAGTCCTCAACATCATCATCATCACCACCATCCTCACCCTCACCCCCACCCCCACCACCCCCCAGACGCAACCCACGCTGGCAACAACCGCCACGGCGACAGCAGTCGACCCTTCTCTTACGCTGCAGGGGTGGACCCCAAAATGCTGCAGCAGCAGCAACGACATTTAGCCGCCCACGCTAACGGTGGTAGTAGTGCCGGTTCTGCTGGCGGTGGTAGTGGTGGTGGTGGTTCTAGAAGTCGCGCCGTGTCCGAAACTTACCCTAGTGGTGGTAGCGGTGGTGGTAGTGGTGGGGGAGATGGTGGTTATTACTCCGACCCTACCGGTCGCGGCGGTTTTCAACCTTACACGGAATATCGAAGAATGGACAGTAACGCGTCTTCGACTTCCTCGCAAGGAAGCGTGAACGGGATGGGAGGAGGAGGAGGGATGCCCCAGCAAGATTTGGCGATGTATGAGGCAGGTCACGGGATGCAGGCCCCTACAGGGGGGTATCCACCTTACGACTCTGCCCAGCCAGGAAACGTTGTTCCGCCTTGGTCGCCGTCTCAGCAGACTGGAGGAGTTGGGTATGTGTACCCTACTCCTTCTTCTTCTTTCTTCTTCTCCCAGTCATGCCCAACAATCACAACAACCTCCTCCCCCCTCCTGCTCAGATGTATGGAGGGGGTGAGGGGGTGGTGGTAGTCTCAAGCGCGAGCTCCCCCTCCAGCCCCTACCACAGGGGAGGGTCCCCGCGGCACGTGCACACGCATCACCACATCGTCACCAAGCCTCACCCTTCCCCGCCAGCTTCCAGAAGAGGCTCGTCAGGGTCTTCCCCGGCTCGAAACTCGAGCTCTTCTTCCTCCTCCAGTGCTTTTCAGCCCGTGCCGGCATCATCAGCAGCGTCATCGTCCTCCTCTACGTCATGCGTTACGTCATCGTCGTCACAGCTTGCGTCATCAGTCCCACCTCCTCCGCCTCCGCCTTCTTTCCCCGCCCCGCCTCCCCCTTTGCCTTTACAAGACAGATACCTGGCAGCCACGCAGGAGACCGCTCTCCCTTCCCCACCCCTCCCCCCGCCTCCTCCCAACGAGTTTGGTGGGGTGAGGAAAGGTCCCGTCCCGGCCCCTACTGCCCCTACTGCTGTTGTGTCGGCCAGTGGTGGTTCCAGTCTTCGGGCAAACCGGCCCATACGGCTGTCGGGGCGGCGTGGCGGGGCAGTCTCCTGTTCAGGCTTCTCTCCTGTTGTTGCCGTTGGCAGCCCGGGTGTTTTGAGGAAGACTGCGCAGCAAGTGGAGAAGAATGGTGAGTTTTTGTTGTTTTTGTGGGGAGGGGGTGTGTGTGTGCGGGGGTGGGGGGTAGGGGGGGTGTGGTGGTGGTGGGGGGGGGGGGGGATGGAGTAAGTGTGTGTGTGTGTGCGTGCGCACATGCGTGCGTTCATGTCATTTATTGGTTTGTTTGTTATTTTGTTTTGTGTTTATCTAAAGCAGGATGTAAACAAGCCATGTGCTTATCCATTTTGCTCTGAATGAACAATTTAATTTAGATTATCAATTCAAATCTCTCAAATATACATATCCATACATACATACATACATGTATATATATATATATATATATATATATATATATAATATATTAAATATAAGGTAAAAAGGTACTACTTCTGCTACTGTTACTACTAACTGCTGCTGGTGCTGCTGCTGCTGCTGCTGCTGCTGCTGCTGCTGCTGCTGCTGCTGCTGCTGCTCTACTACTACTACTACTACTACTACTACTACTACTACTACTACTACTACTACTACTACTACTACATACTAATGATGATGATGACAATAGTCATGACGACGACGACGACGATGATGATGATGATGATGAGACGAGAGATGATGATGATGATGATGATGATGATGATGATGAGATGATGATGATGATGACGACGACGACTACGACGATGATGATGATGACGACGACGACGATAATTCTGATGATGATAATGACGATGATGATGATATCATCTATGACCAAACAGGCACACGGCAAACACAGCAGCAGCAGCAGCAGCAGCAGCAGGCAGAAAAGCCTTTGGGACCTGTGCGTCTGAAGCCCACTGCTGGCAAGTTCAGCAATATTTACCAAGGTCAGTTCCTCCCCCCCCCTCCCGTCTGTCTGTCTGTCTGTCTGCCCCCCCCCCCCTCTCTCTCTCTGTCTCTCTCTCCTCTTCTCTGTCTGTCTGTCTGTCTGTCTCTGTCTCACTGTCTGTCTCTGTCTCTCTGTCTGTCTCTCTCTCCCTATCTCTCTCCCTGTGTGTGTGTGTGTGTGTGTGTGTGTGTGTGTGTGTGTGTGTGTGTGTGTGTGTGTGGTGTGTGCGTGCGTGCGTGCGTGCGTGTTTTTGTGTTTTGTATTTTGTACCACTTTATGTCACGGCAGATTTCTTTGCGTGAAATTCGGGCTGTCTCCCCGGGGAGAGCACGTCGCCACAAGTGCAAGCGCTACCCATTTTTTTCCTGCATGCAAATGTATTTCTTTCCCTATCAGAGTGGCTTTTTTCACCAAATTTTGCCAGGGTCAACCGCCCTGTTGCCGTGGGTTCTTTTACGTGCGCTTAATAGTGAAGTGTAACACACGGAACCTCGGTTTATCGTCTCATCCGAAAGAGCAGTGCCACCCATTATCGTTTTTCTTTTCTTGTGTGCATGTGTTTCCTTATCAGAGTGGCTTATTTTCTACAGAAATATGCCAGACAACTCTCATGTTGCCCTAGGTTCTTTTACGTGCGCTAAATACGTCTTGCACACATGACTTCGGTTTATGGTCCCATCCGAAAGACTAGCACCCAAACCACCGCTCACGGTGTAGTGAATGGGGGAAAGTTTCGGGCATAATTAAATGGGGTTCAAACCACCACACACTTCGAAGCCGGACTTTCGGCTTTCTAGACAGGTGCGTTACCTCAAGACCACCGATGCATTGAAAACAGTGAAAGGAAACCCACCAAACCAAACAAAACAAAATAAACAAACCACGTCGATAGCGTCTCACTCAACTGTCTGTATCTATCCTTGTTTTTGAAATAAAGGCATCTTTGTATTGTGTTCACACACAGCACGCACGCACGCACGCACCACGCACGCGCACACACGCACACACCACACCACCGCGCGCGCCACAACACACACAGAGTGTAGAACGGTAGCTTTGATGTTCAGCCAGCTCTGGAGAGAGAGAGAGAGAGAAGAGAGAGAGAGAGAGAGAGAGAGAGAGAGAGAGAGAGGAGAGAGAGAGAGAGAGAGAGAGAGAGAGAGAGAGAAAAAACACCACAACGATATTCTATTTTCTCAGGGTAACAGAATAAGTACAAGACATTTTTACACCCGACCCGAGAGATAGAGACAGACAGACAGAGAAAGCGATAGACAGAGACAAAGACATGGGGACAGAGAGAGACAGAAGACAGACAGACAGACAGACAGACAGACAGACAGACAGACAGACAGACAGACAGACAGACAGACAGACAGCACGCACGCACGCACGCACGCACGCACGCACACACACACACACACACACACACACACACAGATAGATAGACAAAGAGAGAGAAAGAGAGAGAGAGAGAGAGAGAG
>CM060347.1:27764986-27772486 GCA_030674155.1 Stramonita haemastoma | reverse complement strand
GTACTTTTTGGAAAATGTAGCTCCCTAGTATTTTTGGAAAATGTAGCTCCCTAGTATTTTTGGAAAATGTAGCTCCCTAGTATTTTTTGGAAAATGTAGCTCCCTAGTACTTTTTGGAAAATGTAGCTCCCTAGTATTTTTTGAAAATGTAGCTCCCTAGTACTTTTTGGAAAATGTAGCTCCCTAGTACTTTTTGGAAATGTAGCTCCCTAGTACTTTTTGGATAATGTAGCTCCCTAGTATTTTTTGGAAAATGTAGCTCCCTAGTATTTTTGGAAAATGTAGCTCCCTATAGTTAGCTCTACTTTTTGGAAAATGTTAACCCTAGTACTTTTTGGAAAATGTAGCCCCCTTGTACTCTTTGGAAAATGTTAACCCTAGTACTTTTTGGAAAATGTAGCCCCCTTGTACTCCTTGGAAAATGTTAACCGTAGTACTTTTTGGAAAATGTTAACGTAGTACTTTTTGGAACATGTGGCGTTCACCCTTCTCTCTTCTTTCCCCTCTTCTCGATGACGAGAAACCAATTAGAAGTGGAAGCTGTGTGTTGTAATGTATTGCGTTGTATTGTATTGAAATGTGTAGTGTTGTGATTCATTGTATTGTATCAGTTAGGCCTACATTGTTATCACCATCATCACCATGATCACCATTATTATTATTATTATTATTATTATTATTATTATTATTATTATATCATCATCATCATCATCATCATCATCATCATATCATTATTATTATCGTTATCATCGTTATCATCATTATCATCATCATCATCGTCGTCGTCGTCGTCGTCATCATCATTGTATCATTTAAAGGATAATGGAATAAGCACGTGTGTACCTTTTCTACTGCATCGCGAATGAAGCACAGCATTACCCACAAACAAAATGCCATGTCTTGTTTCCCCATAGATTCCTTTTTATGCCAAAGATTGCCACAGAAAAGTGTTGATTATATGTCTTCAGTAGTTTCATATGCCTTGGGTTCTGTAACATGCGCTAATAAACTTGTGCTTGTATGCATACGGTGAATTTCGGTGGGTTTATAGTCTCAGCTCAAAGACACACACCTCCCAGACTGCTTCAACTGTCTATCGCGCAGTATAGCACAGCCGCCAAGGGGTTAAATTCTGTCATGAAGAGTGACAGCAAGCCAGTTTGCATACACACACTTACTATCATAGTGAACAATATTAGCGTGGGAAACAATGAATCTGTGCCCCCTGGGAGTTAGGGTAAACAAAGTTTTGCAAGACTCCTGGACACTTTCAGTTTGCTGTAGATAACTCTTGAGAGAGACAGACAGACAGACAAACAGACACACACAAGGAAAAAAGGTACAACTTACACCCCCACCTTTTTTCAGTTGCCCCACCCTCTACTATCTCATCCCCCAAGCTACCCCTCCTTCACCCCCACTACCATAGCACCCCCCCTCAGCTACCCACGACAGCTATTCATCCCCCAGCTATCCTTACCTCAACTACTACCCCTCCCCTTCTCTATCCCCATGCCCCTAAAATGTCTCTCCTACCATCTGACCTACCCACCTTCCCTATTACCCCAGCCCTTAATTTAAACACACACACACAAATGAAAATGGCATGAACATGGAAGATAGACAACACATCTCCTCCAAACTTAGGAGGATTAGAAGTTAGGGGTGATCCCAGTAAAGATCTCAAATTCCTAATTTACAGTTAAAGTTATTGTATGCATAGTTTTACCAGCTATTATGAAATTAACAATTTCAAATTTTAAAAGTGTCTTTTCCCTGTATCAGTTCAGAAAAAGAAAAAAGTGTATTCTAAATCTTAGATTTCACCATGTCTTTGTACATGTCCTTGTTTCAGACAGGTAAACAGCAGAGTCTACAAATTTATATAAAAATTGATGTTTCATTTACAACAGAAATAAACTTTTATCTGAACTTCTGAGTGATTTCAAACAATAAAAAGGAATATAACTGTTTTTGATAGCCTATGAAGGGAGGTAATATTGTCCTAAGATAGAATGAAAGTTTTATCATGCACATAGAATGTGTTAAAAACATTAAAATACAGTTGAGCAAGGTATAAATGGGTCAAATTGGGTTGTTCTATTTCCTGCAATCTGCAGATCAATACCTATTTTTTGATGCATGATTCATTGTTCTACCTCTGAAATTGACAACATTATATATATGTTTTAATTCATTTATTTCGAAGATAATGGAATTAGCACTCATATGCTTTTTTGCATCCAGTCCCGTATGTATGCAGTTTTCTAAATTTTGTCATCCGTTCCTGTTATAGGTGTACGAAATGGGTGACACAGCCATTTCACATTCTGAGAAAATTGGGTTTATGGTTTTTCACAACTCTAGCAAACTTACACTTTAGCAGGTCGATAAAAATGCTTATAAAACACACTTTAAAATTGAATCTAACCTTTTCAAGTACATAGGAAATTTCATGCCTACAGAATCCCTTTTTGATGAAAAGTCAACATTGACAGAGCAGACCCTCCCTACCTTTCCTTTTTTGGGCTGCAAGTTAAGACTCATTTTGTAAAAAAAAAAAAAGAAAAAAAAAAGAAAAAAAAAAGTCACATATATGATTAAAACAAGGTTTAAACCAGCTCTTATGTTGCTCCTAGTATCAATGCCCCATCCAACCATAAGGTCAAAGAAGGATGGTAACTGTGTTGTAGGAGACCTCCATCAATGACACACAGAAACGGGATAAAATCTATAAAATAAAAAACAACAACCCCAAAACCAACCCAAAACTAAGCAAACAAACCAAAAAACAAAAATAAAATGTTCACAGTAAAAACCGACATGCTAACCATGTTAACTAATATTATCCTCCACTTTGACAATCTTTAACTCAAAGAGTTTCATTGTCGGTGTTTCATAAAGATTGCTTGCATCACGAATATTTTTTTTATGTAGGCTGAGTCACTTTTGTAACATTGTAAAAAGTAAATACCAATCCCACCCCCTTTTAAAAAGAAAAAAAAAATATCTCAAGCAAACACGAAATGAAATAAGCACAGCGCCACAAATGCAGTGCAACCCAACCATTCTTTTTTTTTCTTTTATCTAGTTTGCACCTGCACATATAAATGTTTGCTTTAAGAGTGGCATTAAAAAAAATGCAAATGAATACTGTCTTCAAGCGTGAATTCTTTTACATGCATATGAACCCTGTTTACTTCTTTAGATTTGCAAAAACAATGTGTAGGCGATATGCCATGTACGAAAATTGCTCAACTGTATTTAGCGTTTTTAACACATTCTATGTGCATGATAAAACGTTAATCTTAGGACAATATTATCTCCCTTTGTAGGCATCATTAACAGTCATATTCCTTTTTATGTTTGAAATCACTTTGAGGTCCAGATAAAAGTTTGTATCTGATGGAAATGAAACAACAATTTTTATAGAAAATTGTAGACATCTACTGTTTACTGTCTGAAACCGGTACAGGGACAGGGTGAAACCAAAGATTTTAAAATATACTTCTTTTTCTATTTCTTGAACTGATACAGGAAAAGACACCTTTAAAATTTGGAATTGTTAGTTTCATAATATGTTGTAAAACTATGAGTAACAGCTTTAGCTGTGAGTAGGAATTTGAGATCTCTAAGGGGATCACCCTAACTTCTAATCCTCCCAAGTTTGGAGGAGATGTGTTGTCTATCTTCCCATGTTTGTGTTGTTTTCTTACTTTTCAATATTTTTAACGAAAAATGGGGATAGGTAAGGGGGAAGATGGGTGAGATTAGATGGTAGGAGGGGAATGAGGGTACAGGTAAGAGAGGGGTATTGGGAGGGTGATAGATAAGGGAGGAGGTAGTTGGAGGATGATAACAAGGGAGATAGTGGGAGGGTGAAGGCATAGGGCTGGAGATGGGAGGATAGAGTGGGTTATTTTTCTTTAATACAAGAAGGAATATAAGTATCAGTAGTTTTATAAAAAGAATATTGTTTTATAGATACCAGTCGTAGTGTGGTGTTAGTAAATATCTGATCATTCTTTTTACATCCATTTTTGCAATCTCAATGCCCTACACTCTTACAAAAAGCATAACATGATTTAATGTGTGCACAAGATGTGCTGACGTGCAGCAGAAGCAGCAGCAGCAAAGAAAGGAAAAGCAGCAGAACAGAAGAAGCAGCATAGCAGCAAAAGAAGCAGCAGCACAGCAGCAGCAACAGCAACAGCAAAGAGAAAGCAGCAGTAAAGCAGTGTTAGCCATCACTAGCTGTTGTGTGTTCAGCAGCTGCTCTTATCTCGGCCGGCACACCACATACATAGAGAGAGCTAGCTAAGCAGACACTGCAGAGGGCAACACATTTTGTTTGGCACTAATTCCTCGCCCCCCCCCCCCCCCCTTTCCTTCCTTCACCTCCCCACATCTTCCACGCACATACAACCCTCTCTGTCTGTCTTGTCCTGTCTGTTCTGTCTGTCCTGTCTGTCTCTGTCTCTCTCTCTCTGTCTCTGTCTCTCTCTCTGTCTTATCTCTGTCTGTCTCTGTCTCTGTCTCTCTCTCTCTGTCTTCTGTCTTCTGTCTGTCTGCTCTCTCTCTGTCTCTCTCTGCTCTCTCTCTGTCTCTCTTCTCTGTCTCTCCTCTTCTCTCTCTCTCTCTCTCTCTCTCTCTCTCTCTCTCTCTCTCTCTCCTCCTCTCTCTCTCCTCTCTCTCTCTCCTCTCATGATGCCTTCTCGTTTTCAATGATTGTGTATCACTTTCAGGATAGATGTGTATCTAGATATATTATCTACAAATGGTTTACTCTTAGATAGACAGAAAAAAAAAGATTCAACTCTGATTACCAAAAGATCTTAATATGCCATTACATTAATCACAGTGACCTGTTTTAGATTCTCTTAGTGTGTGTGTGTGTGTGTGTGTGTGTGTGTGTGTGTGTGTGTGTGTGTGTGTGTGTGTGTGTTGTGCGCGTGTTGTGGCGTGTAGCAGAGGAGGCAGCTGCTCTTTTGGAAACCGGGCAGAAATCTGATTATAGCGGAGATGCCTTGCCCACAGCACACCTCCACTCTTTCGGCCAAGAGGGCATAAGGACAGTCAGCGTTGAAGACGTTCTCCAAAGGCCAACTAGCCCCCAGGGCTGCAGCACACAAGGACTGTGCAAGTCAATCCTCCTAGTCAGAGAGTCATAGTCGATCACTAAAGACTAAGTGGAATTCCACGAGTGGGAAAGAAAGCCATGGGTCATACAACCTCTCACTTTGCTGTTGCCCCCAGCGTTAATGGTTTAATTAATCAAGAACTGGGATAAAGCCACTGGTCATACAGCCTCTCACTTTGCTGTTGCCCCCAGCGTCAATGGTTTAATCCAGAACTGTGATAAAACCACTGGTCATACAGCCTCTCACTTTGCTGTTGCCCACAGCGTCAATGGTTTAATCAAGAACTGGGATAAAGCCACTGCTCATACAGCCTCTCACTTTGCTGTTACCCCCAGCATCAATGGTTTAATCAAGAACTGGATAAAGCCACTGATCATACAGCCTCTCACTTTGCTGTTGCCCCCAGTGTCAATAGTTTAGGCCCCCTAATCAAGAACTGTGATAAAGCCCAGGCGTTGGAGGCATGTGGAAAGGCGTTAAACTGAAGAACCACCACACTTTGTTTTTTTTTTAATGTAGCTTTGGCACTTTGCTTTGCTTCAGTCAGGCTTCTGACAAAGCTTGTTTGGCATGTACCAAAACTCGGGTCAGCGACCTCTTAGCTCATAGTTTAATTTTAAAACCACAATTCCATTAGAGATGTAACCAATAGACTTCACCGTGATGATGTGGCGGCGGTTTGTGGTTATGTATGTGGCGTCGTTCAGTGATTCTCTTGTCGCTAGCCTGACTGGATCAAACTGGGATATTTTCCCTGGAGTTAATGTCAGTGCTGACTCCACTCTCCCCAAAAGTCTTTCGGATGAGACTGTAAACCGAGGCCACCGTGTGCGAACGCACGCAGAACATCTCGCGCACACGTTAAATCCTGTTCCGCTTTTTGTAAGAGTAGGCCATTGTTTGCCGGTGGGAACGGATGACAATATTTACACAACTGCATACACACGGGGACTGGATGAAAAAAGCACATGAGTGCTTATTCCATTATCCTCGATATAAAAGAATAGATAAATGAATAAATAAATGAATAGATAAATAAGTAGATAGATAAATAAATAAATAAATAAATAAACTGTTCACTGTGCGGTCCTGGTTCATTAGTAACCAGAAATTATCTCTAGCGCATTGTCTTTATAATTATCAACACAGATATAAACATAACACCAAAAATAAGGGCAAGAAAATTAAAATATCAGTGAGGTAAAGCGCTCAGACGAAACTGGCAACAATAAAAAGAGTACTTCCGAGCATTACTTAGGTATGCCTGTAGTGTTTTGACCTGATTCCAAAATATATGCCGGATAATGCGTGTGTTGCTTAAATTACAGAAGCTGGTTTTGTTGTTTTTGTTTTCATTTGTTTGCTTTTGTTTATTTTACCTTTTTTTAATTATTCCATTATCATTATTGTTATCATCATTATTATCAGGGGGCGGGGGAAATTTTTATTCTTATCCTTATACGTCAGTAACTGGCGCCATTGTCTCTTTCCCCTCCCATCTCAACCCTTGGTGTTTGGTTTTTTTCGTTGTTGTTTGTTTAGAGTTGTGTAGAGAGTGCATGCTATGTTTATATAAGCTAATATTATATATATATATATATATATATATATATATATATATATATATATATATATATATATATATATATATATAATATAACACTTTGATGAGTGTTTATTACGTTTCATGCAGATTTGTCGCTTCTCAGGTTCCAGAGTATTTCCTCCTGGTCTGTGGTAATTCTCATGTGTGCAGCCATAACCAGTTAGCCTAGGCCACGCACCGCTCTGTAGGCCTGGAACCGTGTGCTGACGTCAAATGTCAATTACATCACAGTCGAAGAAACTTTGAAGTCGAAGAAGCATTGTTCATGAATAGTTGTTGGATTCACAAAGCGAGAGAACACCGTCAGATGTGTTTGGGAAAAATAATAGCATGTCCTTTCCAGGTCCTAACCTTGATAATCGTTTCCTCTTTAAGGATAAAATCCATCCACACTAGAATTTTTTAAAACTTTCTTTTCTTTCTTCTTTATCATTATAGTTTGCCTTTTTTCTATATCTTTCTTTCATTCCTTCTTCTTGTTCCCTTTAAAGAAAAAGAAAAAAAAAGCAACAACAACAAAGTTCTACTTTCCTGTTAACTACATGCCAGCATCATGACACTATTATCGAAGAAAGCCTTAAAACATTCATTTGACTTCAGACTGAAAGTCTTTCAAACTAGGCTAACCCAAATCGTCTTTGCGGTAATAGTTGATGCGTCATAATGAGTTACGTAGGTGATTTACGCGCGGCGTGACGTCATTTCACAGCCAGAATTGGAAAAGGAGTAAACGGGTTGCTAATGTTGAAGTGA
>CM060347.1:27749986-27752486 GCA_030674155.1 Stramonita haemastoma | reverse complement strand
TTTTTTCCTTTAAGGACGGTATTCCATGTAAGAACCATGGGAGAAAGTCTGACAGATATAATGTAGCTGATTATTAGTGTTTTTTTTTTTTTTCCTTTAATGACAGTACTGCCCTGGAAGAACCACGAAGAAACTCAGTGTCACGTCTGACAGTTACAGTGTAGCTAATTATATTCTTGTTGTTTATTTTCCTTTAAGGACAGTATTGTCCTTAAGAACCACAGGGGGAAGTCTGACAGATAATCATAATGTAGCTGATTATTATAGTCTTGCGCTTTTTTTCCCTTTAAGGACAGTACTGCCCTGTAAGAACCCCGAATAAACTCGGCGTCAAGTCTGAAAGATGTAATGTAGCTAATTACATTCCTGCTTTTTTCCCCTTTTTTCCTTTAAGAACATTACTCCTTGTAAGAACCACGGGAGAAAATCTTACATATATAATGTAGCTGATTATTATAGTCTTCCGCTTTTTTTTTTCCTGTAAGAACAGTACTCCCCTGTTAGAACCATGAGGAAAAGTCCGACAGATAATGTAGCAGAAATATTCCTGCTTTTTCTTTAAGGACAGTACTCCCTTGTAAGAACCACGTAAGAGTTTCTTACTCAGCGTCACGTCTGACAGTTATATTGTAGCTAATTATATTCCTGCTTTTTTTCCTTTAAGGACAGCACTGCCCTGTAAGAACCATGAAGAACAATGTAGATGAAATATTTCTGCTTTTCCTTTAAGGACAGCACTGCCCTGTAAGAGCCACGTAGAATAATGTAGATGAAATATTCCTGCTTTTCCTTTAAGGACAGCACTGCCCTGTAAGACCCAAGGAGAAACTCAGCATCACGTCAGAAAGATAAAGTTTAGCTTATTATGTTCCTGCCTTTTTTTTCTTTCTTTTTAAGGACAGCACACCCCTGTAAGAACCAGGGCGAAACTCTGCGTCACGTCTGCCTAAGTTGCAGGCTGCAAATCACTGCCTGCTCTCCGCATTCCAAAGAGTGTACAGAGCTCGTCTGGTGTCGGTGCTAAGTAAAGCCTTATCTCCCCTTCCCTCCCTTCCCTCCCTTCCCCCCTTCCCCCCATCCCCCTCCCTCTACTAGGACCCATACTACACCCTCTTTTTAAACCTCTCTCCATTATACCAGGCAGGAACAGCGTAGATTGTTAGTGCTCGTGCGTCAGCATTCTAAATTAAGCCATGAATGAATGGTCAGAACATCTTGCGCACACGTTAAATCCTGTTCCGCTTTTCGTAAGAGTAGGCCTTCGTGTGCCGGTGGGGAACAGATAACATTTACAAAACTGCATACACACGGGGACTGGATGTAAAACAAAAAAGCACACAAGAGTGCTTATTCCATTATCCTCGATATCAAAGAATAAATCAATCAATTAATCAATCACGAATAGTGAATGATTTGTACGAACTTTGTATAGTTGCATCAGAAGTTATGTGGGTTAATTTTTTTGTTGTTGGATATCCTTAGTAAGTGTTTCAATTAAAAATAGTGATTTTCATTTATAAAAGGATAGTTTTCGTCCTGCTGAAAACGCCATCTTGTACTAAAGCTACAAGTGGTTTTTTTTTCCCTTGCAAAAGATCTAGGAATGTAATTATTTAATGCCAAACTTTCGATGTGTGTGTCTTTTTGTTCAAGCAAAATGTGGGCTTTAAAGCAAACGTTTTTGTTGTTGTTGTGAGTAAATCAACATTTCATCAAAAGCAATGAAGTTATTTTTGATCCAGGGGGTAAGGTGAAGCGGGAGAGGGGCAACCAAACACATCATTCTCAAGAAAATGTAATTCACATAATAATTGATGTCGTTGATTCTTTTTGTTGTTGAGCTTTTCGCATCTTAACACACCTGAGGGGAGGGGGGGGGGGGGGGCGGTCAGTCACCCAGAATATGCATTTCATTCATTCATTCCTCCTAGGAATCACGGCGAGACCATCACTGCACACGTTTGTGTGTATGATTTGTTTTCAAGTCCTTCGTCATATAGGCAGCCATATTTTGACTTCAGAGTAGTTTTTTTTTTCATTTAAAGGAGAATATACCAGGTCACTATGGTAAGAGCTTGTCATGGCTGAAGGCAACCTCCACATAGCATTTTAAGGCGTTGCGACAGTTCTGCGGGCCTTGCACTTAACAGACATCAATAACTGACACAGCGTTTGGCCTAGGCCTAACTATTAATAAGCTCGTCACATGCAACATTTTCATGTACCCCAACCTCTATCCGGTGTTTTTGAAAATGATAATCACATTCTAAATTTCATGTACCCCATTATCTATCCGGGGTTTTTGAAAATGATAATCACTGGCAACATTTCATGTACCCCTCCCTCTATCCTAGGGTTTTTGAAAATGATAATCACATTCAACATTTCATATCGGCTTCTTCCACTACCCCGGGGTTTCTGAAAATGATAAAGTTTTTCTTTGCTCTTTATTAATATTTTTTTTATAAACATGAAGGTTTGGACATAATGGAAAATGTTG
>CM060347.1:27707486-27732486 GCA_030674155.1 Stramonita haemastoma | reverse complement strand
TGACAAGTTATTAATCTGCTACAAAAAGGCTATTCATTGCAAAAAAACAGATTGAAAACTGGACAAATCTGTGCAAAGTTATTACAAATTGAAATGATAGACTGCAGGATGTGACAAAATGAGAAACGGGCAAGTTTATTTTTGTAACTGGTTGTCAGAATGAAGGCTTGGGTATTTTAAAAACATGTTAAAAGGCAAAAGGAAACAAATTTATGCCTTGGTATTTCACTACAAGGCAGAATAATGGCTGTAGTTTTATAATGAATCAAAATCTCAAAATTGACAACTTGACCCCACTTGCCTTTAATGGTTCCTAGCAGAAAAGTGGGTTATGTGCTAAGCGATTCATTTCGTGGTGGAGCGTCACATGTATCATTATAATCAGTCAGAACTAGATAACACAACACTCTGATTTGTCTGACATGAACTCTCAGATATAAAGGTAAGGTACCACAGCTGTCAGTTTTCCCCCCTGCTTTCAGCTCCTCTCAGCTGCTAATGAATCCATCCCATCCCAGCCCAGATTGAGCCAGCTGGTGCTGATTGTAGCAGGAACTGACCACACTTGGATTGGTGGTCTAGGTGGTAACGCGCCTTGCCTAGGAAGCAAAAAGTCCTGAATGGAGTGTGCTGTGGTTCGTACCCCGTTAGGCCCAAAACTTTTTCCCCATCCATTAGACCCTGAGTGGTGGTCTGGGCTGAAGTCTTTCAGATGAGACGATAAACCAAGGTCCCATGTGTTACACATCACTATTTAACGCACGTAAAAGAACCCACAGCAACAAGGGGGTTGACCCTGGCAAAATTCTGTAGAAAAAAGCCTCTTTGATAGGGAAACAAATACAATTGCAGACAGGAAAAAAGAAGAAAAAAAAGGGTAGGCGCTGCACATGTGGCGACGCGCTCTCCCCGGGGAGAGCAGGCCGAATTTCATGCAGAGAAATCTGCTGTGACATAAAGTGGTACAAAATACAAAATACTAGGTAAAAGGAAGGGGTGGGCTAAATATAGCACTCGTGACTGAGTGATGTTGGGTTTGTGTGCTGTGGCGCGTATCATTATAATCATTCAGAATTAGATAACACAACACTCTGTGATTTGTCATGCAAGAATTCTCAAATAGGAATGTGAAGTTTGAAAATCTCAAGTAATCATTCTTTTAAATATTAAAAGACAGCTGTACAATCAAATTAAAAGCAGACAGACACTATAGCTGAGTGGTTTATGATGCCTTGCTCCCCTATGACCACCTAGGTAATGGGACACCTTTACCTTATGTCCATAACTGTCACTGGCTTTTCTCCACATCTTCTTTAACCCTCTTAGTCCCAAACTGGGATTTGCCGGGATTGAATAATTGCCCCCTTCAATCCCGAACCGGATTTGCTGGGATTTACACACAGTAGATTTCCATCACGCTGTGACCATCACTAACTGCTCCCACATGTCAAAGCTTACAGGCCAGAGGTACAACCTTGCTGTGTGATCTGGAAGTAATTATAGCTGCTGGTTAACTGTACTTAGAAGGAAAAAGACCAGCGACATGTGTGCCTGACCTGATTTCATGATGGAATACGAAATCTAGGGCAATTTGTGTTCAGAGTGTGGATTGGAGTCAAAAACAAACAAAAAAAAAAACCTTGTTCATTTTGAAGATGTGTGTGTGTGTGTGTTAGCACATTTTATCCCATTAAGTTGTTCACGACCATCTTCTCAAGTTTGGAACAAGAAAGGTGTATTTGTTGTGTGTATTGTTTTGAGAGGAGTTGGGGGGGGAGGGGGCAGAATCAGAATCAGAAATTATTTATCTGCCATAAAAGTCACATGGATTATTGACACAACAACATAAATCAACATAATTCATCAATACAACGTACTATTCAGGGGTCAGCATGACTGAAATGTTTTAAGTTTGTGGCCCAGCTTCCTGCTTGCATGCAGCCTTGCCAGGGCATGTATGTTCTTTTTTTTTTCCCTGGATACCCATACAAGAGGGTTAAACATCCAAACCTTCGGATGAGACTTTAAACCGAGGCCCCGTGTGCGAACGCACACAGAACATCTCGCTTACACGTTAAATCCTGTTCCGCTTTTCGTAAGAGCAGGCCATCGTGTGCCGGTGGGAACATTTGACATTTACAAAAACTGCATACACACGGGGACTAGATGTAAAAAAGCATATGAATGCTTATTCCATTATCCTCGATATAAAAGAGTAAATAAATAAATAAATAAATTAACAAATAAATCAATAAATAAACAACCGCCTAGGTTATGGCACACCTTTACCTTTATATCCACAACTGGCCTTTTTTTCTCCACATCTTCCTAACATGGATCCTCCTCCTCCTGTGCAGGATCAAGGAGCTGGCATGTGCTCCCCCTGGACAGGAGCCCGCTGCCCCCCCTTCCTCCAAAGGCGAGGCCCCCCTGCCCCCATGCCCAAGCCTCGCGGGGACATCGTGCCAGCTGCTCTCAGCATAGACCCTGCCGAGCTGGAGAGCATGCCTCCCTGGAAGCGGGAGCTGCTCTTCAAGAGGGAGAAGGTGCCCATCACTTTCTCCAACGAGTTCAACCCTGATGAGGAGGAGGAGGAGCAGGAGCCCAACCAGAGCTGATTTGGGTTTTCTTTGTGTTTGTTTGTCGGAGGGGCTCTTGAGCTTGTTCGGCTTAACTTGTCAGTCAGCAAAGTGTGGGGAGGGGGGAGATGATGCCTTTTTTTGTGTGTGGTGGTTGGGTGGTGTTTTTTTTTTGTTTTTGTTGGTTTTTTTTTTTTGGTTTTTTTTTTATTTTTACACACACACCAAACTTGGACAGATGCTGACTGATTCTTTTTTTCTTTCTTTTTTTCTTCTTTTTTTTTTTTTAAAGAAATCTCTCTGTCTCTCTCTGTCTCTCTCTGCTCTCTTTTTTTTTTTTATTGTTTTTGGTTAGTATCTTGAAATGTTTCTTTCTTGTCAGGCATTGAGATATTATCTGCATGGTAATAATAATTATTATTATTATAATAATGTAATGTGTGTACGGATTTATGAAAGCTTTTTCACCTGCCGTCATATTAGGAGGAAAAACAAACAAACAAAAAAAAACCTTTGTTCATTTTGAAGGTGTGTGTGTGTGTTAGCACATTTTATCCCGTTAAGTTGTTCACGACCATCTTCTCAAGTTTGGAACAAGAAAAGTTTATTTGTTGTGTGTAGTGTTTTGGGAGAGGGGGGGGGGGGGCATGTATGTTCTTTTTTTTTTTCCTGGATACCCATTTCCTTATTGTGAAATAACAATTCAGTTGCATGCATCATTGACACAATTTTTGTTCAAGTTTGTGGCCAGCTTCTGCTTGCAGCCTTGCAGGGCTGAATTATTTCAAACCTTGACTTTGTGCGAGGAAGAAAAACACATGTCAGAGTTATACACTTCGAGTCAAATGGGCTGTGTGGTAATATCGTTTTGCATCACATAATGCACCAAAGCAGAGATGACGAAAAGCTGAACTTTCAGATCTTGGGCCAGAATGCTCAGATCTGTTTTACACTGTATCGATTTAGGCTTTTAGAAAGATGGGTGATGTTTGACTCCCATTTTGTGAAAAAACTTTCAGGTTTTTTTTTTTCTGGATTGAGTTTTAGATGCTGATTATCGTGGATTTCATCGGAATACAGAAAGCAAGACAGTGGAGAGCAACTGTAGATTTGGAGATGATGATTTGCAATGTGAAGACCGTTGCAGTTACTTTGGTGGGTAGGTGTCGTTATTGTTTATAACCATATCGCTATTCAGGGATCACCCAACAACAATTATAACGATGACATGCTGTTTTACAACAAGAGACAGTGAAACTGTTGTGCGTCAATGACACCACCATGTCAGGTTATTATATATAAAGGTCACACTGGTTATGAAATATCGTATCTTAAACTTGCTTTACCTATCTGTGGAGCATTGTTGTTGACAGTCACAGTGGACATTATTTTACTCGCAGTGGGTGGGGAATGTTCCCTGAAAACAAAAGCTTCAGAGTAAGGAACAGGATGGTATGTATGTCATTACTATATTTTATGGATTGGCATTAAAATTCGAGAAAAAAAAGTACCACTGCAGCTGTACTAGCAGTCCTGTGTAATCATCGTTGATTTGCCAGCTTGAGTTTTTTGTCTGTGTGACCACAGCTGCTTTATGTAGGAGACGAAAAAGTTTAAGGTGTTGGTAAAGGAAGAAAAGAATTTGCTTTGAATGTTTTAGTTATTTTTAGACTCTGATATATATATATATATATATATATATATATATATATATATATATATATATATATATATATATATATATTATATTGTGTGTGTGTGTGTGTGTGTGTGTGTGTGTGTGTGTGTGTGTTGTGTGTGTGTGTGTGTGTGTGTGTGTGTGTGTGTGCATGCGTGCTAGAAGAAGTATCCCTAAACTGTGTGGCTAGACTTGTTAGTGCTTGTTTAAGTCTTTGTGTGTGTCTGTTGTTTTTGATGTTGTGTGTGTGTGTGTTGTTGTGTGTGTGCAAAGTGAAAGGGTTTAACCATCTTGATTCAGGTGTTTCTCCGTAGTGTGTGTGTGTGTGTTGTGTGTGTGTGTGTGGTGTGTGTGTGTGTGTGTGTGAAAAGTGTGAATGTAGGGTGTGTGTGTGAGTGTGAAAGAGAAAGAGAGAGAGAGAGAATGTTCTCAAAGCGGTTATATTTAAAGGGAGAGTAACACGAGTAGTCAAAGCAGGTTTTGCACCTTGTTCAAAATCAATGCATTCGCCAATGTGTGAAGAAGAGTATCTGTACATTCATAGCAGTTGTCACACCATTGATGCTGCTCAGATAAAGGTTCAAGCACACACAACGTGTGAATCAACGTGGAATGGATTATCATCCAGGGGAAATAATTATCCTACAGTGGACATGGACTATCCTCCAGTGGACATTGGTTATCCTCCAGGGGAAATAATTATCCTCAGTGGAAATGATTGTCCTGTAGTGGACATGGGTTATCCCCCAGTGGACATGGGTTATCCCCCAGTGGACATGAATTATCCTCCAGGGGAAATAATTTTCCTCAGTGGAAATAATTGTCCTGTAGTGGACATGTATCAGTGCATGGTTTAGTCTCCCCAGTGGACATGGGTTATCCCCCAGTGGACATGAATTATCCTCCAGGGGAAATAATTATCCTCCAGTGGACTGGATTATTCTCTTGAAGCACAGCAAAACAATGTGGCTATATATATATATATAAAGATCAGTGTTGGGTAGTGTTCAGGTTTGTAGATGGAAGCTGACACAGTGAAAATAGTCCTGCCTTGCCCCCAGCACAGACAGATCTTACTAACTTTTGATTATAATAATTATGAATAATAATAATCATCATCATAATATTTGAAATTTATATAGAGCTATATCTTATAAAAACAAATCAAAGCGCTTGCATTCGACCTATACAACACACAAGCAATCAATAACAATTTATAGTAGTCGATCACCCTTGTCAGTGTACGGTAGTAAATCACGATTGTTATCGTTCAATGATTATGTCTTCCTGTGTCGTGTCAGGTTTTTCTGAAACTTCACTCTTTGTGTCCTGAAGCCTGACAAGAATAGCATTGTGGGTTTATGCCGTCTGTCCAGCTATCGTTTAGGACAAGGTCTCTTTTCCACAATTTTGAAAAGTATATATATTTATGAAAATCAAAGATTTGATTTTTTTCCTTCTTTTTTTGGTCAAACATGTGCCAAATGTTTGTTTCATTGATGATTTTCTTCCTATTCATATGAGTTTCAACAACAACAAGCTGATTGCTTATCTGTTCCTGTAGAAAGGGTTTACAACTTTAAATATATCAATATCAAATCAAATCAATCAAATCAAAATTTTATTTCCAGATGGTACATTGAGTAAGCAATAAATTTGCTTTTTTTCATCAAGCCATCTGTCTAAAAAAAATTTTTTTTTTTAAAAGCCAATTTAGTTTGAGTGTTCATTCAGATAGTCAATTAATTGGAACTAAGTTGTTTTGCTGCTCGTATTTCTGTCAGTATGCACAACAACAACAAAAATCAGAAAAAAATGTTTCGAGTTATAAACAAGTTGATTAAGTAACACTCATTTTTTTGCCTAATTTTATGGTACATGTAAATGGATACTTTGTGTCTAAGATCACTTTAGTGAACAGTTGTTAGATACAAAGAACAAATGAACGAAACAAAGATTTCTTTGGTGCCTATAGATACATTGCAAATTCCACACGATGGAGTTTGGAGACATCAGTAAGCCACTGTTAATGAATTTTGCTGACACATACTATGCCAAAGAAGTTTGTTTTTTTGTTGGTCATTTCGAAATATTTGGACACTGGGTTTATAGTACAGGTTTTCAAATCACTCGTATTGATATACATATTTCAGGGCAGGAATGACTAAGTATTAATACTCCATTTGTATTATTCTATCAAAAATATACAACATTGAATGTTCGATTTTTTATTAGCTTTGATGATTTGTAATGGTGGCAATATTTTGTAAAATGATGACTAATCTTTCTAATCTGTATTTTGATGCATGGAATACGCATAATTTTGAATACAGGGGTTTTTGTCGTTATATGTCTGTATGACTGATGATCATGTGTATTGAAGTCATGATGACATGCATTTTTTATCTGGACTATACACTTGCATGTATTTATCGCTCATGTGTGTTTGATTTGTTTTTTCGGTCTTTTTTTTTTTTTTTCATTGATATAACCTGTCCTATTTTGAGGTAACTGGTTAGAAATGTCAGTTGCAATGCTTTCAATAAAGGTATTTAAATATTGTAGAATATTTGAAACCACCTTAAAAGGTGTTTTTTTTCAAATTTGTTATTCAGTGTTCGTTTTTCTCTTAGATGTGAATGTTTAAATCTTTTTTTTTCTTTTTTTTTTTTTAAAACAAGGCTCATAGTCACAAGTGCAAATTTCATATTTCAGTGTATGGTAAATGTGAACAAAAATCATGCCACATTTGCATAATCTATGTACAGCCAACCAACTGTCTTCTGTTCATTTCTGTATCTCTTGAGATGATTGTGTCTCTGGAGCCTGGACTGTAAGAGACATACAAGGTTAGGCAGAGAGCTGATGTGATGATGATATGAAACACAACCTTCATTTTGTTTGTTGTGCTTTTTGCACTGCCTGCATGTAAAAGTGACATTGATTATTTTTTTTTTTTCAAACTCTTAAGCAGAAGCAAGGGTCTTTTAAAAAGACACTCTTATCAACTGTTGTTCCTCCTTTACTGAAGGTCTGGTATGATTTGTGTACTTTTTGTTTATGCATCTCTCTCTTTCCCTATCTCTTTCTATGTCTCTGTCTGTCGTCTGTCTCTTTCTCTCTCTATGCCTGTCTGTCTGTCTCTGTTTTTCTCTTTCTCTGTCTCTCTGTGTTTCTCTGTCTCTGTCTCTTCTTCTATGTCTCTGTTCTCTCCCTTCTCCTCTCTCTCTCTCTCTCTGTGCTAAAGACCTGAAGCCAAATGTATTTATTTCACCAGAAAAAAACAATGTGAGTCCCATTTGAGTAGCACTTGATATTGATGGTAGTTTCAGTAATATCACATCTTGCCAAAAACCATAACAAGAAATGTATGGGTTTTTTTTCTATATTTCTCTGTCCTTTTTTTTAAACCGGAAAAAGGTCTACAAATGGGATGTTCATTTAAAAAACAGAAAAAAATGTTATGTGTTATGTGTGTATGTGTATGCATGAGTATTTGTAAATAGAGAGCCAGCAGACAGTACTATAATATCTCTCTCTCTCTCTCTCTCTCTCTCTCTCTCTCTCTCTCTCTCTCTCTCTCTCTCTCTCTCTCTCTCTCTCTCTCTCAGGATAAAATGTTGCATTTTAAGATTTTTTCCCTTTTTTTTTTGAATGAAAATGATTGAGCATGAATTTTTGTGTCCAATTAAAAAAAAATCATGGTATCACAATGCTTTCAGCTCCTGAGAGACTTAAAAAAAAAAAAACACTTAAAAAACCCCAACAAACAAACAACAAAGAATTATGAGAATGCTCATGTATGTATAGAAATTTTTGGTTAAAAAAAAAGTTCGTGTTGATACCCAATAATGTTTTCTATTTAATATCAGTGTAAAGAATAAAGCTAACTTTATACAAAAGGAATCATTGAAGATTCTGAACATAGCTTGTCAAAAATTAGGGTCTGCATATGATTGTGGTTGTTTTTTTCTTTTTCTTTTTTTCCTTTTTAAGTATCTTTTAGTGGCTTCTTTTCTGGTAGGGGGGAGGGGGGGTAGGTGCAAGGTGCTTGTTTGCTTTTGCTTTTTTTTTTCTCACCTTAAAAAAAAACCTGATAGTCATGCACTACAAAATGATAGCTTTTGCCATGTTTTCACAAAGTTGTTGTCGTTTAGCTTGTGTGCTTAAGTACGTTTGCTTGCTTCGTTTCAAAATATCATGTCAGTTCTACAGTCTGTCTTCCCTCCTTCTCTCACGTGTTATAGTATGTGTAAAGCTCCCATGTTTTGCATTTTTGGTGTAAAATCATTTATCAAACACAAGCATACACACATGCGCATGCACACACACACACACACGCACACGTACACACACACACACTTTTTTTAATGAAAGGATTTTAGACTGAAGAAACCAAAACACACACACACACACAAAACACCACACACACACACACACACACACACACACACACCACACACACACACACACACACACACACACACAATCTGCCAAATAAATGAGTTTTCGAGAAGAATCAGACTTACATTAATAATTGATTCTAAGCTTGCTTTTTCCAAAAGTAATTATTTCAAATTACCGTCTGTGTTATTTTGCTATTTAAAAAAAAAAAAAAGATAAAAATCCTGTGTGATCTGAAAATTTTTTGCTTTGTTTTTTGTGATCCAGATTTTGTGTTGTTTTTTTCATGTTTTTTTTTTCCTTTGTAGTTTAAAGCTTGAGAGTGTGGTGTTAACTTCTTTTTTTTTTTTTGGGGGGGGGGGGGGGGGGAAGGAGGGGATTTTCAAGTTTTTCTTTCTTTGTTTTTGTGGGGATTAAGTTTTTCATAGCAAGAGAGAGCGATTTGAATGGAAGAGTTGTCTACCTGTGATTGTTAATTGTTGGATTATTTTGTGATGTAGCTTCATTCGTTTGCTATGTGCATGCATTCGTAGAGCTGTGGAACTCTGTGGTTTGGTTACATAGAAGCGTGTTCATTCAGATTACCTGCACATTTCAGTAATGTCTTGTCTCGTCTTGTCTTGTCTTGTGTGTGTGTGTGTGTGTGTGTGTGTGTGTGTGTGTGTGTGTGTGTGTGTGTGTGTGTGTGTGTGTGAAAGATAGAGAGCTAGTGTGTGTGTGTGGGTGTGTGTGCATGTGTGTGTATATGCAAGTATGTGCATGCTTGTGTGTGCGTCTGTGTGTGACGACTGTATGTTTGTTAATATGTGTCTCTGCCTTTTCATCTCTGGGTGTGTTTGTTCGTATCATTATTACTACAAGTATGTGTGCATTATCATTATGCTAATAGTGTACATTTTGTTGTTGCTGTTGTTGTTGTTGTTTTGTTACTGTGGATGTTGCATTTTCTGACTTCACTTGTGGGAAAAAAAGGAGTAGTAAGGTGGAGAGGTTCCTCTTGAGTTGTTTTTTTTTTGTGTGTGTGATTTTTTGTTTTGTTTTTTCATCATTGGGCATTCTTTTCTTTGTCTGTGAGCTACTGTTGTTGTTGTTGTTGTTGTTTGTGTGGAGACTTGTGTTGGTTTTTATCATTTGTTTATCATGTGTGATGCTTGCAATGTGTTAGCATTTGGCAGTAGGTTTATTTCATATCGCATACTCTGAAGCTTTCTTTATCAGCAAGCTGAACTGTTTATCTTTTTTTTTTTTTTTTTTTAAAGTTGATAACTGCCAGTGAACTATCATCTTTTGTGCAGTTGCTTCAACTGAACTTGTGTATTTTGCCTTTTTATTTTTCCTTGCCAGATCTGTCGAAATCCTTTTTTTTTTTTTTTTGTATGTATCGTATGTATAACTGCATGGCAGTTTGGAATACCAGTTTGTATTGGTGGGAAATCTGATCTAAATCAAGAAACTAGCAGAGCTTTGTTTACGAGATGGGTGATGAAGATGTCATGTATTGCATGCCTAAACACTTTGGATGGAATTCTTTTTTCTAAAAAGAAATAAAGTTTTAAAAAGTTGTGTTTCTTGTTTAAGGCTTGACTGTTTCTTATTTTTTGGTTTGGTATTCTCCAAAGTTTATACATAAAGTCTGTCAGGTATATATATATATATATATATATAAAATTTAAAAAACACACGCATGCACGCACACATGCATGGTGCGTGAGCGGCAACACACAACAACACACACACCACACTCACTAAACTTTCTTCTCATGAAGTTCTCCCTTAAAAAAAGCAATGGCATGATTGTTAACACTTAACAATAGAGTGCTTTAATGCCCCTTTAATTACAGCAAAAATTATTTTGGTGCAATATCTTGTGTTTATTGTATACTTTTTTTTTTTGATTGAGAAAAAAAATAGAGTATGAACTATCTTTTTGTACTTGAATTACAATAAAATGTTTCACCTTGAAAATATGAAAACCATGAATTGTTTTTTTTTTTTTTTTTTTAAATTATCCTGTTAAGGGGGGGGGGGGGGGGTAACAAAAAAGGAAAGGATACTTACTATCAGTATTGTATACTGCTATAATCAAAGTAATTATTGATGCTTTCCAACCCACTGTGTAGGTGAAAGGGGCGGTAACATAGAAAGATCCATTTGCGGTTTTGAACATGATTTTTTGTGTCGTTTTTTTTTTCTAAAACAAAAACAAAGAATATCCAATTTTTCACTTCTCACAGTTTGACAGGAGAAGAAGCAGAAGAGATTTGGTGTGGGGAGAAATATGGCATGTGTATAGTTAAAACATTGTCGTATAAATCAAACAGTCTGGGTTGAGTTGTCTTCTTTTTGGGGGTGGGGTGGAGGGAGGGTAGTGTAAGTGATAGAGTTATTTTAGTGTCCGATATGCTGATGATGCATAGAATAGACTTTAAAAAAATAAATGACAGAACTTTATGCAATAAATTTTCAAATATCCACTCGTGTCTGCCGTGAGTTAGTTTTAGTTTGCGTGTGTGAGAGACGTGGGAAAGAACACAGCCTGTTTTCACTTCCCGTCCAATCCAGTCATTGTTTATAGCCCTGCTGAAATGCAGATGGAGAGATCTGTATCTGGGCTGTCACCTCTGAATGATGACATCTCATCTGGAGGGGTTTTTTTCCCCTGGAGTGCTGACGCCACTCTCCCCAAAGTCCTTCTGATGAGACTATAAACTGAAGCCCTGTGTGCGAACGCGTGCGGAATATCTTGCACACATATTAAATCCTGTTCTGCTTTTTTTGTAAGAGTAGGAGGCCATTGTGTGCCGGTGGGAACAGATGACGAGATTTACAAAACAGCATACACACGGGGACTGGATGTAAAAAAAAAAAAAAGCACACGAGTGCTTATTTCATTATCCTGGATATAAAAGAATCAATTAAATAAAATGAAATAAAAACTGTTGAAATTATATACAGATAAATGAAGCAAAATTTAAACCATCTCTTCAGTCATTCCTCAGACCAACTCCCTAGCCAGACCCTAAGGGTCAAACTAGGGCATCCACCATGATGTGGGAGAGCCACAAAACGACTCCTAAAATGGGACAACCCCTGTGTATGGAATCACAAACACCACAGTGTTCAAAGTTGTTACTTTAAAAAAAACAACAAAAAAACCTCTCTAACCCCTTCCCCCTCCCAAAGAAAATCAACAAACAAAAAAAAAACACCTTACAACAAGCAAGCAAGCAAAAAAAGCGCCCCCCCCAAAAAAAACCCAACAACAATAAACAAACAAACAAACAAACAAAAACAAAAAAACCCTAACAATCATCATCATCATCTCATCTCACATCATCATCATCTTCTTCTCCTTCTTCTACTACTACTACTTACTACTACTACTACTTCTATCTGCTACCCCTCTCTCTCTCTCTTCTTCTCTCATCTCTCTCCTCTCTCCTCTCTCTCCTCTCTCTCTCTCTCTCTCTCTCTCTCTCTCTCTCTCTTTGATATCAGCAGGATACATACAGGTGGTCTACCCCTTTTGCATCAGGCTGAAAACTTCTCAGAATGATATTGATTTCAAGAAAGGAAAAAAAACAAACAAGCAGAACTGTCACAAACACCTGTGCACAGATTGCTATTTAAGCAGAAAGGAGAAAACAACCCCCCCCAAAAAAAAACAACAAAAAAAAAAACAAAAAAAACAACACACACACACACACACACACACACACACACACACACACACACAAACTCTCTCTCTCTCTCTCTCTCTCCTCTCTCTCTCTCTCTCTCACACACACACACACACACACACACACACACACACACACACACACACACACACACACACACAACACACACACACACACAAGAAACCTTAACGAATCCCAAAATCGATTTTCAAAAATAAAAACAAATATAGCACACACCCAAAAAAACCCAAACCAACCAAACCTTCTTGTGTCACTGTGACAGTGTAGCCTATGCCCCACGTATGACTTGATCCGGTTCGATTCCCGTTCGAGATTTTTCTCCTGGAGTTAACATCAGTGCTGACTCCACTCTTCCCCCAAAGTCCTTCGGATGAGACTATAAACCGAGGCCCCGTGTGCGAACGCACGCAGAACATCTTGCGCACATGTTAAATCCTGTTCCGCTTTTCGTAAGAGTAGGCCATCGTAGTGCCGGTGGGAACAGATGACAAGATTTACAAAACTGCATACACACGGGGACTGTATGTAAAAAAGCACAAGAGTGCTTATCCCATTATCCTCGATATAAAAGAATAAAATAAATAAATAAATAATAAAATCTGAAAAGGACTCCATCCCAATGGAGCCATGTTTTTTGCCTTTTTACAGTGGGAAATTATATCACTGAAGCGCGCACCCACTTAAGCACCCACTCACGCGCACATACACACAGGCAGACAGACAGACAAAGAAACCGAGACAGACAGAGACAGATTGCACCAAAGTTAAAGACAAACACAAAACAATTATGGCCAAACCAGTAGCAGTCATGCATACACTTCTTAGACAAATAGATTGACAACAGGCAACCCCCTCCAAAAAACACACAACCCAACCTCTACGCAAAATGTAATAGAACAGGAATGCGATCAACAACATTGTATACAATAACATATATAGATCTAATATTGTTACCGATGCTGTTAGTTTGACCATCACATAATTAATTATAGTGATACTGATAGTGAAAGCAAAATCTTGCTGGCCCACAATGCAGTAGACCCTTCCCTATGGGCTTAGCGCGGAGCATGCGCAATCGCCTAGGCCTAGAGGGCGCCACTGATAGATCTAGTGACTCAAGGCTGCCAGAAATTTGAGTGTTTTTTTTGTTAATCTTTTATTTTTATTTTAAGGTGTTTAATCGCATTGTTCATTCACGTGTATCAATAACATATTTTGGCTACAAGGATTTCTGCAATTCTACGTCATTTTCTTCTTTTCCAATTCCGTTCTTGCAAATCTAGATCTAGATTGAATGTTCCAAACCAATCACCATCGGCAGACGTTCATCACCATCGGCAGACGACACACAGTGTGAATCATGGCTAATGGGGAAGTCGTAGTGGTGGTGGTTATTCTGGTGCATATTTCAAAAGGAGCAACAGTCATGATGATGGGGAGCATTCTGATGGACATTCATAGTCACTGGCCAGATCAGTGTTCTCATTGCAGCCCTGGTAGACAACATTGCCATTGTGGAGTTTATGGGGGCATGAACATTGGAAGCCATTGTGGTGGTTTTTCGCATTCTACCACATGCCCAAGAGGCTATAGTATCAAGTCTGTGGAAAGATGGGTCACATTTAACAGCTCTGCATGTCCACAAACCTAAAGGTAAGGTGCATTGTGTACGAAACTGGAAAGATGAAAGCAACCTAAATGATGTGGGTAGTGTGATAAGCAATAATAGTTATGCTTTAGCTGTAATGAATACAGTAACTCAAACACTTTTTTATGGTTACACTTCCACTTCAGCCATGTTTTCCCATCAATGATTGATACAGGTGTGATCATAAATATTTTATATCTTGATTCGTAATTATAGGCCGGCTAGTAAGATTGTCTCCATGCAAAAACTGCCATTGCTTGCTCCTGAGAGGAGCAACACATTGTCATCATCAGTAATGTAAAAACCCTCTTCAAGATAGTAGAGTATACATGTATATATTTTCCACCTTTTAGTAAGCAAATGGCCCACTGCCACATTACCAGTAGTTCTAAATCATGTTATGACTAAGTAGTATACACAATGCTGGTCCTTATCAGGATGCTGTACAGGCTATATCACAGTTGTGATGTAATATTCAAATCCCTTCATCTCAAGCTAGGCACTTTGTTGCAATCTGTGACTGGAGTAAAAGGTCTGAGAAAAAAGGGAGATCAGGGCATTTGAGGTTTTTTTTTCTTAAATTTTATTCAAGTATCTTGTCAACTGCGATATTAACAAGTACTTCTTTTGATAATAAGTATTATAATCATTGCAAAGTACAGTTTACTGTGAAATTTTAAAACACTTGACAGACACATGAGCAGAATATTCAACTTCTTTTTTTCTTCCTTTCTTATTTTTTTTTTTTATAGGGAAATTGGTCCACCACCATAGCCTAACAGTTCGCTCATATTCGGTAAGGAGTTATAAATCTAATACTGAAAGACTGTTACAAAGTATACACAATGCTGGTCCTTATCAGGATGCTGTACAAGCTATATCACAGTTGTGATGTAATATTCAAATCCCTTCATCCCAAGCTAGGCACTTTGTTGCAATCTGTGACTGGAGTAAAAGGTCTGAGAAAAAAAGGGAGATCAGCGCATTTGAGTTTTTTTTCTTAAATTTTATTCAAGTATCTTGTCAACTGCGATATTAACAAGTACTTCTTTTGATAAGAAGTATTATAATCATTGCAAAGTACAGTTTACAGTGAAATTTTTAAACATTTGCAGACACATGAGCAGAATATTCAACTTCTTTTTCTCTTCCTTTCTTTTTTTTTTTTTTTTTTTTAAAGAGAAATTGGTCCACCACCATAGCCTAACAGTTCGCTCATATTCGGTAAGGAGTAATAAATCTAATACTGAAAGACTGTGACAAAATTGTGTCAGTGTGCTTTGTCACAGTGTTAACTGGAGTGAAACGTTGACAAAATAGACACTTTTTTAAAAGCAGCATAATAACCAAAGAGTGCAAAATATAGGAAGATTGTGACAAACTGCCTCAGCACGCTTTGCACAGTTAATGATGGGGATATAAACATAAAATGAAAACAGAGCATTTACAGTTTCGTTTTGTTCTTGAGTTATGTAACAACTGACCTGTGACCTTAACAGTTAATGCATATTTTGATCATAAGTAGCTTTATCATTGTACATAGTGAGAAACTGGAGGTGGGTTTTTTTTTTCAAGACTGAAGATTTTGCCAGGGAACATCCATGGGCTTTGTCGAACAAATTGTGGCTAAATGAAATACCAGACGAAAATGTGAGAACATTGAACTTTTTCCTTTTGTTGTTGATTTTTTTTTGTTTGTTGTTATTTTTGCAATGAGACTACTTCTTTTGCCATTTTGAATAAAATAAACTTAAAATCAGAAAATAGAATATACTGGAGGGCTGTGACAAACTGCATCAAATTTCTGGATAGAGCCCCTCCCCCCCAAAAAAAAAAAACAACACCAAAAAACAAAAAAACTTGAACTGGCAGACAATTGCTAAGCCTGATCAGTTAAAAATTTACTTTTTAAACCCAAATCTGTATTTTTTGTAAATAAAATAAACCTTCGACTAAAAATGTTGTTCTCAATCCTTTAGGTTCAAAACAATTGTTTTGAAAAACATCCGGGCGCACCTTTCCAAATCCCCAGGGTTTTTTTTTTTAAAAACTTAATATTACTATTTCATCATATGAAACAGCTGACTCAGAGGGTCTTCATCAAATTAATTACTATTGACTAGCCAGCGTGGTGTGTATGATCAGCCCACTTTCACTCATTAGAAAAGCCACAGGGGGTTCTGTGGAATGGGGGAAAAGGAGGGGGGGGGGGCTGCATCTATCTCAGTTGTTCAAGTTGAACAGTACAAGATGGGATGGTTGGCATATTGATGAATTAATTTACAGCCCTTTGATATAAAAAAAAAGATTTTAGTGCAAGCAAGCAAGCAGCAAGCGCACGCACACACACACACACACACACACACACACACACACACACAACACACAACACACACACACACACACACACACACACACACACACAACAGCACAACACACACACACACACACACACTACACACACACTAACACACGCACGCACGCACGCACGCACGCACGCACGCACGCCGAACTGAGGAAAAACCCAAGTCCAGATTTTGGGTAAAGGTCAAGAAAAAAAACAACAACAAAAACCCAACAAGAACAGCATACCGTACCATATTGTTATTCTCTGTGAGAAAATTGATTTGAACATTTTTTTTTTTTAATGCAAATCAACACAAAACCATGGACACAAAAAAGCCATAAAAAACAGCAACAAAAAGTCAGAAGTCCCTATATTCGTAGTCTTCTAACGACAGCAATAAGGTTATTTTGCAGAAAGGGTCATATATAGGTTTCCTTGGTTTGACACATGAGTTTAGGCACGTGGATGAGTAATGCGCAGTGCTGCAGCTAAGTCGGACCTGGAAAAAAAATTCACAGAAAACGTGTATTTGCTTTAAAGGAATGAGATAACAATTTTGTGGTCTAGCTAATCTGGCCATCAAAAGATTATATAAGACAATGAAGATAAATTTGAAAGCTTTGTTGCCCAAAGAAATAGATAAATTCAGTCACACACCACACACACGCACGCACGCACGCACGCACGCACGCACGCACGCACGCACAGCACGCACACACCACACACACACAACACACACACACACACAACACACACACACACACACACACTCTCTCTCTCTCTCTCTCTCTCTCTCTCTCTCTCTCCTCTCTCTCTCTCTCTCTCTCTCTCTCTCTCTTCCATTCTTATATAAATATATATATATATAATATATATATATATATATATATATATATATATAATATATATATATATATATATATGTGTGTGTGTGTGTGTGTGTGTGTGTGTGTGTGTGTGTGTGCGTGCGTGCGTGCGTGCGTGCGTGCGTGCGTGCGTGTATAATACATTCATTTATATACACATATTCTTTCCACTTTCATCTATTTATCTGTTGGTCTGTCTATTAATCTGTCTATACACCCTCAACATAATTTTGGTAAAATTAGAACTTTGAGCTGCTTAGTTTTTACTCAGATTTGGATAATGTTGGGTTTGATGAAATGTTGCATTAAAAATAAAAACAAAAATTCCACACAACCCGTACCCTCCTCTCCCGAAAAAAATGTTTAGCAGCCCACCCCCCCCCCCCCCCCCCCCCCCGCCACCCCCCCGAAAAAACAAACAAACAAACAAAAAACCCACAACAAAACAGACAACAAACAAACCAACAACAAACAAACAAACAAAAACACATCAAACCAACTTACAAACCAACCCAAAACAACCAAAACAAAACAAAACAAAAAAAAAAAAACAAAAAAAACCGCACCCAACATAACTTGCCACACTATACTGTTTACTCTCTGCCAGAGAGGAAAATCTTCAATGATATTTGCATTCATAAACATAACAGACTCGTCAGCAGTGTGCATTGGAGTTGGGGAGGAGGGGGAGGTAGGTAAAGACTGCAGAGATCTTTTTGCATGTGTTGTGCCACGCGCGCGCGCGCGCGTCGTGTGTGTGTGTGTGCACGTAGGGGCAGGCGCGCTTATGCGCATGCATGGTACGTGTGCGGGGCACATGCGCATCTGTGTGTACAAACACCCTTTCCTCCTAAACTTGTTTTCAAGATTGGTGAAAAAGCTCTGGATTATAAGCGTATGGTAAAATTTCTAGGTATCATACTTTGTAATTCTGAGGGGTTCGAATGTCACTTTCTGCTGGGTTCCATCTCACTGTAGTCTTTATTTCAATGGAAAGGTTGACAAAGCAGCCAAAAAGGCAACAAAACATTCTAGCTGTTCAAATGTTTTAGATATTCCTCTTTTGATTTGATTTATTCTTTGATTTGATTTATTCTTTTATATTGAGGATAATAGAATAAGCACTCTTGTGCTTTTTTTTTTACATGCAGTCCCCGTGTGTATGCAGTTTTGTAAATGTCATCTGTTCCCACCGGCACACAATGGCCGACTCTTACGAAAAGCGGAACAGGATTTAATGTGTGCGCAAGATGTTCTGCGTGCGTTTGCACACGGGGCCTCGGTTTAAAGTCTCATCCGAAGGACTTTTGGGGAGAGTGGAGTCAGCACTGATGTTAACTCTTTCTCTTCATGAGGGTTATGCTTTGGTTCAAAATGTTTAATAGAAACATGTAAGAAAGAAACACGAAGAGGCTGGCTATTCCCAGCATACTTGTTCAGTTCTGGATATTGAGAACATCTTTTGTACTCAGTACGCGTATACGGCTTTCAAAAATCCATTACTAAAAAATATTGTTTCTCTAATCCACAGACTGAAATTGAATGCATTTCGAGCAAAATTTGCCAAAAATATAAAATATATAATTCTGTGGTGAAAACCTTTCCAATGTTAATGTTTTGTATCAGTGTCAAGGTTTGTAAAAGTTCCAACCAGCATTTCAAGATGTCTATGCAAGAAGTGTTAATCAATCCAAAGTTATTGTGTGAGATAGCATTTTCTCTGATGCGATCCTCAGTTTTTTTTTTTTTTTTATTTTTATAAAGTACAACACTGTGAAGACTGTGAAATTATAACACCCTACTGTGGCAATGTACTTTTTGCTTTATTCACTGCAGCCTTTACACGTAGTTCACAATTGTTTATTTTACAGTTTTAGATTTTACAGTTTTCTATTGTTCGATGTTTTTATTATTATTTGCGTTTCTTATGCCATGTTTTGCAACATTCAGCTTATATAGTTTGTAATCAAGTCTTCTTATGCACATAATAACTAACACACATCTTTTTTTTTCTTTAGACCCTCATCTCATTGCCCCCCCCCCCCCCCCCCCCCTTCCTTCGTCTAATATAACTTTAAGAGAACAGACGTAAAATCAAAGACACACACACCCTTTCTTGGGCAGTATTTAATTAATTTTATTTTAAATTTTTTTTATTAAGGATAAAGGAATAAGATCTAGCGTGCTTTTTTTTTTTTTTTACACCCAGTCCCCGTGTGAATGCGGTTTTGTAAATTTTGTCAGTTTCCACCGGCACACAATGGCCTATTCTTTCGAGAAGGAAAACAGTTTTTAACCATGTGCGCAAGATGTTCTGCGTGCGTTCGCACACAGGAGCTCGGTTTGCAGTCTCATCAAAAAAAACTTTGGGGAAGGGGGGGGGGGTGTAGAGTCGGCACTAATGTTAATTCCTTGGGGGGAAAAACCCTTGATCAGGATTCGAACCTGGGTCAACAGATGAACAAGCACAATGTGCAACGCTTTAACCACCAGGCTATCCAGTCCCCTAATTAATCAGGTAGTGAAGCCAGGTTACTTAAAGTGGACCAGCTGTCGAAAAAAATTTATGTTAGAAAGTTTGGATTGCTGTTCAGTATTTGAATTGGATATATATGCAAATTGATTTTTCTGATAACCTACCAATCATAATTTTGAAACGGAGAAAGGAAGGGAAGGGAACGCACTGGAGGGAGGTTTTTATACCTCCATCTTGTAGTCAAGTCAGTTGAGTTTTTAAAAAAATACTTTAATCATCCCATGAAGGGCAATTTGAGCACTGTCATGCATATTGTTTGATAAAAATCATATAATCTAGAAAAAAAAAAGAGAAAAGCTATGATTGGTCTCTGTCTCTGCCTGTGTCTGTCTGTCTGTCTGTCTCTTTCTCTCTCTTCTGTCTTCTGTCTTCTGTCTGTCTTCTCGTCTCTTCTCTCTCTCTCTCTCTCCTCTCTCTCTCTCTCTGTCTCTCTCTCTGTCTCTCTCTTCTCTCTCTCTCTCTCTCTCTCTCTCCTCTCTCTCTCTCTCTCTCTCTCTCTCTCTTCTCCTCTCTCCCCCCCCTCTCTCTCTCTCTCCCACACACACACACACACACACACACACACACACACACACACACACACACACACACACACACACACACACAAAAGTAGTCATGAACTGGTGTGGATATCTTATAGAATTGCCAACAGTGCACAAAAGAAAAAATATTAAGGTTTATCTTAAAAAACAAAATAAAGCAGAACTAGAGAAGAAAAGTGGTAAACGTGCACAAAAAAAGGGGGGGGGGGGGGCCTACCTTACAAGGTACAAACAAAGAGGGTGATGGAAAAGAGGAATTTTCTACCCTTTCATCAGTATAATATTTGTTGAAAACCAGCTACCTTGAAGTAGTAGCTAGTGTCTTGAATTATGAACTGTACGGTTGTAGGTTCAAATCCCATGAGGTATAGGAATTTTTTGGACACTGGCCACCTCTAAAAGGGAGTTTGCTTGCGATGGGCTTATTGAGAAGACTGGGACCACACGGTCGAGTTTCATCTACTTTACGGATGCAATTTTTAGAATGCTGCCCAGATCACCTGTTCAACATTGCAGTGTCTGTATCTCTCGGGACTGGTTGATGCCAGGATGTATTATGATAGGAAGTGTAGAGTACATTCCTGTCATGTAGTGTCAAAGCACATGCATTTTCCAGAGCAACATCTTACATTATCTTCGTCGTCATTGATCATCATACACTATTTAAAAAAAAAAAAAGTGATTTCGTGGCCCCGGCTGCTCTGGTCTCATGGTGACTGTTTCGGTTTCTCCATACACCTCTGTGCTTGTGGTGAGTTTATGTCAAAGCCCTCTGGCTTGGAGGTTCTTGGGAGAAGGTCGTTGGAGAGACGTTGTGGTGGTCGCCACTCAGAGTGGGTGTCTCTCTCAGTCTGGCTACGCTACTGACCTATTACTGTCGTTATTATGATCTTAGCAGGTGGTGTCCTGCGCATGTTAGCTCAGAACAGGCACCACTGAACATCACCAAAGCGACCCATCAGCAGTGCAGAACCCCTTTGGCGAGTGGGTGGCTTTATGGCGGCCTGATATTGATGGGCTCCCTGTGGACTTTCGACCCAGGGATGAGACATTACGAATCTGAGTAGAGTTGGGCAGAGAAATTTAAATGAAGAGCGTGAGAACAGCAGGACAGGAACGTCACAGAAGATGAGGCGCGCGCACGCACGCACCACACACACACACACACACACACCACACACACACACACACACACACACACACACACACACACACACACACACACCAAAAGTCTGTTGATTCTGATCATTGAACAGCCTGTTTCGCTGCCTCATCTGTAAAATCACGTCTAATGCTCTTGCTACCCCCCCCCCCCCCCCCTCCTCCAAGAAAACAAACAAACAATAACAATATACCACCACCACCAATAACACTACCAAAACTGCTGGGCAAAGTGAAAGCCAAGGTCCTTGATTCATCTGGCCAACAAAATTCAATATCTGTCTTTCATTTTATTAGAACTGGAGATGTGGTCTGGATGCTAGCTCGTCTGTTGGATGAAACGATTGAGCATTATGTAACATGTATCCATTTGCTTAAAAGTGCACTACAATGAGAAAGCTGTCATTGGCAGGACTCAACAGAACGCATCTGCGTCTATACGACTATAGCCAGGTAAACAAGCGTGCATACAGGCACAAACAAGCATACTAGAAGCTCAGTTCTTAATATCTCACTTTTAATTGGAGTAACGTGTTCTTTGTGGAGAATGATTATAAGGATTCAATATGTTATGACAGTGATAAAAAATGCGAGATAAATAAATACATACAGTTAGTCTTGTTAATTGAAAAGAAATTATCGTCACATTGGAAAAAAAAAAAAGAAGCTTTTTACTACATAAGGTTTTATGTGATTTTCCCCCCCTCCTTTGTATCCCGTGTTTTTGTTTTTGGTGCTTATTTTGGGGTGTTTTTTTTTTTTTTTTTAATCTTCGATTTGTAAAGAATTGCGTGTAAATACGGGAAAGGGGGGGAGGGGGTGTATATCCTAGTAGTTAGAACATGGGGCTCGTTTTCTGACGGCTCGACCTCGAGCCAGCACCAAGGGACCCGTTCGAGGTGATTTTTCTCCTGGAGTTAACATCAGTACCGCGCCGACTCCTCTTTCCCGAATTGCCTTCAGAGAAGACTGTGAATCGACGTCCCATGTGCGAACGCATGCACATCTTGCGCACACTTTAAAACTTGTTCTGCCTTTCAAAAGAGGCCATTGCGGGCCATTGGGAACGAATGACAATTTTTTTTAAATGCATGCAGCTGCCTTAATGATGTTCAAAATCGATTGCATGCATAAATTTTCATCTTAATCTCTGGGCTTTAGCAGAGGAACAAAAGAAAAGAAAGGGGGAAAACGGGAGAAAATCAGTTTGTATCGAGAGAGTTGTCAACAGTGGCTATTTCCTTTCATATTTCCTTCAATGCGCCCTGGAGTCCTTTAGCGAAAAAACAGGGTCATGAATATTTATCTATTTGTCTATCTGTCTGTCTGGCTACCTGCCCGTCTTTCTATCATATGTCACCTTATCTTCATACTTACTTAGCTAGCTACATACTGACATACCGACCGACCGACCTACCCACCTCTACCTGCCTGCCTGCCTGCCTACCTATTTACTTACCTACCCACCTATGATATCATAATCGAAAAAGGTGGACGGTGTGTGTGTGTGTGTGTGTGTGTGTGTGTGTGTGTGTGTGTGTTGTGTGTGTGTGTGTGTGTGTGTGTGCGTGCGTGCGTGCGTGCGTTGCGTGTGTACTGTGTGTGCGCGCGCGCGCGAGCAATTATCTGACAGGCATACGCATGTGAAAGCTAGCGTATTTAAAAAAAAAAAAAAGAAGATTATTGACCCTCCCCTCTTTGATCAAACAGCATGAGAAAATTTATACTTCGAGTACATTATGATTAGCATCAGATTTAAAGTTTTTCATCAATGATTCTTACTCATTGCCACGCCCACATGCCAACGTGTAAAACAGCGGTACGTAACTTGGTCTCTATTTAAAACGTCGAGTCCAGCACACATATGACCCCATTTTTATGGCAGATCCTTAGTCTTTACACTTTTCCTTCTTCATTCAGGTAAAGATTGGGGGCATTTCAATCCTAGACAAGATTTAGGTGGTTATGATTAATGTGTTTAATTTAATGTAATAGAAAGAATTACGCAGCTTGATTGCTTTAATCAGTACTCGTGTGTTCCTGGTATGTAGAGTAGCTGAATAGTTTATAGGGCAGAATTACGCAATGGTTAGTGCTTAAGATTCATGTTCTGGAGGCACAAGTTTGAATCGCTTATGAATAATCTGGTAAGGGTGATTTTTCCGTAGGATTAATATTGGTATGCATACTAATAATAAATGTGCGAATTTCTCTGAGGAGGCAAAAAAAGAAAAAAAAAAGAAACGAGGTCAGAATATCTCGCACACACATTAATGATTACCTGACATTATTACGTGAACATTTATGCTTTAAATAACTTTGATTTCCAACGACTGTCAATTCCTGTTTTATGTTTTTGATACCAGAGTGATGTATATGTTCCAAAAAACAAAAGCAAATAAAAACAAAAACTGTTTGCTTCACTTGTACAAATATTTATTATTTATAAGTGTATGCATTGTAGATGTCACGATATAATCGCCATGACTTAAATTTTTGACTCAGTGAAAAGCAATTACAAAAAAAAATCACAAGTGTTTGAAGTCCAGCTTTTTTTCTCGTTCCTCGGCTAGAGCTCTAAAGTTCACCAATAGTGAGATTTTGCGTATGCGACCGATTCTGCCCATCATGAAGGTAGCCGCATTACTTCTGGGAGAAGTCCAGTATAATAAAGCAATAATAATGATTATGATTTTTTCTTTCTATAAAGTAATGAAAAAAAAGCTACGACATACTGATTTAGTACCCATGGTAACCAGAATGTTTCAGATAGAATAAATTAACTTCAAAAGCTAAACTGGAATCTGATATTTTACCAGTACCTAAAACTTCAAACAAAAGCTAAACAACCCCCCCCCCCCCCCCCCCCAAAAAAAAAAGAAAAAAAGAAAAAAAAAAAGAAATTATTAAGAATAGTTCCCAAAAATCGTGATACTATCGCAATTTTTCCAAAGTTGAGGATTATTACCGATAAAAGGCACAATTGCTGTTATTTGAAAAAAAAGTTATTATGACCACGTGCAGGGGCGGAGAATTTCTGAAAAGCCCTAGCGGTTCTCAGCGATCTGAATCCTTCACCTGCGGCTTGTTGATTCCCTTCTCCTCCAGCCATGCGACTGCTGTGGCTGTGCGTGGGTGTTGCTGTCACAGTGGCAGTGACCACAGGTTAGTTGTTTCTTGATGATTGACTGATAGATTGGTTGATGAATGGATGGATGGACGAACTACCTGACAGGTGGACATGCAGGCAGGTAGACGAATGAGCAGATGTGGTTGGGTGAATTAAGTAGGCTATATAGTGTTCCATACAGCATTTTAAGCATTAGTACCCCTTTTTTTGCTTGGATTTGGGATTTCTTGTTATTCAACCTACATTCCAACCCTGGTGTATCTGTATGCAAGAAGATTTTATAATGTTTTGCATAAATTTGCGCATATCGCATGGGACCTTATCATCCAGAGATACCCCTCTTCCTAAAACAACAAAAACAGCAACAACCAACCAAACAAAGAAATCTAAACAGAATCAACACCAAGA
>CM060347.1:27662486-27692486 GCA_030674155.1 Stramonita haemastoma | reverse complement strand
CTGGTTACATCGTTTTCTGAACACCCACTGAGATGCCGTTTTCAAACTTTGGAATACTCAAAGTGAAAACTCCTTCAACTGTTTGAATGGAGGAGACTCAACATGTATTTAGATGACAGAATTGGAAATCTTGTAAACGCCACCCATTTTCTGACCACAAGCCATTCCACATTGTTGTGGCATTGTAGACACCATGCACTCTGCGCACAGCGAACACGTTTCTTTAATGCATTCATTTTCCCGTGTTGCTGTTGTTACATAAGCATTGTATTATTACACAATGATATCATCAAGGCAGAAAAGGAAGAGAGAACACATAACATTGATTCAGTGATGGAGAAGACAAAAGCTTTAATCATGACGATTCACAGACCAGCGATTACAGACATACGGGACACAGATCCACCACTGTGTACACAGCTTGTACGTAATTAACGAGGCTGTCTGGTAGACACGAGGGCAGAGTAGAAGATAAGGCAGTGCATTTCAAAATGGTGAGACCCTAGGTGACACAGTTGTTGACATCATACACTGGCTCTCTCCACAGGGAGAGCACCCCGAATTTGACGCAGAGATATCTGCCGTGACTGAAGGTGGTATACAGTGCACTTGAGTACAACCCGATCCAGTCCAACTGAAAGGGGTACACTGTATACTACAGTGCAACACAATGCAAAAATGATAAAAGACAATTTATATTTGTTATATTATACAGTACAACACAATGCAAAAATAATTATAAGACGATACAATTTGGCATGAGAAAAAGCTGTGTACAGTACAATGCAGTAGAACACAATGCAAAAATGATATAAGACAATACAATTTGGCATGATGGAAAGCTGTGTACAGTACACTACAGTACAACACAATGCAAAAATAATACAAGACAATACAGTTTGGCATGATTGAACGCTGTGTACAGTACACTACAGTACAACACAATGCAAAAATAATACAAGACAATACAGTTTGGCATGATTGAACGCTGTGTACAGTACACTACAGTACAACACAATGTCATCACCCGTGACTGACAGTGAAGTACTGTACAGTACAATACAATGCAGTTCACTGCATTACAACACAGCACAGCACAGCACAGCTCAATACAATAGCAATACAATGACTGCTGTCACTTACAAACCTTTTCTCTCCTTCAGGTTTTCCTTCCTGAGAATAGAAGTTCAGGCCTCCAGTAGCATGGAGACCTTCAAGGAACGTTATTTCGTTTCAAACGTCGAAGTGTACCTGACTGTGTACAACGGCACAATCGACAACCTCACCAAGGTCCACACTGCATACTTCAAGACAGGCGAAGACATGATCAATTCTTACCTTAAGGTGAGCATACTAGTCTTCGCATGAAAAAAAAAACAATCGGGTAAACCATAGGCACTTTCTGTCAGGTAAGTATGATAGTCTTTTTGCACACATAAAAGTATATAATAAAGCGTAGATTCTTTATGTCAGGTGAATATAAACATATACCAGATACCAACATAGTTTCCAACAAACCCCCTGAACACCAAGATAAAGACCCACCAATACTAAGGTGTGAAGTAGACACAGCTATTAAACAATTGAAGAAGGGGAAGTCCCCTGGAATCGATAACATCCCAGCTGAACTCATAAAAAATGGAGGGAATGAAACAGCAAGGCGATTCACAGATCTTTGTCAGAAGATCCACGACACCAAAGAATGGCCAAAAGAATGGACACAGTCTCTTGTAATACCCCTGCCAAAGAAAGGAAACCTCAAGCAATGCCAGAACTACAGAACCATCAGTCTCATAAGCCATCCTAGCAAGATCATGCTGCAGGTAGTCCTCAACAGACTGAAAAACCAAGCAGAAAAACTCCTGGCAGAAGAACAAGCGGGCTTTAGACCAAAACGCAGCACAATGGAACAAATTTTCAACCTGAGAATTCTGATAGAGAAGCATCTCCAACACCAAAAAGACTTGTACCACAATTTTATAGACTTCAAAAAGGCCTTTGACAGGGTATGGCATGACGGCCTCTGGCAAGTACTCAGGCACTTCAACATTGACAACTGCCTAATTGAAGTCATCAAGGCTCTGTACGAGAATGCAAGAAGTGCAGTTTTCATGAACAATCACGTGGGCGAGTTCTTCAAGACCACGGTTGGAGTCCGCCAGGGCTGCCTTCTCTCACCTGTACTCTTCAACCTCTTCCTCGAAAACATCATGACAGAGACACTGCAAAACCACCACACTTCCATCTCCATTGGTGGAAGACCCCTTTGCAACCTCAGATTTGCAGATGACATTGACCTCATGGGCAGCAGCAAACAAGAACTGCAAATCCTCACAGACAGTCTAACAGATCGAGCGAGCGCATACAGCATGGAGGTCAGTACAGAGAAATCGAAGATCATGGTCAACAGCGCGAGTAATGACAGCACGGAAATAAAGATGAATGGAGAAATATTGGAAGAGGTGAGCCAATTCAAATACTTAGGCTCCATCCTAACAAAAGATGGCACATCAAACAATGAGGTGAAAGCTCGCATTGCAACAGCAACATCTGCTCTAGTCAGACTCCAGAGGATCATCAGAAGCAACAACATCAGCTTCTGCACCAAATACCACCTCTACAAATCCCTCGTGATATCTATCCTCCTATATGGCTGTGAATCATGGACTCTGACAGCAGAGTTAGAGAGAAGAATCCAAGCATTCGAGAACAAGTGCCACAGAAGACTCCTCAAAATATCATACAAAGAACACAAGACCAATAACTATGTGAAAGAAGAAATCAAAAAGCGTGTGGGCCCCCAAGAGCCTTTGCTCTCCACCATAAAGAGGAGAAAGCTGATGTGGTTTGGTCACACCACAAGACACAACACCCTAGCAAAAACCATCTTGCAAGGAACAGTCGAGGGCAAGAGAAGAAGAGGCCGCCAAAAGAAATCATGGGTTGACAACATCAAAGACTGGACTGCCCAACCCCTGCAACGCCTCCTACTAGCCACACAGGATCGTGAAGCATGGAAAAAGATCTCCGTTGCGTCTTCTCTCATGTCCCCCCTACGTCCTTTGGGACATGGGACTGAGTGAGTGAGTGAGTGAGTGAATATAAAAGTCCTAATGTGGGGGGAAAAAAACCTCTCAAAGTTTAGCATGATACATTCCATAAGAAAAGGGTAATAGTCTTTGGATGAAAAAACTATTAAGTAAAGCATAGATGTTTTTGGTCAGGTGAATATGATAGTCTTTGCACGGGGAAAAAACCCTACAAAGTAAAGCATAGATTCTTTCTGTACAGTATGTATAATAGTCTTTGTGTAGAAAAAAAAACCTACAAAAGTAAAGCATATTATATGTTTTCTCTAAGGTAAGGAAACTAGTCTTTACATGAAAAACTATAAAGTAAAGCGTAGGTGTCAGGTAAGTATGCTGGTCTTTGCACAGAAAAACTATTGAATAAAGCATGCATTCTTTCTGTAAGGTGTGTATAAGAGTCTGTGTGTATATGGAATAAACTATCAAAGTAAAGCATAGACGCTTTCCATAAGGGAAGGATAGTAGTCTTTAAATGAAGAAAAAAACTATCAAATAAAGCATAGGGTTTTTTTCTGCATTGTGAGTATGATAATCTTTGCACACACAAAACTATCAAATAAAGCATAGTTTTTTTTTTCTGTATGGTGAGTATGATCATCTTTGCACACACAAAAGAAGCTATTGAGTAAAGCATAGATTCTTTCTGCAAAGTGAGTATGAGTCTTTGTATCGAGAAAATCTATCCAAGTAAAGCATAGACACTCTCTGTAAGATACGGATAACAGTCTGCATTGAAAACGATAAGTAAAGCACAGACGTTATTTTTTGTAAGATGTGCAGAATAGAATAGACTTTGCATTGGAAAACTATCAAGTAAAGCACAGACGTTATTTTTTGTAATGTGTGCGGAATAGAATAGACTTTGCATTGAAAAACTATCAAGTAAAGCACATACGTTATTTTTTTTTGTAAGGTGTGCAGAGTAGAATAGACTCTGCATAGGAAAAGTATCAAGTAAAACACAGACGTTGTTTTTTGTAAGGTGTGCAGAATAGAATAGACTCTGCATTTGAAAAACTATGCAGTAAAACACAGACGTTCTTTTTTGTAAGATGTGCAGAGTAGAATAGACTCTGCATAGGAAAACTATCAAGTAAAGCACATACGTTATTTTTTTTTGGTAAGGTGTGCAGAATAGAATAGACTCTGCATTTGAAAAACTATGCATTAAAACACAGACGTTCTTTTTTGTAAGATGTGCAGAGTAGAATAGACTCTGCATAGGAAAACTATCAAGTAAAGCACATACGTTATTTTTTTTTTGGTAAGGTGTGCAGAATAGAATAGACTCTGCATTTGAAAAACTATGCAGTAAAACACAGACGTTATTTTTTGTAAAATGTGCAGAGTAGAATAGACTCTGCATTTGAAAAACTATGAAGTAAAACACAGACGTTATTTTTTGTAAGATGTGCAGAATAGAATAGACTTTGCATTGGAAAACTATCAAGTAAAGCACAGACGTTATTTTTTGGTAAGGTGTGCAGAGTAGAATAGACTTTGCATTGAAAAACTATCAAGTAAAGCACATACGTTATTATTTTTTGTAAGGTGTGCAGAGTAGAATAGACTCTGCATAGGAAAAGTATCAAGTAAAACACAGACGTTGTTTTTTGTAAGGTGTGCAGAATAGAATAGACTCTGCATTTGAAAAACTATGCAGTAAAACACAGACGTTCTTTTTTGTAAGATGTGCAGAATAGAATAAACTCTGCACAGGAAAACTATCAAGTAAAGTATAGACGCTTTGTATAAGGTGCGCAGCAGAGTAGACTAGCAGAGTAGTGCTATGTGTACTCCTCAGCTTCTGTAAACAAAGATACACACATGCCAACGGGGGGGGGGGGGGGGGGGGGATAGCCTAGTGGTCAGAACATTGCGCTGGCAATTTGACGACCCGAGTTCCATTCCTGATGGAGGGGATTTTTCCCCTGGAGTTAACATCAGTGCGGACTCCACTCTCCCCCAAAGTCCTTCGGATGAGACTATAAACCGAGGCCCCGTGTGCGAACGCACGCAGAACATCTTGCGCACACGTGAAATCCTGTTTCGCCTTTCGTAAAAGTAGGCCATTTTGTGCCGGGTGGGAACAGATAATATTTACACAACTGCATGCACACGGGACTGGATGGAAAAAAAAGCACATGAGTGCTTATCCCATTATCCTCAGTATAAAAAAAAAAAATAATAACAATCTGTTCAGCAGACCTGAGCATACAATCCTTCTAAATGAACTGCTGTGTCTGTGTTCAGGATCCCAATAGATCTACGTGGAAATTGGGCGGTCATGGGGTAGTAGTGAAGATGGTGGAGGCTGGCTATGACTTCGAAAGTTCTCAGGCCTTCCTGCAAGTATTCGACGGCTCCCCGTCCATTCTCTTCCGTCCCGTCAACAGGCAGGGAAAAGTGCCGCAAAAAATGCGTCCTGGACTCTACATAGACGTGAGTCTGTCTGTCTGTCTGTCTGTCTGTCTGTCTGCCTGCCTGCCTGCCTGCCTGCCTGCCTGCCTGCCTGCCTGCCTGCCTGCCTGCCTGCCTGCCTGCCTGCCTGCCTGCCTGTCTGTCTGTCTGTCTGTCTGTCTGTCTGTCTGTCTGTCCGTGTGTGCGTTGCAATGATCATGATGGTAACATTGTGGATGATGTTGATAACAATAATGATAATATTGACGATAATAACGGTAGTAAAAATAATAATAGATAATAACAGTAGTAATTATAACAGCCTGAAAAAGACCAATGTGCTGAGCCAGGACGTGGTAACCACACCAGCCATCTACATCGATGACTACCAGCTCGATGTCGTACACCAGTTCACATACCTGGGATCCACCATCAGTGACAACCTATCCCTTGATGCCGAGATCAACAAGCGCATCGGCAAGGCTGCTACGACCTTAGGACGCCTCACTACCCGTGTCTGGGAGAACCCAAAGCTGACAATTTCCACCAAGATGGCAGTGTACAACGCCTGCATCGTCAGCACTCTCCTATATGGCAGTGAAACATGGACAACATACTCCAAACAGGAGTGCAAACTGAACAGCTTCCACCTGCGCTCTCTCCGTTTCATCCTCGGCATCCACTGGAGTGACAAGGTTACCAACGCTCAGGTCCTCGAGGTTGCAGGTCTTCCCACCATGTACACACTCCTCAGACAACGCAGACTCAGATGGCTCGGTCACGTGCGAAGGATGGAGGATGGACGCATTCCTAAAGATCTCTATGGTGAACTTGCCTCCGGCAAGAGAAGCATTGGCCGCCCCCAACTGCGCTACAAAGACGTCTGCAAGCGTGACATGAAAGCCCTGGACATCAACACAGAGAACTGGGAGGAGGTAGCGGCTGACCGCAGCAAATGGCGCAGTGTTCTCCACAAACAGCTGAAGTGTGGTGAAGAAAAGATCCACACCGCAGCAAACGAAAAGAGAGCCAAGCGGAAGGCATGTGCTCCAGCCACCTCAACAAGCCACATCTGCATCAGATGCAACAGAGACTGCCACTCCCGCATCGGACTGACCAGCCACAGCCGGCGTTGTCGCTGAACAAATGACCTGTCTTTTGGCGCGAATTCCATAGTCGACACCGACTGACGGAGGCCTACTACTAATTATAACACCGTTTATTATCGTGATGTAAACCAATATGATGATGATACTGATAACGATACCAACGATGATGAAAAATACCAATAATGACGATGATGGTAAAATATGGTAAAAAAACCCACTACTACTACTACTGCTGAACATTTTCTAGAACACTCTCCTACTTCACAGTACAAAGGCAGCAGCAAGCACTGAAATAATAACAAAAATAAATAACAAACTAAATAAATAACAAAACGGCTACCAACGTAAAAGTAGTAACACACTCCAAACATCTAAAGTCATCACGTCTTTGTACCAAACAAAGGAAAACGAAAACAAATATAGCTGAAGTAGAATAATCTAATTAACATCTGGGTCAGATGGAGATGAACAAATGAAAGCATACTACAAAAATTGGGAACAACAAGAAAACTAATAATGAAATGAAAGGAAATAAAGAGCTAAAGGCCGTGGGCTACAAAACCATGAAAACTGTCTTGCAAGGCAGGACTGGCAAAAAGGAAAAATGCAGACCACCAGCTTCTCTCATGGACGACATCACTGACTGCAGTGGCAGGAAAATCCCTGAAGTCAGCAGGGCCGGTGAAGACCGGAGCACATGGAAGTGTCAGCAGAGGCAGCTGGAAAGGGATGGGCTCCGTCAGGTCCAGCTTGCCCGGGAGATACTGCCCCAAAAACCCAGTGCTGTGCCCGAGTTGACTCCTCAGGGGGATTGAAAGGATAAGAGGATTCCACAGTGGATGTCTGCCTGCCTGTCTTGTTTTCATGTGCGTCGCAGTGATTTGGTTTCATGATGTTAGATGACGGTGAAAAAGGTATGACCGAGCAACAGACAGGAGAGGATGCAGAGAGGACAATGCCCATTATCCTCGATATAAAAGAATAAAATAAAATTAAAATAAATGCTGGCCCTGTGTTCCAGACCTATGGCTGTGTTAGCTTGGGGAGTTTTAGTTAGCTGACCTCAGAAAAGGAACTGTTGTAGTCCACTGCACCGCCAGCGCTGCCCCACCGTTGGTAACAAGAAGAAGATTGTAACAAATCTCCTTCACAGGTGGCAGTTTCAACTGAAGATGGGGAATAATTTCTCGCCCAAAGAGAAAGCAGAAACCGTTTGGTTTGCGAGGTCATATTGCATAAACATTCAAAAACCGTTTTTACTGAATATGGTGTTGTCGAGGAAAATTGCAGTTATTGATGTGTGGTGATGGGTTATTATCATAGTGCTGGAATTTAAGGCCCTAGTAGTGGTGAAAACGTGATGGTGGATAATGTTAGCGACAGTCAGTCATAGTTGATGATTATGACCATGTCAGATGATATCAGTCAAAAACGAGGATGACTTCAGACCAGCAGTGGCGGTGCTGATGATGCTAACTGTGTCTGTTTTCCCCCCACGGGCAGGTAGGGGACGATGTGATCAAGCAGAACACTGTGCAGTTCCCCTACAGCCTGTGCTCCAACACGGACGACACCCGCAAACTGGGCAAGCTGGCCAGCGACCTGAAATTTAACAAGAGGCAGTTTCTTCTGCATACCGTGCTCAGTCAAAATCTGAAGCAGTCCAAGTGAGTATCAGAACTCTGTGGTCAGTCTGTGGTGAGGGTAGTTCCTCTTTTCAGGTATCCCTGATTTGAAGTTATGATAGCGAGTATCACAACTTGTGGGTCACTATGATATAATTGTTGTTTACGATAGCGAGTATCAACTAATTCAGTGGATCAGCCCTATCATAGAGTTGTGATTTAAGATAGCGAGTATCAAAACTTTTGGGTCAGTTTATGATAGAGACGTTTATCTTTTCAGCTATGAATTAAAGATACCACTTTGTTGTGTTTGCTAGATGTTTGTAGCATTTGGGACTGTTTAGTAGTGAAAGTATTTGTTCTCCTGAAGCTAAGGTTAAGCAGCGTTATGCGCGCTTACCTCGTGGATGGGTGGGTGAGCATCAGTGCACTTTGGCTTCAGTGCAGTCCCCAAGTTCACTCAGCTGTAAATGGGTACCTGTCCTCTTTAGGGCCAGGGAAGGCAAAGCAGCGAGGAGATGGGTGCCACCCTCAAGATGCTGGTCCCTAAAGAAGCTGAGGTCTTTGACACCTTGCTCCCTAACGACCTCAGAGGTTTTCTGAAACTTTGACCTTGCCGTAATTATGAATACAGTGCTGTTTTGATGAAACCAATTCAGACTGTAACAAGCTCTGGCCTTAGATGATCAGCCTTAGGTGATGGAATTCTTTGACTGCCATCCTTTTCTGGCCCTTGACTGATCTTTGGCACTGTGCCACAGGTTTGCCTGCCTGGAACATTGTCTTCCTGGTGTGCTCTGCATGGTGTTACTGATCATAAGACTTTGTCAAGATGTTTGACAAGTGCTGGCACTTCTTTTTTTGCCAGTTGAGCATTGATACTTAGTCCTCTGTTTGGATTTCCTTCATCTCGCACGCATACATGCACCCCCCCTCCACACACACACACACAAAAATGAGATGGAAGAGGGGAGCTGCAGAGAGGCATGGGGAGGGGGGGGGGAAGGAGAGAGAACTTCATTATATCCAAACCCAAGTAATTTTTATTTGTTAAATTTCCCCTCTGACTAGATGTTTTTATCATGTATTACTTTTTCCTTCACATTACGTTCCTTGTCACTAATCTCCATCCTGTATGATACGGTATCACTATACTATTAATCCTCGGAAGTCGATGTATGGCTGTTTACATGGCGATGTACCTGAAAAACCGTCATACATGCAAAATTCTCATCTAGTGTGTACGTATAATCTCGCAAGGATTGGCAGATGGGATGAATGAGTCCGTGAGCATTTTCAAAGTGATCCCCAGGATGTTCAGCTGGGGAACGATCAACAACAGTAGTACTGCATCTAATTCATTTTTTCCAGTACCAGTGTCGTGGAGAGGGGGGGTCTGCTGCACGGGTAACAGCTTGCCCTCCATACATACCAAGGCTTTGCGCTCCAAAGACTAGAGCGCAACTCCATAGTCTTCCGAGACTGATGGATGCCTACTACTTATTCAATTTTTACTGGTCCTGTCTACGCCAACTGTAGTTAAAAACTGAAGAAGAAAATTGACAAAACCCTTTTCATCTTTTCTAGTTCCCAGTGTACCCTGGCTGTCTCCATCTACCAGAATTAGTTAAAACTGAAGACGAAAATTGATAAACCCTTTTCCTCTTTTCTAGTTCCCAGTGTACCCGGGCTGTCTCCACCTACCAGAATTAGTTAAAACTGAAGACGAAAATTGATAAACCCTTTTCCTCTTTTCTAGTTCCCAGTGTACCCGGGCTGTCTCCACCTACCAGAATTGCGGAGTGCCTTCGCACAAGGCCCTGACCAAATGCGAGCCCCACTTAAACATGAGGAATGTGGGCTGCCTGGCTAAGCTGAACGCCAAGGCGTTCGACGTCTTCCTCGCCTGCCTTCAGTTCAGGTGCAATGCCACCGATTACGCAGCCGCAGTCAAAGTGTATAACTTGAGTATCAAATTGACTCGTCCATGTCGGCGTGACTTCCCAAACATTTTGCTCTAAGTGTTCTGCTCTGTGTGTTGGGTGCGCTCTTCATTACTGTGCAAGTTCCTAGGGGTCATACGAAAATGGACAGATGGATGGAAGCCGTTGGTGATGTGATCAGTTTTTCACTTCCAACACTGTCTTTACACACTTGTTTTCGTTTACCTGGGGAATGGTACGTGAAGAGCGCATTGAACATAGAGGGTGGACCAGACAGGAAAAGCTCTGGATCACTGCACGTCACACGGATTTGAAGTTTCTTTGAATGATATGCTTTTTTTTCCATACCGCCCTGCTGTTTTCAACAACAACAAAAATTAAAACTCATTTCAAACACACTGGTTTATAATTTTGAACTCGCAAGTTTGTTTAAAGATAAAATTATTGTTTTTTTTGCAGGTTTTATCCTTTGGGTAAATAAGAAACCTGAAAATAAAATTTTGTGGATATTCCTTAAGATTGTTCATATGTGTACACTAAGCGCAATGTACTTTGGATACTTTCTTTATTCTGAAATCTTTATAAACACGTATCTCAAGACTGGGAAATGCTAATTGAAGTTTTTTCATTCTCACTTCTTTGAAAGCTGTTAGAAGTTAACGGATATTAGACGAAAACTTTGATAACATTCCGTAGACTTTCAGATAAAAGCAACGTCTTTCAGGATAAAATCTGTGTAAACACGAATGAAATATCTGGTTAAATATTTTCAAAAATCTGTATATACTTGAAGAATGTTCTATTATGTGCATAGCAGCAGGCAAGAAAAAGAGAGGCAGACCCAAATACTTTCTTTTTCTACGCTTCTCATATAATTATTATCACACGCAGGAGTCGGGTCTACATGAGGGGAACTGTCTGATGTGCATTATGCTGTTTGTCATTCATTTCCACTTTATGTGTGAATAAAAGAATGGTGAACTGCAAATGTGACAACTGGTTTTGATGAACGAGAGAGAGAGAGAGAGAGAGAGAGAGAGAGAGAGAGAGAGAGAGAGAGTAAACAAAGTTTATTGCCACAAAGCTTTACAGCCTATTTGACAGTTGTTGAAGGAAGCCCACCGATTTAGCATTCAAGGGTTCCAAGTAAGCCATTGTCCCTTAACGCAAGTTAAAACCGAAGTAAGCTACGCAGATCGGAACCGGTTTTAACGTGACCGCAAAATGTTCTGCGCGTGGTTGCACACGGCGTCTCGGTTTAGAGTCATATTCAAAGGACTCTCGGGGGGGGGGGGGGGGGGGGGGGGGGGGGGGGGGGGAGAGTTATTGATGTTGTCTCGATCTCAAGGGGAGAGATCCACTTGAATGAACAGGTCAGTGGTGGCTTAAACCGGTGCCATCAGATCACTAACTCAACGCTCTGATCACTAGGCTGTCCCAGCCCTCCCAAACACGTTTATTAATGGTTTAGTGGTCTAGAGTTACGCATCTATCCGAAAAGTGAAAAATCATGTAATTCAATCCTCGTTTGAATCAAACATTTCCCCCGTCCGCTAGACTCAAAATGGTGGTCTGGGTGCCAGTCTCTTGAAAGGATAATAAACCGAAGTTAGCGCATGTAAAAGAACCCATGGCCTCAAGAGTTGTCACTGGCAAAGTTCTGTAGAAAAAGGCCACTCTGGCAAGTTATCATATACACATACACCCAGGAAAAAATACTTGCAGAAAAAAAGCTTCCCTTGTGACAACACCACAGAGAGCATCCTGAATTTCATGCCCAAAGTATCTACAGTGATGGAAAGCCGTTTAGAAAACCATTTGATGTCATTTCTCCTTTTTGGGGGGTCATTTCTTTTTCTTTTCTTTTTTTAATTTCAATATGGATTTGTTTATCATTGCTATTCAATTTCAAGAGTAAGTAAGTATATTTCTGAATTTTTCATTTCTTGATTTATAGTACTAACATGTATGTTTTTCAATTTCTGACAATGTTGCAGATTTTCCTCTATCGTGAGTTAGCATGCTTAGTTCTTAATTTCTTTATTATTGTTTGTAGACTTTTTTTTTTTACTCTCTCTCTCTCTCTCTCTCTCCCTCTCTCTCTCTCTCTCTCCTCTCCCTCTCTCTCCTCTCCTCTCTCTCTCTCTCTCTCTCTCTCTCTCTCTCTCTCTCTCTCTCTCTCTCTCTCTCTCTCTCTCTCTCTCTCTCTCTCTACGGAGTCAGCATGCATATTTCTCAAAGTCTGTTATTTCCCAGTTTCCAGTGTGAGCATGCATATCTTTTTTGACTTTTGTGTTGTTTCTCAATTTCCAATGTCAGCATGCATACTTCTCAAATTCTTATTTTTCTGTTTTTGTTTTCTTCTCTTTTTGTTCTTGATCTGTTAGGGGGGGATTTTTGTATTTGGCTGCCTCTTCTTGTGACCTACCGTCTCGCTGTTTCCACACCGTTCATTACAATCTCTTCGCCTTAGCCATACCCAGATTTTGTCCCGTTGTTAGGGTCAGAAGTCCACTGTCAGGCTGCAGTGGGGCCACAAGCCAGATAGGCCCTCCAGTCATGCTGTGTCACTTTGGTGGTGTTCAGTGGTGCCTGTTCTGAGCTAACATATGCAGGACGCCACCTACTAAGCCCCCTACTGACGACAATAATAGCTCAGTTTCGGAGCCAGACTGAGTGAGTCACCCACCTAGGATGAAGACCTCGATAACGTCCCTCCCACAAACTTCTCCCTGGGAGAAGCCAAAGGCTTTGACACAAACCTGCCACAGGCACAGGTGTGCATGAGGAACTGGAACTGAGGTCACCATGAGACCAGAGCAACCGGGGACACAGAACCAGACACTTCTTTCGTTTCATGATGTTGAATAAGGATGATGCACTGATGCTGCTATGGAAGCGCATGGGCTTTTGAGACCATGTGACAGGGCTGTACTCGATGCTTCCTGTCATAACATATCCTGGCGTCAACTGGCCCCAAAAGGTACAGACACCCGCAGTGTTGGTCAGGTGATCATCACACGCAGGAGTCGGGTCCATAACACGCCATACAATAAAAGCAACTCAATAGAATTATTATAATGATGCACAATATCACGCAAAAAGCATTACACTCAGTAAAACAAATGCACGTATACTTTGTTGCAAGCATCTTATACTCTCTCTCTCTCTCTCTCTCTCTCTCTCTCTCTCTCTCTCTCTCTCTCTCTCTCTCTCTCTCTCTCTCTCTCTCTCTAATTGTTGTGTAGTTGAGGCTATTTTTATCTTGATGTTATCCCTGAAAGGGGCGGGGACTGGATGTAAAAAAAGCACATGAGTGCTTATCTATTAACCTCGAATAAAAGAATTTTGCCTGCCTTGTTCTCTCTCTCTCTCTCTCTCTCTCTCTCTCTCTCTCTCTCTCTCTCTCTCTCTCTCTCTCTCTCTCTCTCTCCTCCTCGTCTTTTGTTTGCATTAATACATGCTCGTTGTTGTTTTATCCCTATTTTTACTTTGTCGTTTTTACTTTTTTTTTTTAAGAGAAAAATGTACGAAAGGATTTGGATGAAATTTGGCATCCAGTGGATTATATACTGACTGACAGAATTTGACAAACATCAGTCATTAATGCCAGAACAAGACCAGGGGCAAATAGTAGCTGGGATCACTTGCCTGTGTCCAAGAAGATCAGATTAAATGCGCTCAAACAGAAACAAACATCTGAACCCAGCATATATAATGTGGGCAAGCTGCGTAACCCTGAAGCTTAAAGTGCTTATAAAATTGAAGCAAACAGTCGCGTTGAAGTAATCCTGAAAGAATGGAATAAAACTGAGGCTCCACAAGAAGAGATCTGGAATGACGTGAAAGAAAGTGTACACAGAGGCTGCTCGAAATAACGTAGGAAAGAAGGACAACGATTAACTGAAACCCTTCATCAGTGATGAAGAGCTGATATCCTTCTTCCTCTTCAGCCTGAAGTTCATCAGACACCACTGAGATTCAAACCCGCACTTCATGGACCCATGGGATTGACGTCGAATGGTTCGAACTGTTCGGCTCTTGCGTCTGTCCTCTTTTTTTTTTATTTGCCTATTTAATAATTATTAAAGAGAAGATGGAAAAACATGACCACACAACCCTTTATTAAAAAAAAGAAGAAAAAAAAAGACAAGAACAAATCCTTTATGTTTGAAAAATGTATGGTCAAAAACCATTGCAAATGCTAAGAAAAAGAAAAGTTTGTCGGGCAAATCAATTAAAGTAAGACGGACGATGTAGCCGTTCGACTTCAATCCCATGTGTCCATGAAGTCGTGGGTTTAAATCTCGGCGGTGTCTGGTGAATTAAGGGTGGGGAATTTTACCATCTCCAAGGTCGACTTCTGGTACAGAACTGCCATGCCTTAGTTCCCTACGTGTATATATACATAGGCAAAAGATCACATATGCGCGTTAAAGATCCCGAAATTCATGTCAGCATTCGTCGGTTACGGAAACACGAACATATCGAGCGTGTATATATATATATAATATATATATATATATATATATATATATATATATATATATAATCGAGGATAATAGAATAAGCACTCGTGTGCTTTTTTTCATCCAGTCCCCGTGTGTATGCAGTTGTGTAAATATTATCTGTTCCCACCGGCACACAATGGCCTACTCTTACGAAAAGCGGAACAGGATTTAACGTGTTCGCAAGATGTTCTGCGTGCGTTTGCACACGGGGCCTCGGTTTATAGTCTCATCCGAAGGACTTTTGGGGAGAGTGGAGTCAGCACTGATGTTAACTCCAAGGGAAAAATCCCCTCGACCGGGTATCGAACCCGGGTCGTCAAAGAAATCGGTATCCCCGAAGTCGGTATACGGCTACCTTCATGGTGGGCAAATGCTGTTGCAGACGCAAGATTTACCCGTTTCTGAACTTCAGAGCTCTAGCCTAGAAAAAAAAAAAGTAGAGGAGGCAACCTGTCATTAAAAAAAAAAATCAAAACCTTAATGACAAAGTTGGAAAAGTTCTCACTGGAATGAATCAAATAGTAAGACAGGTGGCGTGAATATGAAAAAGAACTGTTCGACACTGTTGATAGCACTACTGCTGACAACATTCTTCATACTCTTCCTTAGCAGGAGGGAAAATCAAGTAGAAAGAGGGACATCTGATTGTCAGGCAGGTTATAAGCGTGGAAGGGGGACAACAAATATTCTTTTTGTGCTTGAGATACCGTTAGAAAAAACAACAACACATGCCCAAAATGATGCATTCACAAGTTTTATAGACTATAGTAAGGCTTTTGGCATCGTCAAACACCACCATCTGTTTATCACAATGCTAGTAATGGATTTTCCAAAGCATCTGGTCTCGCTCATAGCTAATTTGTATTGGGATCAGAAGGTAAGGATCCGATGGAATGGCAAGCAATGTAAGTCCTTGTATGTATGTATGTATGTATGTATGTATGATTAGTACGTACGTACGTACGTACGTACGTACGTACGTACGTACGTACGTACGTATGTAAGAGTGTGTGTGTGTGTGTTGTGTGTGTGTGTGTGTGTACATCAGGAAGTCCATCAGGGTTGTATGGAATCCCCACATATTATCAGCTATTTACAGAAATGATCACATAGATGAAATGGGCATTAATATAAAAGGCAGAAACATCACCAAATTCAGGTCGGCTGATGATAAAGCACTCATGGTCGATAACATCACAACCTTAAAAAGAATCCTCTACAGAGTCCAGGCAAATGGAAGCATTACTGGCCCTAAGTTTAACGTCGAAAAGACCACAGTGATGCACATTAATGGTGCAGTCACCCCCCAGAATATCAAAATTAATGGAACAGATCTGGAATACGTTCAAAATTTCAAATATCTGGGCTCTGTAAGAGGGAATAATGATTCCTGTCCACAAGATGTTATGGCTAGAATGGGTATGCCAAAGCAAGAAGTTTAGAATCTAAACACTCTAAAAAAAAAAAAAAATTTAAGTTTAAAAGCCAAAGAAACAAAGTGACAGATTTGAAGCGTGCATGTGAACGAAAATACTTCAAGCTTTCAAGCATCTTGTTTTAGACAAAAAAAGCTTAGAAACACATGGAAAGTCATCAATCTAGTAATGAACAAAACTAAAGCAAAGTGACAAAATACAGTGAAAGGTATTTCTATCACTAGATTGAATAAGGATTTTGTTAGGACAGCGGACAACTTAATAAAGTGTGAAGATTGAAAAATAATGACTGTGAGTCTGAAAACGTGCGATTTAAACTTCATATTCCATTTATATCTCCACCTGAAGTTTTGTTATCTTTTTTGCAATGAAAGCAGTCAGCAGCCGAGGGATCTGACGGACTGGGCGGTAACAGAAATTAAACTTCTGCGCCTATAACAGCCAATACCCTTGCCTGTATTTTCAATCTTTGCATTAAGAAAGCTTGTTTTCTTCTTCAGTTCAATAAGGCCAAAGTTATTTTGTTCATGAAGTCAGGTGTATCAGACGGGCCTTCCAACAACAAACCAGTGATTATCTCTTTTATCTGTCTTATGTATTTATCAACACCTCTGGGAGAAAAAAACAACAAAAAACGTCCCAAAGTATTGGCTTCTACAGTTAGACAAATATGATTTGATTAATAAGAAAATTAATTCAGAAAATACAGCTTATATATATATATATATATATATATATATATATAAATATATATATATATATATATATATATATATATATAATACAATAATATATATACATATATATATATATATATAATATGTATTCCCTCTGTGTGTGTGTGTTGTGTGTGTGTGTGCGCGTGCTGGCGCGCGCGTGCGTGTGTGCGTGTTGTTAGCTTTAAAGGCCTGCAAAACATTGTTTATATTGCGTGCAGCACAAACTCGCTCCTCTCTCTCTCTCTCTCTCTCTCTCTCTCTCTCTCTCTCTCTCTCTCTCCTCTCTCTCTCTCTCTCTCTCTCTCTCTCTCTCTCTCTCTCTCTCTCTCTCTCACACACACACACACACACACACACACACACACACACACACACACACACACATGTATATATGTGATGTATGTAAACACGTGTACATTCCGCCAATTCAAAAGGAGAAAACCAAACCACTGATCTGATGACTAGATGGAGACTTTTTTTTTCATGCATTTTTTCTTACCTAGTTCAATATTTTCAGTATAAACGGTTTTTGAATTTATTTTATTACTTTTATTAAAGGGACTATTAGCATTCTCAAATTTATGTTACTTTGGTTAGTGGATAAGGCCACCTTTTTTTCTTTTTTGTGTTTGTTTTGTTTTTTGGGTTTTTTTTTGTTTTATTTGCGGTTTTTTGTTTTTGTTCGTATGTGTAGGTTTTTTTAAATCTATAAATTAATATAATCATAAATCCTTACTATTTCTTCCTTTTGCTGTTTGTGTTCCCCCCCCCCCCCCCCTTCCTCCTTGATACCCCCTCCCCATCCGTTCCCACCCCCCTCCCCTTTACTGTTTTTGTTTATTTTGTGTGTTTGGCTTCTTATTGTTTTTGTGTGTTTGGTTTTTGTTTATTCGTTTGTATATTTGTTAGTGTTTATGTTTCCTCTCAGTGGTGATGAGTATTATCATATGGTATTATTGCGTTTGTTGTTTTTTCTTTTTCTTCCTTCTAATATATAATGTATAAACTGAAGTATGGAAATATTGTAATCTGACATAAATTGCTTATTGACTTTTCATGGATTCTTTTCTTTAAGTCTTAAATAATGGTATTAGTGACGTTGTAACTGATATAAGCTGTTTGTGTGACTCTCTATGATTTAAAAAAAACAAAACTTTAAATGTGTGCTTTCACGTACGTGCATACGTGCTGTGTGGAGGAGCGCGCGAACTGTGTGTTTAAGTATGTACGTGCATGTGCGTGCGCGCGCGCGCGCGCGTGCGCGTGTGTGTGTGTATGACTTTTGAGTGATTTTTTTTTGGTTTGTTTTGTTGTTAGTGTTGTTGCTAGTATTTTCTATAAGCATATGGTATTTTTGAGGCTGTTGAAATCTTGTTGGTTAATTAATGTTGGTGAAATGTTTTTCTCTGCTCTTGTTTTTTGTTGTTGTTTGTGGGTTTTTTGTTTTGTTTTTTCTTTCGATAGATGGCTTGATGAAAAAAAAGCAAATCGATGCTTACTCAATGTACCATCTGAAAATAAAAATTTTGATGTGATTTGACATACACACACGCACACACAAGCAGTGAGCCAGAGACAGATTGGGCCAAAACCCAGGAGACCCACACAAAACAACTATGGCTGAAGCCACTGCAATCATACATTTTCTTTTTAGAGAAACAGATTGACTACAGGCAACAAAACCACTATGCAAAATGACTGTAATAGAAAAGGAATGCGACCAACAACATTGTATACATTGTAATATAGATTTAACATTGCTACAGATGCTATTAGTTTGACCACCACACATAGCAATAGTGAAAGTCAAATCTTACTAGTCCACAATGCAGTAGGCCTAACTCCTTCCCTATGGGCTTAGTGGGGAGCATGCGCAAATAGGCCTTGAGGGTATCGCTGATAGATCTAGTAACCCAAGTCTGCCAAGTACTGAAGTGTTCTGTCTGATGTATGGCTAGCATAGTTTGGCTACGAGGAGTTCTATGATTGTACCTCTTTTAATTGTTTTCAAACTGGGTTATGGCAGATCTAGATTAAGATCTAGATTGAAAACGCCGTCCTGATCTGTGAGTAATGTAAAAACCCTCTACAAAAGAGGAGCAAATTACGTAAATGTCTCCCCCCCCCCCCCCCCCCCCCTTTTAGTAGCAAAATAGCCGACTGTCACACCACCAGTGATCTGTATCATTGTCTAATGAGTAGAACACAACATGTTGACCCTCATCAGGAGGTTGTACAGGCTATGTCACAATTGTGAGGTGGTATCTAGAACTCCCATCCCCAGCTATGGCGCTTAATTACATACCATCTGTGACTACAGTAAAAACTGAGAAATGAGCGGAGCAGAGAATTTCGAGGGTTTTCCTTTATTTAATCATCCAGTCAACTGAATCATTAATCAATGCTCCTTTTGATGAATAGCATCGTGATCGTTGCAAAGTGTAGTTTTCTGTGTCAACTGTAAAACACTTGACAGAAATGTGAGCAGAATAGTAAACTTCCTTTCTTCTTTCTTTCATCCACCATAACATTTATCTCATCTTCCGTGGACAAAGTTACAAGCCAGAATTATACTGAAGGATTGTGAGAAAGAAGACTGTCAGTTCCTTTGTCACGATATCAACTGAAGTGAAAACGTTCACAAAAATAGACACTTGAAAAAATGTATCGTCATAATCACAGAGTGCAGTAGATGGGAAGATTGTGACAAACTGCGTCAGCAGGCTTTGTAACAATTGATAATGGAGGTAGAGACCCCCTTAAAATAAGAAAAGAGCCTTTACAGTTCCTTTTTCTTCTTAATCGGTTATGAAACAACTAGCTTACCACCTTAACAGTCAGTGCGAGTTTTGATAAGGAGTAGCTTTATCATTGCTTGGTGTGATAAATGGAAGGAACTGTTTTCAGACTTTGAAAGATTTTACATATGTACGTCAACAGACCTTGTCACACCAAACTGTATTAAAATAGGCCTACACACCTGACATCAATGTGAGCAGGGCATGGAACTCTCTCTCTCTCTCTCTCTCTCTCTCTCTCTCTCTCTCTCTCTCTCTCCTCTCTCTCTCTCTCTCTCTCTCTTTAGCAGTGAGTCCGCTATAATAAAATTTAGTTTGCCATCTAGAATAAACTACATTTAAAATTAGAAAATAGAATATGTACTGAAGGATTGTTACAGAATGCATCAACTTACTAAATCGGACTTTTTCAAAAGGGTGACCTTGTAGACAATTGCTACCATGATCAGTTTATAATTAAATTTTCTTTAGATCCAGATTTTTTAAAATTTTTGTAAATGAAACAGAACTTCAACCAAAAGCCTTTCCTTCTGTATACCTTAGGATCTTAACACTTGTTCATTTAGCGGACTACACCTTCCCAAACTCCAAAAGCTTTTCTTTTTTTATCAAATTTAATTTTTCAAACCTATTTATTTTCTGGTATTGCTATGCTACAGCTGACTCAGTGTTCATTTAGCTGAGTACGCCTTCCCAAACTCCGAAAGCTTTTCTTTTTTATTAAACTTTATTTTTCAAACTTCCTATTAATTTTCTGGTATTGCTATACTACAGCTGACTCAGTGTTCATTTAGCTGAGTACACCTTCCCAAACTCCAAAAGCTTAAATTTTTTTTTTTTTTTTTTTTTTTAATTAAACTTTATTTTTCAAACTTCCTATTAATTTTCTGGTATTGCTATGCTACAGCTGACTCAGTGGGTCATCCATCAAGTTAATGACTATTGACTCGCCAGCATGGTCTGTGTGATCAATGCACTGTCAGTCATTAAAGCCACAAGGGGTCCTGTGTAATGGCCAAAAGAGAAGGGAAGGGAAGGGGAGGTACAAGAGGGGATGGTTGGCATATCGATGAACAGGCAACTTGAACTTGAAGCAAGCAGTCACAATTCAGAATTTTAAAAAAATAAAAGTAGGAAACTTAAAAAGTCAATAAAAATATTTACAAATGAACAGTCAGGATTATCGAGCAAAAAGGGTTTCAAGACTTTACATGAAAAAAATCCAACGAAAACTTGAAATGTTTTCACCACAACAGCACAATTTTTTTTTTAAATACATTAAACTGTAATCTATCAATTAGAGAGAGAATTTGTCTGAGCTTTGCCACGATGGGGAACATTTTAAACTATATTTTTGTAAGTTATAGATAGGTCTTCACATGTTGTTTAGAAACGTTACCAAAGTGAAGGAAATCTGCTGATTTCAAACATTATTGGATTCTTTTCTTTTCTTTTTTTTTACATTTTATTATTATTATTATATTTTATTATTTTATTTTTATTCTTTTTATGAGATAACAGAATAGTCAGTGCTTTTTTTCATCGTCCGGTATGCAGTTTTGTAATATTGTCATCTGTTCCCACGCACACGATGGTATTTACGAAAGCGGAAAAGGATTTACGTGTGCGCAGTGTTCTGCGTGCGTTCGACGGGACTCGTTTAAAGTCTCATCGAAGGACTATGAAGTTGTGTGTGTTGTGTGTGTGTGTTGTGGGCGGGGAGCGGGCTGACCTATGCGCTCATGGGGGGGGGGGGGGGGGGGGGGTGCAGGGAACATACTCATCTGTATGCAAACACACACTTTTCTTGGGCAGTATTTTGTTCACTTCATTTCATACCACTTTATATCACAGCATTTTCTCTGCGTGAAATTCGGGCTGCTCTCTCCGGGGGGGGGGGGGGGGGGGGGGGGGGGGGGGGGGGGGGGGGGGGGGGGGGGGGGGGGGGGGGGGGGGGGGAAGGAAGCACTTCGCCACAGGTGTAGCGCCTACCCATTTTTTTTTTCTTTTTCCTGTCTGCAGCTGTATGTGTTTCCCTATCAGAGTGGCTTTTTTTTTTTTACAGAATTTTGCCAGGGACAAAACTCTGTACTTTTCGCTGTCTAGACAGGCGCGTTACCTCTAGACCACCAACCCACAACCAGGAAGGGAAGCTAAGCCAGCCCACATAGCGTGGACCACCTGTCAAAAAAAATCTATTTTGTAAAATTTAGATTGCAGTGCAGTATTTGAATTGTATAATTTCAAATCGATTTTTGTAGTGACCTGCCAATCATGATTTTGACATCAAGACAGGGGAGGGAAGGGTGTGTAACGTAGTGGAGAAGAGTTTTACACCTTGCAGAGAGCCAAGTCAAGTCAATTCAGTTCAAGTCAAAAATACTTTAATCATCTCATAAAAGGTAGTGGGAGCACTGACATGCATATCATTTGGTAAAAATGAAAAAAAAAAAAACCAACAACAACAAAAAACGAAGTCCAAAACGGTCATTGCCTGGCGGTAGGAACCGATGACGATTTCTTTTTTTTTTCTTTTTTTCTTCTTTTTTTGTTTTTTTAAATGCATGCACACTGGTTTCGTGTTTTAAACGTCATCCCTGAAGTCCGATTGGGGATATGGTAATAGTGGGTAAAAATAGTAACATACGTAAAATCACACCACTAGTGAGTAATAATTTTTAAAAAAGAAAAAAAAGAAAAGAAAAATCATTTTGTATGAAAAAGTCAACTAAAGCTATTTTCAATTACAATTTATTTTCTTAGTTCACTGAAGTCCTTTGGCATAAAACAGGGTAATGAATAGGCCTACTTTATCTATTTGCTTATCAGTCTGTCTGTCGGTCGGTCTACCTGCCTGTCTTTCTATTATCTGTCTAATCTCCCTGTCTTCCCACCTACTAAAAAGCGTACCTCCCTACCTACCACTACCCCACCAACCAACCTATGATGTTATAATCGAAGGTGCAAGCTAAAATATTGGGGGAAAACCGCGCTGTGCTTCGTTTTTGCTCTCTCTCTCTCTCTCTCTCTCTCTCTCTCTCTCTCTCTCTCTCTCTCTCTCTCTCTCTCTCTCTCTCTCTCTCTCTCTCTCTCTCTTCTCTCTCTCTCTCTCCCTCTCGCGAACTTGTGTGTGTGTGGTGTGGTGGGTGTGTTTGGGTGTTGTGTGTGTGTGTGTGTGTGTGTGTGTGTGTGTGTGTGTGTGTGTGTGTGTGTGTGTGTGTGTGTGGTATAATTGTTTTTATTTGTCGTCTCCCCTTGTATCAAAATATTATGATTTGCATGACTTTGTTGTTGTTGTTGTTGTTGATAGGTCGTACCTCAAGTTTTTGATGTTTTGTTCTTGTTTTTTTTCTGTTTTAACTTTGCTGTTTGCTTTTGTTTCTTCTTTTTTATATGAAGTATGAATGTAAAAGAAAGGATAATATTGTCACCTGATATGATTGTTTGACTTTTATCATTCTTCTTTTTTCTATGACAAATTTTTTTTTTTATAAACAACCCCCCCCCCCCCCCCCCCCCCCTACCACCTCAAGTACATGTGCGCCTGCGGATATGTGCTTATAAATATAAGTGTGAGTAAGTGTGTGTGTGTGTGTGTGTGTGTGTGTGTGTGTGTGTGTGTGTGTGTGTGTGTGTGTGTGTGTGTGTGTGTGTGTGTGATTTGTATGTGCATTTGCCTGCGAGCGTGCATGCGTGAGTGAGTTGTGTATATGTATGTATGTATGTATGTATGTATGTATGTATGTATGTATGTATGTATGTATGTATGTATGTATGTATGTATGTATGTGTGTGTGTGTGTGTGTGTGTGTGTGTGTGTGTGTGTGTGTGTAACCTACGTGTAGGAGTGAGTTTTACGTGTATTATTATCATACTATTATCACTATTGTTGATATTATTCTTATTGTCATCATTATAATCATTGTATCATTTTTAGTTCCTTTTGAGTTCATTTTGTTGTTATGAGTTGTAACAATGTTGTAGCTAATTATTTTTGGGTGGACTTTTCTTGGTTGCTAAGTTGTTTATTTCATTATGTTTCTTTGTTCGCTTTATCTATTAACGCTTCTCTTTTTCATCTATAATCAAAATCATTTTATTGTGACTTCTGATTTTCGTCTTCTGAATGAGTGCATTTTTATTATCTTATTATGTATAATGTTCTTATTCCTTTATGTTGTTTGGTACTGCATATAGTTTTACTGTTTAGTATCTTTTTATTTTGATGTTATCCCTGAAAAGGGCGGGGACTGGATGTAAAAAAGCACATGAGTGCTTATCTATTATCCTCGAATAAAAGAATTTTGCCTTGCCTTGCCTTGCCTTGTCTGTGTGTGTGTGTGTGTTGTGTGTGTGTGTGTGTGTGGTGTGTGTGTGTGTGTGTGTGTGTGTGTGTGTGTGTGCGTGTGCGTCGCGCGCGTTGTGTGTGTGTGCGCGTGCGCGCACGTGTGTGTGGTGTTGTGTTGCTTTTTTTCAGTCGAGCAATAACACTTTATTTCTTACAGGCCTGTGGGAGCCAGCATATTAGAAAAAAGCAACATGTATTGACCATCCCCTCTATAATAAAAAAAAATCAGGAGAAACTTGAGATATATGGCATGTTATGATTAGCTTCAGATTTTAATTTTTCATCGATGGTTCTTACTCATTAGCACGCCCACATGCCAACGTGTATAACAGCAGTACGTAACTTGGTCTCTATTTAAAATGTCGAGTCCAGCAAACACATGACCCCATTTTCATGGCAGATCCTTAGTCTTTACACTTTTCCTTCTTATTCAGGTAAAGATTGGGGGCATTTCAATCCTAGACAAGATTTAGGTGGTTATGATTAATGTGTTTAATTTAATGTAGTAGAAAGAATTACATCTTGTTTTTCAGTCCGTGTTTCCTAATATGTAGAGTAGCTCAATAGCTTATGGGGAAAGAACACCATGGTTAAAGCTTCAGAAAGCGCAAGTTTGACTCTGTGGACAGTGGTTCTGCAGAAGAAGCCCTGCACTTGAGAAGGAAGACGACAGCCTTTTGGTTTCTTTCTCTCTTTGGGGCCTACCACCCTAAGAAACGGGATCAGATTCGAGGTGGTTTCGACTCAACCCCCTTTGAAGGATATTGCCAGTTCAACCTGATGCTCTCTTGACCAAGACCTCACCAACAGTCTAGTGGGTTTCCTTCTTCGATTTCGACGTGATGAGTATGCCGTAACCTGTGACATTGAGCAGATGTTCCACCAGTTCTTTATAAACAAGCACCATAGAGATCTCTTGAGATTCTTCTGGTACAAAGACAATGACTTCAGCAGATTCTTCTGGAGTACCGCATCTGTGTACATGTTTTCCTCTCACCTGCTGTAGCCACTTATGTCTGAGGAAAACAGTAGCCTCCCCTGAAGAAGGCGTGAGGAACTTTTGTGTCCCGTGACTTCTACATATATGACGGTGTGATGTCCGTTCCTAAGAATGACCAAGCTGCAAGTCTCATGAAGCGTACACAAGCAGCTCTGAAGGAAAATGGGAAAATCAGGCTTCACAAGTTTGCTTCCAGTGACAGAGAAATGTTGCAAGCTCTCCCAGAGGAAGATCTTCGCCCTGAACTGCAGTCCCTTGACCTCTCAGACTGCTCCACACCCCTACCAATCCACAACTGCCTGGGCCTGCTATGGAATCTTGATGCAGACACCTTCAGATCTGTGTTCAGCTCGAAGACGCCATGTTCACTCACAGAGGGATTCCCTCCACACTCCACTGCAGCTCCTGTTGGTTCTCTAGATTTCCATAGGGATGGTTTCACACGTCTTTGGAGAGTTGCTAACAGGATGACACTATCTGCAAGACGTTTCTTTGAACGAAAGGCAGCCCCGCGAGCCTGTTCACGAAATGTGAGGCAGAACAATTATGGCTCACCTGGTTATGGTGATTTTCCCTCAGGGTTCATATTGGTGTGGATACTATTACTCTGCAAATTTCTTTCGGGAGACAAAACATATTATTTTGAGTCAAAATATCTCGCACACAAATTAATGATCCATCTATCTTAAACAGACAAAATAGATGTAACAGAAATAACCCAAATGCACTCACGGTTTCGTATTTGAATTATGCCTGTAGGTACTTCATGAATCAAAATAGAGAAATTTGAAGTTCAACTGCAGTCTTATGAGAGGAATGAATAACAGTGCAAGAAAATATTAACGGGTTGGAGTTAAGTTTGAAACATCTTTGATAAATACAAAATTGGTGATATATAAATCCGTATGAAAAGCATTGCCCTTAGTGCTATAAGTAAGTTATATCAAGAACTGATCTTGGTCTCGATACCTTTTTGAAAAAGTGGACTCTGTAGATCTTCGAATTTGAAGCATTCCATCATGAAGGATATTTGTCTTCACTTGCACCATCTCACTATTGTAGCAAAGGTGGACTATCATGGAAATGCGTTGTACTTGCATTTTCGATTAGCAACATGTGATTGCTGCTGCACCGAAACTGGAGTAGTCATAACAGATGTGCATGCCGTAAGCAAAATGTGGACAGATTCTTTAGCAGCTACATTTGAATTTTTTTTAATTTTATAAAACAACCCTCTAGAATCATTGTCTAGAAAACGACGTCAAGTTCGAATATATGTATCTTGTAGCTCTTACCTGACATTTTGACATGAAGACTATACTGGAAATAAGTTTGATTCTCTAACACTCAAATCCTTTTCTTTTTTTTTTTTTTTTACAGAGGGATGCGCAAAAACAAAACTTAACAAAGGTAAACAAACAAAAACAAAACCTTTTTTCTTAACTTTTACAAATCTTCATGATCTACAGGAATATGCATTGTAGATGTTACGATATCATCCCCATGTTTTAATTTTTGACTCAGTGAAAAACCTTAATGAACACAAGCGCTTGAAGTCCAGTTGAATAAAGAACTAAGAATGATTTTTTTCCTTCATAATCGAATGAAAAAGTGTCACGACATGCTGATTTATTAACAATAGTCACCAGGATATTGCTTCAGTTGGAATAAATTAACTTCAACACCTAAACTGGAATTTGATCTTTCACAGACACTCAAAACTGAAAACAAAAACACACAAAAATAATTGAAATGATCACAGATAAGAATAGTTCGCAGAATTCGCGCCGCTAACTAACGCAATTCTTTAGAGGATGGGGATTATCAAGGATAAAATGTACAATTTTTGTTCGAAAAAAAAACTTGTACACTGATTTTGGTCATGTCAAGAATGAAGAATTTCTGAAAAGCCATAGAAAGTGGAATAAACTATAAATGTAGCAACACGCATCAACTAAGATTGAAGCAGATTATTATAATGTTTAGCCTTGCGCTTTTGTATTTCTTTATGAAAATTACTAAATATGTTCAAAACCCTTATATAAAACTGAAAACTAATTCAGGTCTTCAACCGACAATACAGACCTGAAACAACATTCAGACCCTTTCAAGAACAACGTTAAAAAAAGAGAATGTTGTCTATCTTTTTTAGTCCTGAGACCTATGACATAAACAAGATGTATTTTAAGAACCAACACAAACGGTACAACCGGAAAGTCGAAATTCAATTATCTAAAAGAAATGGCATCTTTTTTAATCAATAACTGTGCCAGCTGAGAGTATCGTCGTTCAAGCCTTTAAGAACAGTGGTATTTTCTTTCATCAACAGAGAGAGAACACCATTGACGGAAGCAAGGACTGATCAGTTCTTGGCGGTCTGAATCCTTCGCCTGCGGCTTGTTGTCTCCCTTCTTCACTAGCCGCTATGCGCCCTGCTGTGGCTGTGTGTGGGTGTTGCTGTCATAGCGGCAGTGGCCACAGGTTAGTTGCTTCTTGATGATTGATTGATTGGTTGATTGATGGATTGAATGATTGATTGATTGATGGATTGATGAATGGATGGATAGCAGCTAAATTAACGGATGAATGGACAAGCAGACAAAGTAAGAAAAACGTGACATGGGGGGAAATGAAGTGGAGTGTTTTATACAGTATTTTATGTATTGCTAGCCTTTTTGGCTTGGAATTAAGGCTGTCTTCCCAGGGAGGGTGTGTCACCAATAGAGAAAACCATGTTTTCTTTCCTTTCTTTTTATGTGGTGGTGTGTGTGGTTTGTGTTGTGTGTGTGTTGTGTGTGTTGTTTTGCTGCTACTACTAACTACTTTGTACTACTAGTACTATCCTGTGTGGCTACTACTTTGTACTACTACTACTGCTGCTGCTGCTGCTGCTGCTGCTGCTGCTGCTGCTACTACTACTACTGCTGCTGCTGCTGCTGCTGCTGCTACCTCTACTACTGCTGTACTGCTGCTACTACTACTACTACTACTACTCTACTACTACTACTATACTACTACTACTGCTGCTGCTGCTGCTGCTGCTGCTGCTCTCTACTACTGCTACTACTACTACTTCTACTACTACTACTACTACTACTACTACTACTACTACTACTACTACTACTACTATTGCTGCTGCTGTGCTGCTGCTGCTGCTGCTGCTGCTACTTTACTACTACATACTACTACTACTACTACTATACATACTACTAATACTACTAAATGACAATACACAGAAAAATGCCCAACCGCTAGGTCAGCAGGGAGAAGCAGGCTACTGCAGCCGGCGGCGGAGCCAAAACGACTAGGGCTACTCATCTAGATAGGGAAATGTCGTTTCAGCTGCGGAACACTCAACAATGACAGCAGAGAGAAAATGGCACAGAAAACGGGCGGCACAACACACTGGCAGTGCGCTATCCCTGGGGGGGAGCAGTCCAAAGTTCATGCAGACAACAACAAACCAGCCCTGTTATAAACAAAACGACTATCAATGTACTTAATAAAATGCTATTGGGATAGACTATGCCTTTGTTGTTTGATTGAGTTGACCTTCAAATATGGGCCAGCTTGACAGATATCACATGCTTTGTACAGTTTGCGTGGTGATGACTTGACAACAAGGACACACGACTTATTTCTTCCTAACAATTTCATACTCTCTCTCTCTCTCTCTCTCTCTCTTCCTCTCTCTCTCTCTCTCCTCTCTCAAAATGTGACCAGGATGATTTTGTTTTCAGGACAAGGTAACGTCAAAGTTTCAAGGGTAAGGATGCTTACGTCATGGCTTTACTTGTTGTTCCCTTTGCTGTGGTTGTTATTGGCATTAGTCTCCTGCTCTTCTGTTATCATTCTTTTCGCTCTAGAAATAGGCGATTGTAATGATGATGATGATGTCTTTCGGATGAGACGATAAACCGAGGTCCCGTGTGTTACACATCACTATTTAGCGCACGTAAAAGAACCAACGGCAACAAGGGGGTTGACCCTGGCAAAATTCTGTGAAAAAAGCCACTGTGATAGGGAAACAAAAACAGTTGCATGCAGGAAAAAGAAAAAAAAATGGGAAGACGCTGCACTTGTGGCGACGCGCTCTCCCTGGGAGAGAGAGCAGCCCGAATTTCAAGCAGAGAAATCTGCTGTGACATAAAGTGGTACAAAATACAAAACAAAATACAAATACAAAATGATGAGACATGATGATGATGATGATGATGACAAAGATGATGGATGATATGATGATGATGATGATGATGATGATGATGATGATGATGATGGATGATGATAAACATAGTGGCATGGTTCTGGAAATGATGATAGTGGGTTGTTTTTTTTTTCCTGATACAACAAGGTTTGGGGTTGGAAGTCCATCTGGCAGTAATATATTCTTCCAAAAAGTCAGATTTTGGGGACAGAAGCCCTTCTGACGATGAGAAACTCTTCCGAAAAGCAAGTTCTTGGGTTGGAGCTCACCATCTTTTTTTTTTAAAAATTCTGTTTTATATCAAGGATAATGGAATAAGCACTCTTGTGCTTTTTTACGTCTAGTCCCCGTGTGTATGCAGTTTTTGTAAATGTCATCTGTTCCCACCGGCACACGATGGCCTACTCTTACGAAAATGGAACAGGATTTAACGTGTGCGCAAGATGTTCTGCGTGCGTTCGCACACGGGGTTTCGGTTTACAGTCTCATCCGGAAGACTTTTGGGGAGAGTGGAGTCAGCACTGATGTTAACTCCAGGAGAAAAATTCCCTCCAACGGGAATCGAACTCGGGTCGTCAAATTGCCAGCGCAATGTTCTGACCACTAGGCTTAACAACAGTAGTAGGCTACACTTCTCTGGAAAAGAAGGCTTGGGGTTCAGAGCTCCTCTGAGAGTGATGCACTCTCCTGGAAAGCAAGACGTTTAGGTTGGAGCTCTTCTGACAGCGATACAGTCATCTAGGAAAGGAGATGTTGCATTCAGAGGTGATGAGACAGTAACACGCTTTTCTAGAAAGCGAGGTGTTGGGTTCGGAGTT
>CM060347.1:27647486-27659986 GCA_030674155.1 Stramonita haemastoma | reverse complement strand
CAATGCCAGTGCTGCTGCTGTTGTCACTGTAGCTGTTGTTGTTGCTGCTGTTGTTGTTGCTGTTGTTTCTGTGGCTATGGATGTTGCTATACTGCTGTACTTGCTGTTGTTGTTGCTGTTGTTTCTGTGGCTATGGATGTTGCTATACTGCTGTACTTGTTGTTGTTGTTGCTATACTGCTGTACTTGCTGTTGTTGTTGCTGTTGTTTCTGTGGCTATGGATGTTGCTATACTGCTGTACTTGCTGTTGTTGTTGCTGTTGTTTCTGTGGCTATGGATGTTGCTATACTGCTGTACTTGCTGTTGTTGCTGTTGTTTCTGTGGCTATGGATGTTGCTATACTGCTGTACTTGCGGTTGTTGTTGCTATACTGCTGTACTTGCTGTTTATGCTGTCGTTTCTGTGGCTATGGATGTTGCTATACTGCTGTACTTGCTGTTGTTGTTGCTGTTGTTTCTGTGGCTATGGATGTTGCTATACTGCTGTATTTACTGTTGTTGTTGCTGTTGTTGCTTTTAAATGTCACGTAGGTTTCTGTGTCACACTCTAGCAATTGACAGACGATATACCCGAGGGGTAAAGACTGTTTGACTCAGATCTGATTTTGTTTTCATTTTGCGTTATGTACAAAATATTATACATACATATACAACACGCTGTGTTTTCTTGATAAAATATCAAGGGAATGAAAAGGGTGATATATATATATATATATATATATATATATATATATATATATATATATACATATATATATATATATATACCGTAAAATCCCTAGCATACGCCCACCCCCCTGTGCACTGATTTAGGGCAAAATTGGGGGGTGGGCGTTTGCTAGGTATAGACCCCTTTGCACAAAATAATTTTTGTGCTCAACCGTGTAATTGAGTAAATACAAACCCTGAAAGCATGTAAGTTAGGTTGTGTGAGTATAAGTGAAGGAAAATAGAAAAAAAGGGATTTTGAGGCAAAGAAGGACGAGTTCCATCGCTTTCCGTTGTAGGTCCTTGTTTCGCAATACCCTGCCTTCAGATCTTTTATCTTCCAGATAATGCAGCACACCTTGGTCGAAATGTTCAGATCTAACTGCTGGTCCTTTTGACAGTTTCCGTTTTTGTTTGTCTTTTTCGTACTGCTGTTCAAGTCTATCTCTGTTTTCACTCCATTCCCTGATCCTCTTCCTATCCACAGAAAATTCACGGGCACACTCCGAAACATTCCCACCTGCTTCGTTATCCGGATACTGGAGGGCTTCCAATTTGAAAGATACACTATACAGTGTAAGACTGTCGCTTCGGCATTTTGCAAAAATGGCACAGAGAGATTCAAGAACCATCTTCGGGCCATCAGGAACCGTCTTCAAAGGACTTTCAGAACAGGGTATATATATATATATATATATATATATATATATATATATATATATATATATATATATATATTACACACACACACACACACACACACACGCACGCACGCACGCACGCACGCACGCACGCACGCACGCACGCACGCACGCACACACACACACACACACACACACACACACACACACACACACACACACACACACACACACACACACACACACACATACATACATACATACATACATACATACATACATACATACATACATACATACATACATACATACATAATTATAATATAATAATACATCTCTCTCTCTCTCTTATTTCAGGAAAAGGACAGGCAGGAGGTGGTGGGTCCAAGGGTAAGAAAAACAAATGTCAACTACAGGCATCAGTCACAGTGTAGATACTGCTACTTTTTTTTGGAACTAAGCCTTCTGTCGCTACTTGCCGTTTTTTGTCGGTTTTTTTTTATATATAATTTCACCTCTGTGCTATGAAAGCGCCAGTCTTCAGCTCAACTGTTGTATCCCTTTGTCTTCTTCGTGTGCGTTTTATCCCTATTCGATCCCCCAAATTCCCCTCATTCCAGACCCTGAATGGTGGTCGGGGTGCTTGTCTTTAGAATGAAACAATAAGCTGAGACCCCGTGTGCAACACACATTCAGTGCATATAAAAGAACCCATGGCCTTAAGAGAGCTGTCCCTGGCAAAAGTTCTATTAAAAAAAAAGGCAACTCTGATAAGAAACAAATACACAATGCAGGCAGGAATTTTTAAGACATGGGTGGCGCTGCTCTTATGTCAACGCGCTCTCTCCATGAGAGAGAGAGAGAGAGCAGCCCGAATTTCACACAGAGAGATCGGCCGTGACTGAAATAAGTGTACAGTGCAGAACAACACAATGCACTAAACCACACTACTGCCTTTCTTGTTGCTGCTGTTGTTACTGTTGGGTTTTGTTATTGATGTTGCTGTTTATGTTGCTGTTGTTATCAATGCTGCTGCTGGAGTTGTCTCTGTAGCTGTTGTTGTTGTTGTTGCTGGAGTTGTCTCTGTAGCTGTTGTTATTGTTGCTGGAGTTGTTTCTGTAGCTGTTGTTGTTGTTGCTGTAGTTATCTCTCTAGCTGTTGTTGTAGTTGTCTCTGTAGCTGTTGTTGTTGTGGTGGTGGTTGTAGTTGTCTCTGTAGCTGTTGTTGTTGTTGTCTCTGTAGCTGTTGTTGCTGCTATAGTTGTCTCTATCTGTTGTTGTTGTTGTAGTTGTCTCTGTAGCTGTTGTTGTTGTTGTAGTAGTTGTCTCTGTAGCTGTTGTTGTTGTTGTAGTTGTCTCTGTTGTTGTTGTAGTTGTCTCTGTAGCTGTTGTTGTTGTTGTAGTTGTCTCTGTTGTTGTTGTAGTTGTCTCTGTAGCTGTTGTTGTTGTTGTTGTAGTTGTCTCTGTAGCTGTTGTTGTAGTTGTATCTGTTGTTGTTGTAGTTGTCTCTGTAGCTGTTGTTGTTGTTGTAGTTCTCTGTATCTGTTGTTGTTGTTATAGTTTCTCTGTTGCTGTTGTTGTAGTTGTCTCTGTATCTGTTGTTGTTGTTGTTGTCTCTGTATCTGTTGTTGTTGTTCTTGTGGATTTCTCTGTAGCTGTTGTTGTTATCGTCTCTGTAGCTGTTGTGGTTGTGGTTGTCTCTGTAGCTGTTGTTGTTATTGTCTCTGTAGCTGTTGTAGTTGTAGTTGTCTCTGTAGCTTTTGTTGTTGTTAAACTGCTGTACTTATTGTTGTTGCTGTTGTTGCTTTTAAATGTCACGTAGGTTTCTGTGTCACACTCTAACACTTGACAGACGATATCATGGCTTGGCTTCGCGAACGAAGATTAAGGGCACTGTCCACGTCTGGTGCAGGCTCGCTGGTGGCTGTTCAGTCCAATGCGTGACAAACAAACCCGGCCGCAGCGGCTGCAGGGGAAAGTCGATTCTGGGTTTGATGTAGAGGGGACGCGGTTCTTCCTCCTCATTCGGCTCTCCTCAAGGGCCGCTCTGCGATTGTCCTCAAAGGAGGAGACCGACTAATGCACAGTGTGTCGCCAGGCCTGCCGGTCAGCAGCAAGGACTGACCACTGGTTATGGTCTATGAGGCAGGCTGACAGAGATTTCTTCAGAGAGTCTTTAAATCTCTTCTTTGGTGCGCCTCTGTAGCGGTGTCCGGTGGAAAGTTCACCGTAGAGAACCATCTTCGGTAGGCGATGGTCCTCCATTCTAGAGACATGCCCTGCCCAGCGTAGCTGCGTTTTCAGCAGCATGGCCTCAATGCTGGTGATCCCTGCTTGCTCCAGCACCTCAGCATTCGTGGTGAAGTCGCTCCAGTGGATGTTGAGGATGAAGCGGAGACAGCGTTGGTGGAAGCGTTCCAGAATTCGCAGGTGGTGTCTGTATGTGACCCTTGACTCAGAGCCGTACAGGAGGGTGGTCAGTACCACGGCTCTGTAGACACTGATCTTGGTGTCTTTCTTCAGGTGTTTGTTTTTCCAGACACGGTGGTAGAGTCTGCCAAAAGCACTGTTTGCCTTTGCCAGTCTGTTGTCTACATCTTTATCAATCTTTGCGTCAGAGGAGATTGTGCATCCCAGGTAGGTAAACTGCTGGACTGTCTTCAGTTCTGTCTCACCAATTGTAATGTGAGGTGGGTGGTACGCTACCTGAGGTGCAGGCTGGTAGAGAACCTCTGTCTTCTTCAGACTGACTTCGAGTCCGAAGAGCTGGGCTGCCTCTGCAAAACAGGATGTTACATGCTGCAGGGCGGTTTCTGTGTGGGCTACAAGGGCAGCATCATCAGCGAAAAGTAGCTCTCGAATTTGTTGCTCCAGGGTTTTGGTGTGGGCCTGAAGACGCCGTAGGTTGAATAGGCTGCCATCTGTGCGGTAGCGTATGAAAACTCCGTCTTCGTCATCAAGATCTTCTGTGGCCCGCTGAAGCATCATGCTGAAGAAGATAGTGAAGAGGGTTGGTGCAAGAACGCAGCCCTGCTTCACCCCGTTTGTGATTGGGAAAGGCTCTGAGAGGTAGTTGCTGTTTCTGACCTGGCCACGCTGGTCTTCATGTAGCAGGATCACCATGTTGAGAAACTTTGGGGGACAGCCAAGACGCTCCATGATCTGCCACAGGCCCTTCCTGCTCACAGTGTCAAATGCCTTGGTTAAATCAACGAAGGTGATGTACAGTCCCTTGTTCTGTTCGTGGCACTTTTCTTGAAGTTGTCTGAGCACGAAGACCATGTCAGTGGTACCCCTGTTAGCTCTGAAGCCGCACTGGCTCTCAGGGAGGTGGTGTTCTGCAACAGCAGGTACTAGTCTGTTGAGGAGAACTCTTGCAAGGATTTTGCCAGCGATGGAGAGAAGAGTTATCCCCCTGTAGTTGGAGCAATCTGATTTTTCCCCTTTGTTTTTGTAAAGGGTGATTATGATTGCATCACGAAGGTTTTGTGGTAACTTTCCCTGCTCCCAGCAGCAAACAAAAAATTCATGGAGCTTGCAGTGCAGTGTTTGCCCCCCGTTTTTCCATAATTCTGGTGGAATACCGTCGACGCCTGCAGCCTTCCCACTCTTCAGTTGTTCTATGGCTTTAGTTACCTCTTCCAGGGTTGGGGCTTCGTCCAGTTCTTCTTTCACTGGTTGCTGTGGGATCTGTTGGATCACTGCGTCATCAACAGTGCGATCAGCGCTGAAGAGGGTTTGAAAGTGTTCAGCCCAGCGGTTCAATATGGACATCTTGTCTGTGAGGAGTGCCTGGCCGTCAGTGCTGGGCAAAGGACTCAGATCTGATTTTGTTTTCATTTTGTGTTATATTATACAATATATTATACGTACATATATAACACACTATGTTTTCTTGATAAAATATCAAGTGAATGAGAAGGGGGATATATATATATATAGATAGATAGATAGATAGATAGATAGATAGATAGATAGATAGATAGATAGATAGATAGATAGATAGATATATAGATATATAGCTATATAGATATATTACACACACACACATACATACATATAAACATACATAATTATAATATAATAATACATCTCTCTCTGTTTTATTTCAGGAAAAGGACAGGCAGGAGGTGGTGGGTCCAAGGGTAAGAAAAACAAATGTCAACTACAGGCATCAGTCACAGTGTAGATGCTGCTACTTTTTTTTTTTAAACTAAGCCTTCTGTCGCTACTTGCCGTTTTTGTTGTTTTTTTTATATATATAATTGTACCTCTGTGCTATGAAAGCGCCAGTCTTCAGCTCAACTGTTGTATCCCTTTGTCTTATTCGTGTGCGTTTTATCCCTATTCGATCCCCCAAATTCCCCTCATTCCAGACCCTGAATGGTGGTCGGGGTGCTTGTCTTTAGAATGAGAGGATAAGCTGAGACCCCGTGTGCAACACACATTCAGTGCATATGAAAGAACTCATGGCCTTAAGAGAGCTGTCCCTGGCAAAAGTTCTATAAAAAAAAAAGTAACTCTGATAAGAAACAAATACACAATGCAGGCAGGAATTTTTAAGACATGGGTGGCGCTGCTCTTATGTCAACGCGCTCTCTCCATGAGAGAGAGAGAGCAGCCCGAATTTCACACAGAGAGATCTGCCGTGACTGAAATAAGTGTACAGTGCAGAACAACACAATGCACTAAACCACACTACCGCCTTTCTTGTTGCTGCTGTTGTTACTGTTGGGTTTTGTTACTGATGTTGCTGTTTATGTTGCTGTTGTTATCAATGCCAGTGCTGCTGCTGGAATTGTCTCTCTAGCTGTTGTTGTTGTTGTTGCTGGAGTTGTTTCTGTAGCTGTTGTTGTTGTTGCTGTAGTTATCTCTCTAGCTGTTGTTGTAGTTGTCTCTGTAGCTGTTGTTGTTGTGGTGGTGGTTGTAGTTGTCTCTGTAGCTGTTGTTGTTGTTGTCTCTGTAGCTGTTGTTGCTGCTATAGTTGTCTCTATCTGTTGTTGCTGCTATAGTTGTCTCTATCTGTTGTTGTTGCTGTAGTTGTCTCTGCAGCTGTTGTTGTTGTAGTTGTATCTGTTGTTGTTGTTGTAGTTGTATCTGTTGTTGTTGTTGTTGTAGTTGTCTCTGTAGCTGTTGTTGTAGTTTTGTCTCTGTTGTTGTTGTTATAGTTGTCTCTGTTGCTGTTGTTGTAGTTGTCTCTGTTGCTGTTGTTGTGGTGGTTGTCTCTGCAACTGTTGTTGTTGTGGATTTCTCTGTAGCTGTTGTTGTTATCGTCTCTGTAGCTGTTGTTGTTGTTGTCTCTGTAGCTGTTGTGGTTGTTGTCTCTGTATCTGTTGTTGTTATCGTCTCTGTAGCTGTTGTTGTTGTTGTCTCTGTAGCTGTTGTGGTTGTGGTTGTCTCTGTAGCTGTTGTGGTTGTGATTGTCTCTGTAGCTGTTGTTGTTGTAGTTGTCTCTGTAGCTGTTGTTGTTGCTAAACTGCTGTACTTATTGTTGTTGCTGCTGTTGCTGTTGTTGCTTTTAAATGTCACGTAGGTTTCTGTGTCACACTCTAGCAATTGACAGACGATATACCCGAGGGTAAAGACTGTTTGACTCAGATCTGATTTTGTTTTCATTTTGTGTTCTATTATACAATATATTATACGTACATATACAACACGCTATGTTTTCTCGATAAAATATCAAGTGAATGAGAAGGGGGATATATATATTATATATATATATATATATATATATATATATATATAATATATATTACAGACAACACACACACACACACACACACACACACACACACACACACACACACACACAACAACATACATACATACATACATACATACATACATACATACACATACATACATACATACATACATACATACATACATACATATATACATACATACATACATATATACATATATACATATATACATACATAATTATAATATAATAATACATCTTCTCTCTCTTTTATTTCAGGAAAAGGACAGGCAGGAGGTGGTGGGTCGAAGGGTAAGAAAAACAAATGTCAACTACAGGCATCAGTTACAGTGTAGATACTGCTACTTTTTTTTTTTTAAACTAAGCCTTCTGTCGCTACTTGCTGTTTTTTGTCGTTTTTTTTTTTTTTTTAATAGAATTTTACCTCTGTGCTATGAAAGCGCCAGTCTTCAGCTCAACTGTTGTATCCCTTTGTCTTATTCGTGTGCGTTTTATCCCTATTCGATCCCCCAAATTCCCCTCATTCCAGACCCTGAATGGTGGTCGGGGTGCTTGTCTTTAGAATGAGACGATAAGCTGAGGCCCCATGTGCAACATACATTCAGTGCATATGAAAGAACTCATGGCCTTAAGAGAGCTGTCCCTGGCAAAAGTTCTATAAAAAAAAAAAGCAACTCTGATAAGAAACAAATACACAATGCAGGCAGGAATTTTTAAGACATGGGTGGCGCTGCTCTTATGTCAACGCGCTCTCTCCATGAGAGAGAGAGAGCAGCCCGAATTTCACACAGAGAGATCTGCCGTGACTGAAATAAGTGTACAGTGCAGAACAACACAATGCACTAAACCACACTACCGCCTTTGTTGTTGCTGTTTGTTACTGTTGGGTTTTGTTACTGATGTTGCTGTTTATGTTGCTGTTGTTATCAATGCCAGTGCTGCTGCTGGAGGTGTCTTTCTAGCTGTTGTTGTTGTTGTTGCTGGAGTTGTCTCTGTAGCTGTTGTTGTGCTGTAGTTATCTCTCTAGCTGTTGTTGTTGTTGCTGGAGTTGTTTCTGTATCTGTTGTTGTAGTTGTGGTTGTCTCTGTAGCTGTTGTTGTTGTGGTTGTCTCTGTAGCTGTTGTTGTTGCTGTCATTGTCTCTGTAGCTGTTGTTGTAGTTGTCTCTGTAACTGTTGTTGTTGTTGTTGTCCCTGTAGTTGTTGTCTCTGTAGCTGTTGTTGTTGTCTCTGTAGCTGTTGTTGTTGTTGTTGTCCCTGTAGTTGTTGTCTCTGTAGCTGTTGTTGTTGTCTCTGTAACTGTTGTTGTTGTCTCTGTAGCTGTTGTTGTTGTCTCTGTGGCTGTTGTTGTTGTCTCTGTAACTGTTGTTGTTGTCTCTGTAGCTGTTGTTGTTGTCTCTGTAGCTGTTGTTGTTGTCTCTGTAGCTGTTGTTGTTGTCTCTGTAGCTGTTGTTGTTGTCTCTGTAGCTGTTGTTGTTATCTCTGTAGCTGTTGTTGTTGTCTCTGTAGCTGTTGTTGTTGTCTCTGTAGCTGTTGTTGTTATCTCTGTATCTGTTGTAGTTGTAGTTTTCTCTGTAGCTGTTGTTGTTGTAGTTGTCTCTGTAGCTGTTGTTGTGGTTGTCTCTGTAGCTTTTGTTGTTGTGGTGGTTGTCTTTGTAGCTGTTGTTGTTGTTGTTGTCCCTGTAGTTGTTGTCTCTGTAGCTGTTGTTGTAGTTGTGTTGTGGTGGTTGTCTCTGTAGCAGTTGTTGTAGTTGTGTTGTGGTGGTTGTCTCTGTAGCTGTTGTTGTTGTGGTTGTCTCTGTAGCTGTTGTTGTTGTTGTTACTGCAGTTGTCTCTGTTGCTGTTGTTTAGTTGTCTCTGCAGCTGTTGTTGTTGTTATTGTTGTCTCTGTAGTTGTTATTGTGGTGGTTGTCTCTGTAGCTGTTGTTGTAGTTGTCTCTGTAGCTGTTGTTGTAGTTGTCTCTGTAGCTGTGGTTGTAGTTGTCTCTGTAGCTGTTGTTGTAGTTGTCTCTGTAGCTGTGGTTGTAGTTGTCTCTGTAGCTGTTGTTGTAGTTGTCTCTGTAGCTGTGGTTGTAGTTGTCTCTGTAGCTGTGGTTGTAGTTGTCTCTGTAGCTGTGGTTGTTGCTATACTGCTGTACTGACTGTTTTTGCTGCTCTTGCTGTTGCTTTTAAATGTCAGGTAGGTTTCTATGTCACACTCTAGCAATTGACAGACCATTATACCTGATTTTGTTTTCATTTTGTGTTTTATACTAAATAATTATACATGCATATGCAACATGTTATGTTTTCTTGATAAAATATCAAGTGAATGAAAAGGGTGATATATATATATATAATATATATATATATATATATATATATATATATATATATATATATAATATATATATATATATATATATACATATATATATATATAAATATATTACACATACATACATACATACATACATACATACATACATACATACATACATACATACATACATACGTACACACATACGTACACACATACATACACACATACATACACACATATATAATACATAGATAATATAATATAATTACACATCTCTCTCTCTCTCTTTTATTTCAGGAAAAGGACAGGGAGGAGGTGGTGGATCGAAGGGTAAGGAAAACAATTATCAGCTTCAGGTATCGGTCACAGTGTAGATCCTGCTGCTTTTCTTTCTTTTTTTTTTTTTTTTTTTTTTTTTTTTTTTTTTACTAAGCCTTCTGTTGCTACTTGCCGTTTATTACTATTACTATTATTATTATTATTATCATTATTATTATTATTATTATTAGTTTATATATATATATATATATATATATATATATATATATATATATATATAATATATATATATATATATATTATATATATATATATAAATTTTGCCTCTGTGCTATGAAAGCGCCAGTCTTCAGCTCAACTGTTGTATCCCTTTGTCTTATTCGTGTGCGTTTTATCCCTATTCGATCCCCCAAATTCCCCTCATTCCAGACCCTGAATGGTGGTCGGGGTGCTTGTCTTTAGAATGAGACGATAAGCTGAGGCCCCGTGTGCAACACACATTCAGTGCATATAAAAGAACTCATGGCCTTAAGAGAGCTGTCCCTGGCAAAAGTTCTATAAAATAAAATAAAAAATAAAAAAGCAACTCTGATAAGAAACAAATACACAATGCAGGCAGGAATTTTTCAGAAAAGGATGGCGCTGCTCTTATGTCAATGCGCTCTCTCCATGAGAGAGAGCAGCCCGAATTTCACACAGAGAGATCTGCCGTGACTGAAATTAGTGTACAATGCAGAACAACACGATGCACTAAACTAAACTACATCACTGCTGTTATTTGTTATCTGTTGCTGCTGTTACTGCTGCTGCTGCTGCTGCTGATGATGATGAGGAGGAGGAGGAGGAAGAGGACAGTGGGATAGACGAAAAGTGTTGGCGGAGGAGGGTGGCGGGGGGGGGGGGGGGGGGGGATATCGGTTTTACTCGAGTTTAGATAGGTTTGTATGGGCATAGGACGATGCAAACAAAAATATCTGTTTTTTATACGTGTTGTATATTCTCTTTAACTCGGAAGTGATGACTTTTTATTTGGAACTATGACGCGGAGACTGAAAATTGATGGCATATGTTTCACTGGAATGAAGGAAAAGTAACTGGATTCCTAATCTGGCCTGTGCTCATATCAAAATGTGATTCATGGACAGATAGGAACCAGGTTTTACCATCATTTCAACCAGCGTTCTGTGTATATCCATTACAATGCACTTCCAGACAAAACAGAAGTCAGAGATCACGTAACAGTTAAAATAGTTATCATCTGGTCATTGGCTTCTTTCCTGTGTGCTTCAAGTTCCAGACTGGTACCCATTAATCATAATTAAATAGTTCCAGATTGGTATTCAGTAATCAATCCTAACTAGCAAGCAAAGGCATGAGCATACAAAAGGGTAAGAGACATCAACAAACGCCCAGTCTTCTCAAGCCAATGTTTCTGTTGACATTCAGGATGCGCTGATAAACTGCCCCAGAAGGTTTGCACCGACATGAGCGCCAAAGGCAAATGCAGCTTTTCCGTCTTATCCAACATGTGTGGGAAGACTTGCAATTCGTGTGGTCAGTATACATGCTTACAGTGTTAGCTAGTAGTGGTAATGTTCACACACACACACACAGGCGCACGCACGCACGTACGCACCCACGCACACACACACACACACACGCACGCACGCACGCACGCACGCACGCACGCACGCACGCACACACACACACACACACACACACACCTTAGTTGCTTGCTGTTTAAGTCATCCGTGGTGTTTGAAAAGTTCTTAGAGTTATGGGTTAAATGTTCACAGTGATAGGTGATGTGTCAGTGTCCTCAACAGAATTGTTTCCTTTTAAAATGAGGAGAAGGATAAGAATTGGATTGATTGGTAGAGTAGAGAAAGCTGCTGACATGATAGTTTTGTCTCAGTGTAGCCACTTGCACTAGATTTATGTAAACACACACACACACACACACACACACACACACACACACACACACACACACACACACACACACACACACACACACACACACACACACACATCATTTAATACATTGTCTCATTTTAAGAGGAACAGATGTGAGTTTCTGTTGGGTTCCGTCTCATCTTGGCTTTTCTTGCAATGAATGGGCAGATCGCGCTGCTAAAAGGGGTGCAAAACAAGAGAACGGATCAATAATTTTAATACATCCACTCTCAATTTCTGAGACTTACAATCTATTGGAAAAAGAATCCAAGAATGAAATGAAATTATTAGTTAAAGATTTTGGTAGCATTTCTAAACATCATATTGTAAAGGCTTATAACTTAAAAAATATAGTTTCGAACTTTCCACATTATAGTATGGCGAAGCTCAGACAAGTAATCTCGCTACTTTATAGACTAAAGCTAAATGCATTTAAAACAAAATTTGTGACAGGCGTTAGGTGCTGTTGTGGTGAAAACATTTCAATTTTTCATTTAATTTTTGACTGTAAAGTTTTAAAAACCTATTTGCCCAATATTCCCGATTGTTCATTAGAAAATGTTTTCAGTGATTTTTCATTAATGTTCAGAATTTGTGAATGTTTGCTTCAAAGTCCAGTTGCCCGTTTAGTTTAGTTTGGACTTTAGCTTTTTCTTGTTTTAATAACATTTTAATTTTACCGATGATAATTATTGCCTGTTAAAACTCACACAGACACACACACACAACACACACACAACACACACACACACACACACACACACACACACACACACACACACACACACACACACACACACACACACACCACCACTCGCACACACAGTCACACACACAGTCACACACACAGTCACACTCACACACACACACAGTCACACACACACACACAC
>CM060347.1:27642486-27644986 GCA_030674155.1 Stramonita haemastoma | reverse complement strand
CCCTTGCTTTTACCGAGTGGCAGATCTGCTGATCAATATCAACAGAACAACAGCGTAAGCCATTTTCTTTCGTTTTTGGTTTTTTTTGGGTGTGTGGTAGGTTTTTTTGTTCTTCTTTTATGTTGTTCTTTCTTTCTTTCATTCTTCCTGCGTCACTTTTTTCTTTTTTGTGTGTGATTCTTGTCTTTTTTGTGTCTCTTTTGGATTTTTTGACACTTGGATTTTTGGACATTTCCTGTGTCATCTCTTTTTTTTCGTTCTTGTCTTTTGTGTCTTTTTTTTATTTTTTGGGTCTGACTGTCTGTCTTCCTTTCTTTCTTTCTTTCATTCTGTACTTAAAAAAAAAAATTACTGTATTTACCAGCACAAAAGGATACAGCTTCTACATGATGGTTTGGTGGTCTAGAGGTCATACACCTGCTAAGGAAGTTAAAAAAAAAAAATTTTAAGCATGCAGGTTCGATCCCCAGTTTTGCCCAAACTTTCCTCCCGCCCACTAAAACTTCAATAGTGGCCTTGGTTCTACAATAATTTCAGATGAGACAACAAACCAAGGTCCCGTGTTTAATACACATTCGGTGTATGTAAACGAAACTACTGCAACAAGAGATTTGTCCCTGGTACAAAAAAATTCAGTAAAAGAAAATCCACTCTTACAGGGAAACATAATCTTCATTAGGGGACGGGATAGCTCCGTGGTCAGAGCATTCACTTTCCCCCAGCCAAGGTTAAGCAGCATCGAGCGTGGTACCAATTGGATGGGTGACCGTTTGTGCACCTTGGTTTCAGTACAGTCCCCTAGTTCACCCAGCTGTAAATGGGTACCTACCCTCTTTAGAGTCAGGGGAGGTAAAGCAGCGAGGGAGAGGAGATGGGTGCCACCCTCAACATGCTTGCCCCTAGAGAAGCTGAGGTCTCTGATGCCTCGCTCCCCAGCGACCACATAGGTTATGGGACACCTTTACCTCCCCTCTCTTACCCTACCCTCAGCCCTACACACATATTCCCAGAGTATAGACTCTGCTCATCCCTGCACTCCCCTCTCTCCTACACACAGTTTTGGTTTTTTCCTAGCAATGAAAGAGCGTGGAGACAGGGTAGCCTAACACACACATGTCTAGCCAGTGCATTTCAGAATGTCGAGACCCAAGGGGACACAATTGCTGACATCATAATTATACACTTGCTCTCTCCATGGGGAGAGCAGCCCCGAATTTGACGCAGAGATGTTTAACTGAAAGGGGTACATTGTACACTGCAATGCAACATAATGCAAACATGATAAAAGACACTACAATTTGGCATGATTAAAAGCTGTGTACAGTACACTACAGTACAACACAATGCAAACATGATATAAGATAATACAATTTGGTATGAGATAAAGCTGTGTACAGTACGCTACAGTACAACACAATGCAAAAATAATATAAGGCAATACAATTTGGCATGATGGAAAGCTGTGTACAGTACACTACAGTACAACACAATGCAAAAATAATATAAGGCAATACAATTTGGCATGATGGAAAGCTGTGTACAGTACACTACAGTACAACACAATGCAAAAATAATATAAGGCAATACAATTTGGCATGATGGAAAGCTGTGTACAGTACACTACAGTACAACGCAATGCAAAAATGATATTACAGTAAAATTTGGTATGATTGAAAGCTGTGCACAATACAGTACAACATGTCATCAGCTCTGACCAACAGTGAAATACTGTACAGTACAATACAATGCTATTCACTACAATACATTACAACACAGCACAGCACATCAAAGTTCAATGCAACATCAATTCAGTGACTGCTGTCTCTTACAAAGGACGGTGGCAGGATGGTTAAGACGTTCGCCTGCCAATATGTAAATCGTGAGTTTCTGGGTTCGTACCCAGCCTCGCCCTTTCTTCCCAGTTTGACGAAAAAAATCGAACTGAATGTCAAAGTCATTCGGATGAGACTCGAAACCGTGGCCCCGTGTGCGAATGCACGCAGAACATCTTGTTAAAACCCCGTTCCACCTTTCGGAAGAGTAGGCCATCGTGTGCCGGTAGGAGCGGATGACAGAATTATAACAAACCAGCATGCACACAGGTGTCGTGTTTAGACACCATCCCTGAGGAAAAATCAGGGAGTTGGAGTCCCAGAGCGGCTCGGGTCTGTAGGTATATGGCAACGTTCTGGTGGCTCCTGCGACGGTACTGGAACCATTCGTATCGGTCAATGCCCTTCCAATGGATCATTCCAGTGCCGTGGAGAGGGGAGGTCTGCTGCATGGGTAACAGCTTGCCCTCCATACATACTTGCCCAGGCTTTGCGCTCTAAAGACTAGAGCGCAACTCCATAATCTTCCGAGACTGATGAGTGCCTACTACTACTACTACTACTACTACTACTACTACTACTACTACTACTACTACTACTACTACTACTACTACTACTACTACTACTACTACTACTGTCTCTTACAAGCCTTTTCTAAAAAAAAAAAA
>CM060347.1:27632486-27637486 GCA_030674155.1 Stramonita haemastoma | reverse complement strand
CCCCAGACATAATGCCACTCTGAGTGTTCGGCCCCGTGTGTTGGGTGCGCTCTTCGTTACTGTGCGAGTTCCCAGGGGTCAGACCAAAAAAAAAACGGACAGATGGACGGAAGGAAGCCCGTTGGTATACACACCGATGATGTGATTTGTTTTTCACTTCCAACAGCTGTCTTTACACACTTGTTTACCTGGGATGTACGTGAAGAGCGCATTAACATAGAGGGTGGACCAGACAGGAACAAGCTCTGGATCACTGCCGTCACGCGGATTTGGGAGTTTATTTGCTTGATGTGCTTTTTTTTAGGTTTTTTTTTTTTTTTTTTTTTTTTTTTTGCTTATTGCCTTGCTGTTTTCAACAACAATGAAAACTCCTTTCAGACATTCTGGTTTATAATTTCTACCTGCAGGGTTTTTTTTTTTTAAAATAATAAAATCATTGATGTTTAACAGCTTTTATTCTTTAAAAAAGTTTTTTTTTAATCTTGGGAATAAATATTTCTTTATATATATACATATATATATAATTATATATATATATATATATATATATATATATATATATATATATATAATATATAATATATATAATATATAATATATATATATAAATATATAATATATAAATATATAATTATACTTAAAATCAATGCATTTTAGATTATTTCTAAAATCTTTGAATACACGTTCTCAAGACTGGTAAAAGCAAAGGGAAGTTTTTTTCATTCTCATTTCTTTGAAAGCTCTTCAAAAATTTACAGATTTAGACGAAATTAATGTTCTCATTTCTGTTTCATCCAAAATAGTCTTGATAAAAATGTTAACTGCTCACAGGAGTTTTAAAAGACTTTCAGATATTTTTTTACATGCAAGTAAATATTTTAGCTCAGTGCAGTAAATTTCTGACCAAACTGTGTTGTCTAATGATTTCCATTCAGTAAACAAACCTTACAATATAAATTACGTCTTAGGCTCTAAGCTGAGTAAGCTTTCGTACAAACAGTAATTTTTCTTACAAACTGCATTGAACAACGTAAGTGAAGAGTGTCAAAATTCTTGCATGCTTACAGTTTCAGTTTTCAACTTAATGATGTTTTAGAAATGCGAAACCCGAAGAGTAAAATTTGATAACACTCTGTAGACTTTCGGATTCCAGCAATCTCCTTCCGGATAAAATCTATGTAACCTTTAAAGCAAAACCTGTTGAGATATTTTCAAAAATCTGTATATACTGGAGAAGGTTTTCTTTGTGCATAAGAGCAGGCAGACGCAAATGCTTTCTTTTTCTACGCTTCTCATATAATTATCATTACACGCAGGTCAGGTTTACAAGGGGGACTGTCCTGTGCATTGTGCTGTTTTGTCATTCATTTCCACTTTTTGTGTGAATAAAAGAATGGTGAACTGCAAATGTGACAACTGTTTTTTTATGATCACAAGAGAGAGAGAGAATTATTTATTTATTTATTTGTTTGTTTATTTATTTATTTTATTCTTTTATATCGAGGATAACAGAATAAGCAATCATGTGCTTTTTTTCATCCGGTCCCCGTGTGTATGCAGTTTTGTAAATATTGTCATCTGTTCCCACCGGCACACGATGGCCTACTCTTACGAAAAGCGGAACAGGATTTAACGTGTGCGCAAGATGTTCTGCGTGCGTTGCACACGGGGCCTCGGTTTAAAGTCTCATCCGAAGGACTTTGGGGAGAGTGGAGTCAGCACTGATGTTAACTCCAGGATAAAAATCTCCTCGACCGGACTCGAACCCGGGTCGTCAAATTGCCAGCGCAATGTTCTGACCACTAGACTATCCGTCCGAGAGAGAGAGAGACAGAGACAGAGACAGAGAAGAGAGCAGTAAACAAAGTTTATTGCCTCAAAGCTTTACAGCCTATTGGGCATCACCCTAAAGAACACATTCAACACAAAGAGATTTTGTGTCTGACCTGGATAGATAGATAGAAAGAAAGAATATGATTTCTATCAATCCTAAAGAGGTGTAAAATTAAATGGTACGGGCATGTCACAAGATCGAAAGGACTTGCAAAAACAATACTGCAAGGCACTGTCCAAGGAGGAAGAAAAAGAGACAGACCAGAAGAAAAGACGGGAGAACAACATCAGTGAATGGATAGGCCCAGAACTCAACAAAACTTTGAGAAAGGCAGAACAGAGAGCGGAATGGAGGGAACTGGTTGTCAGGTCTTCAGGGGTGCCCCCACGGTCGCCAGACTAAGGGATAGATAGATAGATGAATAGAATACGATTTCAAGGTGGAAAATGGGCAGTTTAAGCTAAACACGTGCGCTTCTAAAGCCAACAACAGCCATGTCGTAAAGTAGCTAATGGCGTTAAGTGGACAGGCTCAGCACATATCTTCTCTTCCTCCTTCTTCTTCTTCTTCCTCGAACACTCAGACAGCAGCTCAGTGTTGTCTGGGGGACGGGATAGCCTAGTGGTCAGAACATTGCGCTGGCAATTTGACGACCCGAGTTCGATTCCCGGTCGAGGGGGGTTTTCCTCTTGAGATAACAAATGTGCTGACTCCGCTCTCTCCAAAAGTCCTTTGGATGAGACTATTAACCGATGCCCCGTGTGCGAACGCACGCAGAACATCTGCGTACACGTTAAATCCTGTTCCGCTTTTGGTAAGAGTAGGCAGGCCATCGTGTGCCGGTGGGAACAGATGACAAGATTTACAAAAACTGCATACACAGGAGGCTGGATGGAAAAAGCACATGAGTGCTGATTCCATTATCCTCAATAATTATAAAACAATAAAACTAAATAGATAAATATCATTATGAGCGAAATTGCGTCGTGCCTTCAGAAGCTGGGAGCGAATGTGCACAGACCCAAACCCCTAGTTAATCAGTTTTAAGGGACAAAACAAAGAGCGCTAAGTTCATCAGTGTACACCGAAGAGGGAGACAATGTACAGGAGAAGGGAGATAAGCAGTGTTTGGCTGCGTACACTGCCAACAGGAAGTGTGCATGCGTGCGTGCGTGCGTGCGTGCTGTGTGTGTGTGTGTGTGTGTGTGTGTGTGTGTTGTGGTGTGTGTGTGTGTGGTGCGTGCGGTGTGTCGTGCGTGCGTGCGTGCGTGCACGCGTATGTGTGCTGCGTGTGTGTGTGTGTGTGTGTGTGTGTGTGTGTGTGTGTGTGTGTGGTGTGTTTGTGTGTGGTAAGTAAGTCAAAATTTTTTTCCAGATGGTACATTGTGACAAGCAATAAATTGCTATTTTTCAAAAAGCCATCAAACCCTACAAAAACAACACAAAACAAAAATAAACCAAAAAACAAAAACAAAAAACTCTAAACAAGACCACTTAAAACACAAAATGACAATCCAATCCATAACCTCAACCAACCAAAAACTTAAATCCGACTAACTTACCCATAAGGAATGATACATAATGACAATGTGTGGCGTGGTGCGTGCGTGCGTGCATGCGTGCGTTGGTGTGTGTGTGTGTTGTGTGCGTGGTGTGGGGTGTGATTTGGTGTGGATGTCGTGCGTGTGTGCGTGCGTGCTATGTGAGGGTGTGTGAGGCTCTTTTCGCAGAAAACCTCAAAACTAGATGTCTGCATGTTATGAAATAAAATCACAGGCAGAGGATTGCTGGGGCCATCTGTGACAGATCACCTAGACACATTACTGATCCTTCATCATGATAAAAGACAGTGGTGAAAAAAATAAGAGCAGAAACTTTGATTTCAGAAAAGTTGGACTTCACCACCAGTCAGTGATCAAGTCTTGGTGATACTTGACACCACACTGATGAGGCACAACTTTTTTCTGAAAGAATAAATAAAATAAACCAAAAAAAATCCTGTTTTATAAACACTGCAATAGCAGTGGTGAAAAAATAAGGGCAGAAACTTTGATTTCAGAAAAGTTAGGCCTCACCACGAATGATCAGTCTGATGAGGCACAGCTTTTCTGAAACCAGTGTTTCTGCTCTGGTTTCACCACTGACTACTTTTGTGTGATTCTGATGGTATTGTTGTTACAGGACTGTTTTTTGCACTTGATTGCAGACCATACCTGTGTTTATTTGGTACATAAAACAGGAGCAGATGTTTTGTTTATTTTATTTTATTCTCTTATATCGAGGATAATGGAATCTTTTTTTTTAATCTATTTTATTTTATTCTTTTATATCGAGGATAATGGAATAAGCACTCATGTGCTTTTTTTTTTTTTACATCCAGTCCCCGTGTGTATGACAGTTTTGTAAATGACATCTGTTCCCACCGGCACACAATGGCCTACTCTTACGAAAAGCGGAACAGCATTTAACGTGTGCGCACAATGTTCTGCTGCATTCGCACACGGGCCTCGGTTTAGAGTCTCATCCGAAGGACTTTTGAGGAGAGTGGAGTCAGCACTGATGTTAACTCCAGGAGAAAAATTCCCTAGAACGGGAATCGAACCGGGGTCGTCATATTGCGAGGCAGTGTTTCTGACCACTAGGCTATCCCACCCCTCCAGGCTAGACAATGAACATGTTAAGCCAGCCAACTTGAGGAATGGAACTTGGATGTTTAAATAACAGGGAGTACACAGACACCTAAGAAGGGGGACGGATAGCCTAGTGGGCAGAACATTGCGCTGGCAGTTTGACGATCCGGGTTCGATTCCCCGTCGAGGGAATTTTTCCCCTGGAGTTAACATCAGTACTGACTCCCCCCCCCCTCCCCCCCCCCCCCAAATAAAAGTCTTTCGGATGAGACTGGAAACCGAGGCCCCGTGTGCGAACGCACGCAGAACATCTTGCGCACACGTTAAATCCTGTTTCGCTTTTCGTCAGAGTAGGCCATTGTGTGCCGGTGGGAACAGATGACAATATTTACACAACTGCATACACACGGGGACTGGATGGAAAAAAAAGCACACGAGTGTTTAACCCATTATCCTCGATATAAAGGAATTTTTTTTTTAATTAAAAGAGAAGCCGTCTTGCATCATCTTCGCACATTGTGCTGTCTGTGCTTCGG
>CM060347.1:27622486-27627486 GCA_030674155.1 Stramonita haemastoma | reverse complement strand
AGAGAGAGAGAGAGAGAGAGAGAGAGAGAGAGAGAGAGACATACAAACATACATACAGACAAACAGACAGAGACAGACAGACAGGCAGGCAGACAGAAAGAGACAGACAGACAAAGACGGAGAAAAGAGCAAGCAAAATAGAATGTGAAAAAAAGGTATTAAAAAAAAAAGGAAACGGAAACCAAACCATACATAACCAACCAACCAACCAACCCCCCCCCCCCCCCCCACACACACACACACACAACACACACAACACACACACACACACACAACACACACACACACACACACACACACACACACACACAACAACACACAACACAACACACACACACAACACACACAACAACAACACACACAACACACAAAACACACACAACACACACACACACACACACACACACACACACACACACACACACACACACACACACCACACACACACACACACACACACACAACACACACACAGAGGGAGGCCAATAACAACTATTATAGTGATAATGGATATGGGATCCTGTTCCCATCCCAGAAATTCACAATAATATCACCAGCCTACTGCCTCGCCCAAATTCCAACAACCCACATGACTTGTCTTTGCCCTCAGGAATGGAGAGGAGATTGGGGGGGGGGGGGGGGGGGGAGGGAGGGGGTTGGGGGGGGGGGGCAAAGGGAGGTGGGAGAGGGAGGGGAGAGAAAAGACATCTGAGGGCAAGAGGGATCAGTTGGTTTGAAAAAAAGAGGAGGGAGGAGGGGAAGGGGGGGGGGGGGTTGCGAATCCCCAGAATGGGCTGAGAAATCAGAAAATAGTAGAATGAGTAGAGTAGTAGCAGTGGTAGTAGGAGTAGTAGTAGTAGGAGTAGTTGTAGTAGTAGTAGTAGAGTAGTAGTAGTAGTAGTTAGTAGTAGTAGTAGTAGTAAGCCCTAGGAGTAGTAGTAGTAGGAGGAGGAGGAGGAGAGTAGCAGTGGTAGTAGTAGTAGTAGTAGTAGTAGTATAGTAGTAGTAGTAGTAGTAGTAGTAGTAGTAGTAGTAGTAGTAGTAGTAGTAAAAGTAGTAGTAGGCCCTAGTAGTAGTAGTAGTAGGAGGAGGAGTAGCAGTAGTAGTAGTAGTAGTAGTAGTAGTAGTAGTAGTAGTAGTAGTAGTAGTAGTAGTAAGTAAAAGTAGTAGTAGGCCCTAGTAGTAGTAGTAGTAGGAGGAGGAGTAGCAGTAGTAGTATAGTAGTAGTAGTAGTAGTAGTGGTAGCAGTAGTAGAATAGTAGTAGTAGTCGTTGGCCCTAGTAGTAGTAGTAGTAGTAGTAGTAGTAGGTTTTCGAAAACAAGAAGACGTTTAATTTTTGTTGGTTTTATTGTTGTTTGTTTTTATTGGTTGTTTTTTTTTTTCGTTTGTATTGGTTGTGGGGGGGGGGGGGGGGGGGGTGCTGTTGGTTATTTAGTTGGTTTGGGGGGGGGGGGGGGGGGGGGGGGGGGGGGGGGGGGGGGGGGGGGAGGGGGAGTTGTCGTTTTGGGTTTTTTTTGGTGGGGGGCGGATTTTCCAGAACTGGGTTTGAGGAACACTCCCCCCCCCCACAACAACACAACACACACACACACACACACACACACACACACACACACACACACACACACACACACACACACACACACACACACACACACACACAGTGTGCTTTAAAATTCACGCTGCTGAAAATGTAGGCTATATAAGTCACTCAATGTCATCAGTTTTGATGGAGCCAGTAGACTGCAAACCTGCAACATGTATTGGTTTAAATCCAAATCGGGATCTTTTGAATTTCTGACTCCATAGTCATGAAGGTGAGAAAAAAAAACCCGCAGAACCCCCCAAAAAAGCCAGTACATAGGGTTATATAAGAACAAGACTGAAACTGAAGTACACGAAACATATATATGTTTGCGTTTGCGTAAAAACAAAAGCAAACAGCCCCCCCCCAAAAAAAAAAACCCAAACCAACCAACAACAAACAAACCCAAAAGCCCCCCCCAAAACCCAAAACCAACAACCAAAAAAAAAAGCACCCCCCCCAAAAAAAAAAAAAATTCACAAAAAACACCCAAAAAACCTACACACAAATCTTCTTCCCCCCAAAAGCCCCCCCCCCCCCCCCCCAAAAAAAAAAAAAAAAGAGAGAGAAAAAATAAAAACAGAACAAAATACCCCCCAAAAAACAACCCCACCAAAAATGAGAGTAACTGATCAGTCACAATTTCTTTCTTTTTTTTTTCTTAAATTTTTTTTTTTTAAGTTACCATTAAGGTAGTCGCTGATTAAAAAAAAAAAACCAAAAAAAACCCCCAACAGACATAGATCTAACTGAACAGTGAACAGTCAACAAATATTTCAGAAGTTCTAAACAAGAGTAGCCGCCGCTGTAGTCTAGTGGTTAGGGCGTTGGACTCGTAATCTAAAGGTTGCGGGTTCGATCCCAGCTTTCGGCTATGGCGTTGTGCCCTTAGAAAAGGCACTTTACGGCTATTTTCTCACCCCACCCAGGTGTAAAAGGGGTACCAACCTTGTGTTGGGGGTTAACCCTGCGATAGACTGGCGTCCTATCCAGGGGGGAGTCTATGACTATGACTATGAGTTCTAGGCCAACCCTAGAACTACCTGAAATTAACACCATGCTTGTTGTTAAATGTTTCCTGTTTCCTTTCCTCGTCGTATTCAAAATGCTTTTGAGAAATTTTGTTTGGTTGATTTTTTTCCCTTTGACTTTTTCGTTAATAAAACGTAAATTTAAAAAAGACCCAAAAAGCAACTGTTCCTGAAAATTCACAGTTAACATGAATATTCAACAGACACACTTCCAAAAATGCTGACAACATATAATATATAATATATATATATATATATATATATATATATATATATATATATATATATATATATATATATATATATATATATAACCCCAACACCCGCACCCTCGCCACACCTGTGAGAGAGAAAAATAAAGGAGAGAGAGAGGGGGGGGGGGGGAGGTGGAGGCAAGACCATAAAGAACCTACACTGACGTCTACTCTCGCCGTCGATACTGATAAGACCGTTTAATCTCTCTCTCTCCTCTCTCTCCTCTCTCTCTCTCATCTCCTCTCCTCCTCTCTCTCTCTCTCTCTCTTCTCTCCTCTCTCTCCTCTCTCTCTCTCTCTCTCTCTCTCTCTCTCTCTCTCCCCCTCCTCCTCTCTCTCCCCTCCCCCCCCCCCCCTCTCCTCCCTACTCCTCCCAATTTCTCAGAATCATTTTTGTACCCTTTTTGGTTCTAGTCATAAATCACAGTTCTGCACAACTTCCGTGAAACAAAGATATAAGAAGGTAGAGGACTACAGAGCAGGGAAGAGGGGAACATTATTTTTTATGATAATGTTGTATGGTTTTTGGTCCAGGTTTTTATACCTTGTAGACTCTATTTTGGTTTTGTTGTTGATGTTGTTGCTGTGTTCTATTTTCTTGTTGTTTGCTTGTTGTTTCTTTTCCTGCTACTACTATAAACATGTGCTGTTCTTGATTTCATTTCTTTTCCATATGATGTGATGTTATTAAGCTGCCGCAACCTAGTTTTGTACACATCGAGAGTATCTTTCATAAGCTTATGTGCGTTATACTCATACGTCTTGTGTGTCGCTGCTATGTTATTGTGTTCTTATAAAATTTTGTTTAAACCAGGATAAAGTTTCCAAAAAAACAAACAGAACATTTTTTTTTTCAAATGATAGAAGCAAACAAAAGCGCTTAAACAAACAAACAAAAACAAAAAAGAGAAAAGAAAACGCCTGAAAAGTAGCGGGTAATTAATATAGGAGCAGGGCAAAGGCGGTTGGAAAACGAAACATATCAGAAGCGGTTGGGTACCTCTTATGCTTCTAAATTCTCTGAAGACGTTGTATGGCTGCCTACATGGTAAGGTACCTGAAAAGCGTCATGCATGCAACTTGTAATGTAGTCGGGTTTGTTTTGGTTTTTTTTTTCGTTCCTGGGCTAGAGCTCTGAGATTCACCAATGGTCAAGATTTGAGATTTTGTCATGGGCCATCCATCAAGGTAGCCACATTCCGACTCCCGAGTGTCTAAACATGACAGCAGTGTGCATGTGATTTTTTGGTGGTAATTTGTCATTCGCTCATCCGTTCCTACCGGCACTCAATGACCTACTCTTTCGAAAGGGAACAGATGACAAGATTTACAAAACTGCATACGTGCATACACACGGGACTGGACGTAAAAAAGCAGATAAGTGCTTATTCCATTATCCTCGATATAAAAGAATAAATAAATGAATAAATAAATAAATAAATAAATAAATAAAGGCAGAACAGGTTTTAACGTGTGTGCAAGATGTTCTGTATACAGTTGCAACTGGGGACGTCGGTCTGTTGTCTCATTCGAAGGACTTTCTGGAGAGTGAAGTCAGTCTTGAGTCAGTACTGATGTTAGCTCCTGGGGTGAAAAATCCTCTTGAACAAGGCTTCCATAGTTGTTCGAATCTGGGCCGTCACATCACGAGCACAACGCTCTAACCACCTAGGCTACCCCCCCCCCCCCCCCCCCCCCCCCCCCCCCCCCCCCCCTCCCCCGCCGTTTTTTCATCTTCTTCTTCTTCTCTTTTTTTCTTTTTTTTTTTTTTAATAAATACCACCAATAACAACAAGGACCCCCCCCAAAAAAAAAAAAAAAAAAAACACACACACAAAAATCCCTGGAAAAAAACTAACATTAACTCCCTATTCCTCAGAAAATCACCAAACATGACCGCATTAACTTCTGACAATAAGGAAAACAATTTCAACATTATATTCTTAGCATATTTTCTTTCTCTTTTTATCATTGTCTTTTGAGGGCAGCTTCGGAAAAGACACGGGGATATCACATATTCCTGTGAATGCAATTGACACTTTAAATTCTGAAAAGTATCTTGCTGTAAGGTACCACAGCAGGTGGAGTTTCAATCACCCCGGGACCTCTGATGAAGGCTCATCCAGGAG
>CM060347.1:27609986-27612486 GCA_030674155.1 Stramonita haemastoma | reverse complement strand
TTTAAGTATTGTCTGTCCCTACGTCCACAATGGCCTATTCTTCCAAAAAGGCGAAACAGGTTGTGGGTTTTTTTTAAGTGTCGACTGACCTTACGTCCAACAATGGCCTACTCTTCCAAAAAGGCGAAACAGGTTGGGTTTTTTAAAGTGTCGTGTGTACCTACGTCCACAATGGCCTACTCTTCCAAAAAGGCGAAACAGGTTGGGTTTTTTTAAGTGTCGTGTGTACCTACGTCCAACAATGGCCTACTCTTCCTAAAAAGGCGAAACAGGTTATAATGTGTGTGTGCAAGATGTTCTGCGTGCGTTCACAATCAGGACCTCAGTTTCTAGTCTCATCGGATGGATTTTCTGGGGGAGTGGAGTGGGTGGGTACTGATGTTAACTCCGGCAGTAAAAAAAAAAAAAAAGGCTAAGTATGGCCGGTTTTCCTCAAGGGGGACGGGATAGCCTAGTGGTCAGAACATCGAGATGGCAATTTGACGACCCGGGTTCAATTTCCGGTCGAGGGGATTTTTTCTCCTGGAGTTAACATCAGTGCTGACTCTACTCTCCCCAAAAGTCTTTTGGATGAGACTGTAAACCGAGGACCCGTGAGCGAATGCACGCAGAACATTTTGCGCACATGTTAAACCATGTTCCGCTTTTCGTAAGAGTAGGCCATTATATGCCAGTGGGAACAGATGACAATATTTACAAAACTGCATACACACGGAGACTGGATGTAAAAAAAAGCATATGAGTGCATATTCCATTATCCTCGATATAAAAGAATAAAAGAAAGAAAGAAAAGAAAAAGATGTTGTGTACGCGACCACTTTTTGCCGACCATGACACGACAGTAGCTGTATTCCACCTTCGGGGATGTAGGATGGGTATCATATTCGTGGTTTCGTAACGCACTATGACGGGATCTTTAACGTGCATAGTTGATCTTCTTTTAATTAATGAGTATTATACACGCATGGAATTAAAGTATTGGCAGATCTGCACTTAAAGTGGACCCTGAAAGATCATCAAAATCCCCACCTTTAATTCGCCAGACGCCGCTGAGAATTGAACCCACGACTCGAACGGTCTTAACCACTCGTCTATAGCGTTCGTCGAAGGGCGGGACTAGAAATTAATAAAGGTAAAGGTGTCCCATAACCTATGTGGTCGTAGAGGAGTGAGGCATCAGAGACCTCCGCTTCTCTAGGGGCCAGCATATTGAGGGCGGTGGCGCCCATCTCCTCTCCCTCGCTGCTTTACCTTCCCTGACCCTAAAGAGGGCAGGTACCAATTTACAGCTGGGAGAACTGGTAGTGGGGGACTGTATTGAAGCCAAGGCGCGCAAACGGTCGGTCACCCATCCAACTGGTAACCACGCTCGACGTTGCTTAACTTGACTGGGGGAAAGCGAGTGCCATGGCTTTGAAAGGGGAGAAAGAAGGGGAGAAGGATGGATGAAAAGGCAGAACTTGGGAAAAATAGGAAAGAAAGAAGAATTCCAAACAGAAAGACAGACTGAAAAAAAATCAGAGAGAGAGAGAGGAGAGAGGCAGAGAGAGAGAGAGAGAGGGGGGGGGGGGGGGGCAGAGAGAGAGAGAGAGAGAGAGAGAGTGTGTGCGTGTATGTGTGTGTGTGCGTGCGTGCGTGAGTGTGTGTGTGTGTGTGAGTGTGCACGCGTGTGCACGCGTGAGTGTGTGTGTGTGTATCTGTCTGTCTGTCTGTGTGTCTGTCGGTGAGTCTGTCTATGTCTATGTCCGTGTGTGTTTACGCGCACGCTCAAAGGGGCCACTGACGCATGAAGATGTTTACGCGCACACACGCATTATGTGCGAGTGTGTGTGGTAGTATTGTATGTGTATTGTTAGACCGTCCCCAATTTTATTACCTCCACCACCACCACCAACCACCAACCACCATTATTCGAGATAGATAGATAGAAGGAAGGAAGGATGGATGGATGGGTAAGTATCTGTGTCATTGTGCCAAAGAAACTCTATCAGGCGTGACAGACAGACAGACAGACAGACACACAGCCACAGGCAGGGCTAGCTAGCTTAGCTGTCTGATTCATTTCAGTCTGAACGAGTTTACACCGGTTGTTGAATGTGTGTGTCTGCATCAAAACAACCCATCTATCTGAGAATCTACAATTAAACGGTGGAAGAATGAGAGAGAGGTGGTGGGGGTGGGAGTGGAGGCGGAGAGGGGGGGGGGAGAGAGGGTGAGGGGGGAGAGAGAGGGGGGGGGGGTGAGATAGACAAAGACAAAGAGATAGAGAGACAGACAGAAAGACAGAAAGAGAGAGAGAGAGGGGGGGGGGGGTGGAGGCGGAGAGAGAGAAAGGATAGAGAGGGGGAGGGAGAGATCGGGGGGGGGGGGGGGGTGAGACAGACAAAGAGACAGGGAGATCGAGAGAACAGACAGATAGACAGACAAAGAGACAGAGAGATACAGACAGACAGACAAGAGAAAAATAAAAAACAAGAAAGAAAGAAAGGAAGAATGGAAA
>CM060347.1:27578122-27583122 GCA_030674155.1 Stramonita haemastoma | reverse complement strand
ATGAGAAATTGTCCAATAACAGAAACAGTGGCGCACTCCAGGTGGTACAGTCCCATTCAAATTCGTCAATGGCAGCCCAGCAATTCGGTTTTGCCATTCGATTTTGAAGCCGACTGGATACAAAATAAATGATATTTTATCGCATGGTGGTACCAGCTTGTACTTTAAGCCAGGATTACCCTTTGAGCTTGCTCTTCACGCAATGTCAGCATGATTATGTCACAGAATGGATTGATAGGAATTTGGCTTGAATAATGGACAGAAAGATTCGTTTGGTATGGGGGGGGGGGTGGAGGGAGAAAGAAGGTTTGATGATTTTTTTTTTCCAAACACATGCCAAAGTGACGGGGAAAGCAGAGAGAAGAGAGAGAGAGAGAGAGAGAGAGAGAGAGAGAGAGAGAGAGAGAGAGAGAGGAGAGAGAGAGAGAGAGAGAGAGAGAGAGAGGAGAGAGAGAGAGAGAGAGAGAGAGAGAGAGAGACAGAGAGACAGAGAGACAGAGACAGAGACAGAGACAGAGAGGGAGGGAGACAGACAGACAGAGAGAGAGAGAGAGAGAGAGAGAGAGAGAGAGAGAGAGAGAGAGGAGAGAGAGAGAGGAGAGAGAGAGAGAGAGAGAGAGAGAGAGAGAGAATGAATGAATGAATGAATGAATGAATGAATGAATGAATGAATGAATGAATAATCTTTATTTTTCAAGGGTTACAGAGTAAGCATTACATACTTTTTTTTCATCCGGCCCTTGCCTGATCAGGGAATAAAGCTAAGAAACCCCTCCCTACCCCTACATACCAGCATCACCACCAACAGCAGTTCAACGAATATTTTAAAAGAAGAAAATGGGATACATTCAACAAAACGCGTCAGCCTAACTGGATACACTGATAATTATTTAAACAAACGTGTGTGTTGGTGTGTGTGTGTGTGTGTTGTGTGTGTGTGTGTTGTGTGTGGTGTGTGTGTGTGTGTGTGGTGTGTGTGTGTGTGTGTGTTGTGTGTGTTGGTGTGTGTGTGTGTGTGTGTTGTGTGTGTGTGTGTGTGTGTGTGTGTGTGTGTGTGTGTGTGTTGTGTGTGTGTGTGTGTGTGTGTGTGTGTGTGTGTGTGTGTGTGTGTGTGTGTGTGTGTGTGTGTGTGTGTGTGTGTGTGTGTGTGTGTGTGTGTGTGTGTGTGTGTGTGTGTGTGTGTGTGTGTGTGTGTGTGTGTGTGTTGTGTGTGTGTGTGTGTGTGTGTGTGTGTGTGTGTGTGTTGTGCGCGAGCGTGTGTGCGTGTGTGCTGCGTGTGCGCGCGTGCGCGTGCGTGTGTGTGTGTGTGCGCGCGCGCGCGCGCGTGTGTGTGTGTGTGTGCGTGTGTGTGTGTGTGTGTGTGTGTGTGTGTGTGTGTGTGTGTGTGTGTGTGTGTGTGTGTGTGTGTGTGTGTGTGTGTGTGTGTGTGTGTGTGTGTGTGTGTAAGCGGGAAAACAAGCAAAGTAGGCACAAAAGGGGAAAGAAACCATACATAAAAATGAATATGTATGAATACAAATTCAATCCAACATAACAACCAAAACACTCCTCTCCATAATAAGTTTAGGATAGCATTATGTGAAGGTGGAAGTTGGTAAGGAAAGGAAGGGAAAGGAGGGAAATGGGAAGAGAGGAGAGAGAGAGAGAGAGAGAGAGAGAGAGAGAGAGGAGAGAGAGAGAGAGAAGAGAGAAGAGAGAGAGAGAGAGAGGAGAGAGAGGAGAGAGAAGAGAGGAGAGGAGGAGAGAGAGAGAGAGAGAGAGAGAGAGAGGCAAGGCAAGGCAAGGCAAGGCAAGGCAAGGCAAGGCAAAGTCTTTTATTCGAGGATAATAGATAAGCACTCGTGTGCTTTTTTACATCCAGTCCCCGCCCTTTTCAGGGATACATCAAGTTGGAAAGATACTAAACAATAAAGCTTTACGCAGTACCAAACAACACACAAGAATAAGGACACTATATATGATAAGGTAATAAAAATGCACTCGATCAGAAGACAAAAATCAGAAGTCACAATAAAAATATTTTGATTATGGAAGAATAGAAAAGTGTTAATAGGTAAAGAGCAAACAAGAGAACAAGATGAAATAAACAACTGAAAACATCAATCCACCTCCTGTCAAAAGTTTAACATGTGATATAAATCATACATTTGGATAAAAGGGGGAAAATTTTTTAACTAATATCCTTATTGGAGGGGGGGTGGAGAGAGAGAGATACTACCAATAAAAGTATAAATAAAATCAACAATTATTATGATCCAAATACCGAAAGTAAGGAACCATACCAAGTATCAAACAACAGGCAAGAATTAACACAGAGATACAATATTAAGGTAATGTTATAAAAAGTCACTCATTCAGAAACGAAAATGAGAAGTAAGAATCAATGATGATTTTGAGTTGAATAAAAGAAAGCAAGAAAAACAAAGAACAAACAAAAACAAAACAAAACAAACAAAAGGCGCAATAATTAAAGAGTAAACATGAGAATATGATGTGGTTAAATGACTGAAAACATCAATCCACCACCATCTATCATCAAAATAAGTCCCATAAAACATAAGATTTTGATAAAAGGGGAGAAAGAACAACAACAACAGGTAAGGAATATGACAGAGATACAATATTAAGGTAAGGTTATAAAAAGGCACTCATTCAGAAACAAAATAAGAAGTAAGAATCAATAATGAGGAGAAGAGAGAGAGAGAAGAGAGAGAGAGAGAGAGAGAGAGAGAGAGAGAGAGAGAGAGGAGAGAGAGAGAGAGAGAGAGAGAGAGAGAGAGAGAGAGAGGAGAGAGAGAGAGAGAGAGAGGAGAGAGAAGAGAGAGAGGGGAGAGGATGAAGGAATAATGACTGAATAAATAATCTTTATTTTTCTAGGGTAACAGAGTAAACATTCACATACTTTTTTTTTCATCCGGCCCTTGCCCTGATTAGGGAATAGCATCGTCCCCCCCCCCCCCCCCTCCGAAAAATAATAACAAAAAAAATCACTCCCCCCGCCCCCCCAAACAAAACAACACAAACAACAAAAAACAACAAAAGAAAACAAAAGAAAACAAAACAAAACCCTTCACCAACAATAAAAGTTCGACTTATGATTTAAAGAAAAAGGAGATAGGTATACATCTAACAAACAGGTACTCTCCACTAAATACATCGATATTAATTTAAACAAAGGATATATATATATATATATATATTTTTTTTTTTTTTTTTTTATTTTTTTTTTTCAACAAACACACCATCCCTAACTGACCCGAACATTTATGTCAAGACAAATACACTCATTATGATAAAATAAATCAAATAGATTAAAATTAAGCGGAGACAGCAGAAAAGAGAGATATCCAACCAAAACAAAAGAAAAACAAAAGAAAACAAAAACAGACGCGCGCGCGCGCGCGCGCGCGCGTGTGTGTGTGTGTGTGTGTGTGTGTGTGTTGTTGTTGTTGTTGTTGTTGTTGTAGTTTATTCACACGGCAAGAATTTTGAGAAACTTTAATCGTTTTCTTGCTTTATATATATATATATATATATATATATATATATATATATATATATATATATATATATATATATATATTATATATATATATATATAATGCTCCATTTAAATTGGGGTTTAAATGAACACCCCAAAATTTTTACATTTGAGAGTATTTCAAGGTTTCCCCATAAAGTGTTATTTCTTTCTTTATTTATTTATCTATTCATTCATTCATTCATTTATTTATCTATTTTTTTCTATCGAGGATAATGAAATAAGCACTCATGTGCTTTGACGCCATCGATAGGCACAATTGCTTATCATTCAATAATTGTAGCTTTTTGGAACAAAACTTTTGGAAAAAAAAACAAACCCAAACGATCCCCTACGAGAAAAAAAAAGAGACAAAAAAAGAGAAAAAGACTGGGCTTATTTTTGTACTTATTTTTGTTTGCGTGCACGCATGTGTTCTCACAGAACACACACACTCTCTCTCTCTCCATTATCCTCGATATAAAAGAATTATAAAAAAAAAACTTTAAAAAAATAAATAAAACACATAGGACTTTGCACAAAATTAATGCGGGCCAAATGCATGCTCCCACACAAGTAGAGACAACCCACGCTACTAGCCTAATAGAGTAAGTCCCCCTTGTACAATTTTCGGGGGAAAACCCACTGGCAGACAATTCGAAAAGCGAAAAGTGAAAGCAAAATGTCGAAAATCTGCAAAGACCTTCGTCAGTGGATCTTCTTTCTTTTTTTGACCACAACTATAGACTGATTCCCTGTTTTTCCTGTATAGCAACATGGGCACAGAGTGACTGCATTGTTATTTCAACTTCAAGTTGAAAGTCGTCTGACTTGTTACTATGTGCGTGTGTTCAAGTTTTGAACCAGGAAGTGTCTTGCAAAAAATGGTACCTAAATGTCTGGGTTTGCTGGTGGGCATGTTGGCTATGTTTTCGTCGCTCACTTTTGCAAACGACCATAAATGCAGATATGATGAAGACAGTTATTGCCCTGATGTTTTTAACAGTACAGGTAATGTATAACAGCAGTGTTTAACACAGATCTGTATGGAGATTTTGGGAAATATATTTTTTTATGATTATTTATTTTCCAGCTGTCACGTGTTACCACGGCCCCCCCCCCTCCCCCCACATGCACACATGCATGCATGCACAGAAGCACACACACCGTGACACAGACACATGTGTGCGTGCGCACACACACACACACACACACACACACACACACACACACACACACACACACACACACACTCTCTCACAACACACACACACACACACACACACACACACACACACACACACACACACAACACACACACACACACACACACACTCACTCACTCACTCACAGTGACACACACACACTCAGTCACACACACACACACACACACACACACACACACAGTGCCAGTGAAACAAACCTAAAGCATATAAGCCGCCTACATAAAAGAGCTGTTAAACTAATCCGATTGAATCCT
>CM060347.1:27565622-27570622 GCA_030674155.1 Stramonita haemastoma | reverse complement strand
TGTATGCGTGTGTGTGATGTGTGTGTATGTGTGTGTGAGTGTGTGCGTGTGTGTGATGTGTGTGTATGTGTGTGTGTGAGTGCGTGTGTGTGTGTGTGTGTGTGGCGTGTGTTTATTTTTATATTTTATTTTATTCTTTTATATCGAGGATAGTGTGTGTGTGCATGCGTGCATGCATGCATGCATGCATGTATGCGTGCGTACATGTGTGGTGTGTGCATTTTTCTGGTTTATTTTTAAAACCAAGATTTTTACTATTATTTGTTGTTTGTTGTTGTTGTTGCAGGGAGCAAGACAACTTGGAAAAAATACATACCGGTCATCATCTCTCTGAGTGTCTTTTTTGGCATTGTTGTGGTGGCAGCGTTGCTGACGTACCTGTGCTGTCTTCCCATGGCCATGTTCTGTTACAAATCAGCGACTAAATCTCTGCCCAAAAGAGGTGAGATGGACGCACAGAAAAGAAAAGAATGGATCTGTGTGTGTGTGTAGGGTGGGAAGGGTGACAGGTAAAGGTGTACCATAATCTGTGTGGTCGTAGGAGAGTGAGGCGTCAGAGACCTCAGCTTCTCTAGGGGCCAGCATGTTGAGGGCGGCGCCCATCTCCTCTCCCTCGCTGCTTTCCATGGCATGTCTTATTTTATACCACTTTATGTCACAGCAGATTTCTCTGTGTGAAATTCGGGCTGCTCTCCCCAGGGAGAGCGCGTCGCCACAAGTGCAGCGCCTACCCATTTTTTTTTCTCAGGGATGGTGTCTAAACACGACATCTGTGTGCATGCTGGTTTAAAAAAAAAAAAATTTTGTCATCTGCTCCTACCGGCACACAATGGCCTGCTCTTCCGAAAGGCGGAACGGGGTTTTAATGTGTGTGCAAGATGTTTTGCGTGCGTTTGCACACTGGGCCTCGGTTTATAGTCTCATCCGAATGACTGACTTTGACATTCAGTTTGATTTTTTCGTCAAACTGGGAAGAAAGGGCGAGGCTGGGTACGAACCCAGAAACTCACGGTTTACTTGTTGGCAGGCGAACGTCTTAACCATCCTGCCACCTTCCTTTTGTCAACCACAGTCTTGGGACAGCATCTACTCCAATCCATATTGCTACGTCAGAATTTCTTTCTTCTTTTTCTTTTGTTGTTGTTGTAGCTGTTTCTCGGCTAGAGCTCCGAGGTTCACCAATGGAGAGATTTTTGTGTATGTGACCGGTTTTGCTTTTTGTTCCCCCCTCCCTCCCTCTCTCCCCCACAGGAGGGGTGGGATAGCCTAGCGGTCAGAACATTGCGCTGGCAATTTGACGACCCGGGTTCAATTCCCGTTGGAGGGAATTTTCCCCCTGGAGTTAACACCAGTGCTGACTCCACCCTCCCCAAAAGTCCTTCGGATGAGACTATTAACCGAGCCCCCATGTGCGAACACGCGCAAAACATCTCGTGCGCATGTTAATCTCTGTTACGTTTTTTGTAAGAGTAGGTCATTGCGTGCCGGTGGGAACAGATAACAAGATTTACAAAACTGCATACACACGGGGTTTGGATGCAAAAAACCCCCCCCAAAAAAGCACACGAGTGCTTATTCCATTATCCTCAATATAAAAAAAAAAAAAAAAAGATAAACACCTGAGAATGTCTCTGTTGGACTGTATTTTGTTTATTTATTTATTCATTTATTTATTTACTCTTCTATGTCAAGGATAATGGAATAAGCACTTATGTGCTTTTTTACATCCAGTCCCTGTGTGTATGCAGTTTTTGTAAATCTTGTCATCTATTCCAACGGGCACATGATGGCCTACTCTTATGAAAAGCGGAACAGGATTTAACGTGTGTGCAAGATGTTCTGTGTGCGTTCACACATGGGGCCTCGGTTTAGAGTCTCACTGAAGAACTTTTGGGGGAGAGTGGAGTCAGCACTGATGTTAACTCCAGGAGAAAAATCCCCTCGAATGGGAATCGAACCCGGGTCGTCAAATTGCGAGCGCAATGTTCTGACCACTAGGCCATCCCGCCCCCATACCTGAGAATGTCTCTGTTGGACTGTAGCTTGTTTATCTATTTATTCATTTATTTATTTACTCTTCTATGTCGAGGATAATGGAATAAGCAATTATGTGCTTTTTTACATCCAGTCCCCGTGTGTATGCAGTTTTTGTAAATCATGTCATCTGTTCCCACCGACACACGATGGCCTACTCTTACAAAAAGCAGAACAGGATTTAAGCTTAGCGTGTGTGTGTGCAGAATCGGGGCACGATTTTGACGTAATGCTGATCAGCAGAGAGGACCTTGAGGAGGAGGATGAAGACGATGAAGATGCACGTGTGATGAAGACGATGAGGAAGAGGCTGGAGAGCGAAGGATTCTCCGTGTACTCCCTGCGCTCTGGAGGTTTGTGGCAGAATTTATTAAATGGGACGCTCCACCACAAAATGAAAGCCTCCGCTGTAGTCTAGTGGTTAGGTCGTTGGACTCGTAATCTAAAGGTTGCGGGTTCGATCCCAGCTTTCGGCTATGGCGTTGTGCCCTTGGAAAAGGCACTTTACGGCTATTTTCTCACCCCACCCAGGTGTAAAAGGGGTACCAACCTTGTGTTGGGGGTTAACCCTGCGATAGACTGGCGTCCTATCCAGGGGGGAGTCTATGACTCTCAGTCGCTTAACGCCACAGAAACTGGGATAAGCACCGGCCTGATAAGCCTTAGGCTCGGGACAGACTTTAACTTTTTTTTAACCACAAAATGAGTCGCTTAGCACCTGACCCACTTTTCCGCTAGCAGCCATTAATTAATTAAAGGCAGGTGGGGGTCAGGTTGTTGATTTTCAGATTCAGATGGATTATAAAACTATAGCCATTATTCTACCTTGTAGTGAAATATCCAGGCATAATTCTGTTTCCTTTTGCCTTTAAAACGTGTTTTTAGAAATACCCAGGCCTTCATTCTGGCCATCTGTTAGGATGCTTAACTTGTAAATTTCTCATTTTGTCATTTCCTTCAGTCTATCATTTCAAGTTGTAATAACTTTTGATAGAATTATCAGATTTTCAATCTGTTTTTTGTATTGTATAGCCATTTTATTGCAGATTAATAACATGTCAGTAACTGAAAATTGACCTCTGGTGCAATGCGACTCCTTATGTGGTGGAGCGTCACATTTTTATTTTATTTTTATATGGGGGCGGGATAGCTCTCAGTGGTCAGAACGCTCGCTTTCCTCAAGCTGAGGTTAAGCAGCATTGAGCGTGGTTACCAATTGGATGGGTGACCGTTTGCGCGCTTTGTCTTCAGTACAGTTCCCCCAGTTCACCCAGCTGTAAATGGGTACCTGCCCTCTTTAGGGTCAGGGAAGGTAAAGCAGCGAGGGAGAGGAGATGGGCGCCGCCCTCAACATGCTGGCCCCTAGAGAAGCTGAGGTCTCTTACGCCTCGCTCTCCTATGACTACAAAGGTTATGGGACACCTTTACCTTTTTTACCTTTATTTTTATTTATTCTTTTATTCCAAGGATAATGGAATAAGCACTCATGTGCTTTTTTTTGCATCCAGTCCCTGTGTGTATGCAGTTTTGTCAATTTTGTCATTCATTCCCATCGGCACACAATGGCCTACTCTTCTGAAAAGCGGAACGGGTTTAATGTGTGCGCGAGGTGTTCGGTATGACTGTGTATGTAGTCTGGTTGGGTTTGGGGTTGTTTTTTTTCTCTGATTTGAACAGTCCCTGAGCTGAGTAAGGTGTGTTTAGGAGGGGGGGGGGGGGCATGTTTATGTGTGTGTGTGTGTTTATTTTGCATTTTAAAAATTTTATTCTTTTATATCGAGGATAATGGAATAAGCACTCGTGTACTTTTTTACATCCAGTCCCCGTGTGTATCCAGGTTTGTCAATCGTGCCATCTGTTCCCACTGGCACACAATAGCCTACTCTTACAAAAAGCAGGAACAGGATCTAACACACGCACGCAAGATGTTCTGCGTGCGTTCGCACACCGGGGCCTCGGTTTATAGCCTCATCCAAAAGACTTTTAGGGAGAGAGTGGAGTCAGCACTGATGTTGTTAACTCCAGGAGAAAAAAAAATCCCCTCGAACAAGAATCGAACCCGGGTCATCAAATTGCAAACACAATGTTTCTAACCACCAGGCTATCCCATCCTGTCCTGTCCCATGCCCCCCCCCCCCCCCCTAAACCACCTGTGTGTGCATGCTCACTCACAGCTGCAGCGAGACAGTTGGACGACGTGGCGAGATGCGTCTCGGTCATCTTCGTCATCAGCACATCGCTGCTACAAACGGAGGAGAATTACTTGACGGGGTTCGACCGCTACTTCGCCATCGCCGCGGAAGAGAAAACCAGCATCATCCTGGTCTCCACACAGGGTTTGACCCCCAGGGAATGGAAGAGGCTGTCCGAGTACAGGATCTTCGACCAGCGCGCCCCCAGGCTGTGGCAAGAGCTCACGTGGTACGGTGGGGGGCCGGGGGGTGTCTGGGTGGCTTCCACAGCCAGAAGTTCTGGTGCCAGGTGCGGTGCTTCCTGCCCAAACCTGCACCTGGGCCTGGAAAGGTGAGGGGGGGAGGTGAGAGGAGGGAGGACGCAGTGGGAGGGGAGCAAGCCCGGCTGACTGGGGAGAGTGCGTCTCCTGTGGAGGTTTGAACCCGGGGATCCTTTGGTGATAGTTGTTGATTGGTGGCCTGGTTAGCTTAAAACAGTACACACACCCCTGACGTTTTTTGTATTTTGTACCACTTTATGTCACAGCAGATTTCTCTGCATGAAATTCGGGAGAGACTCTCTCCCCGGGGAGAATTACTGACTACTGACTCCTGTATCTCAGACTCTGATCCTTGGTGATAAGTGTTTATCAATGGCCTGGTCAGCATAAACAGTACACACCCTGACATCCTCACCGCTTAAAAAAAAAAAAAATTTCCCTGACATTCTGACTCACACTCCTGTATCTGAAACCCTGATCCTTTGTGACAGTGTTGATCAATGGCCTGGTCAGC
>CM060347.1:27535622-27560622 GCA_030674155.1 Stramonita haemastoma | reverse complement strand
GGGGAAGGAGAGGAGGGAGAGATGGAGAAGGAAAGAGTTTACACAGCTCGGGAGAGAGAAACAACACAGCAGCAGACACTATACTGAAGACTGGAACAAAGTGACTGAAGGGAAGGGGTGGGGGGGGGGGGGAGGTGGATTGGTGGTCTAGGTGGTAACGTGCCTTGCCTAGAAAGCAAAAAGTCCGGGTCAGAGTATGCGGTGGTTCATACCCCCTTTGGGTCCCAAAACTTTTCCCCCCATCCATTAGACCCTGAGTGGTGGTCTGGGTGCTAGTCTTTCGGATGAGACAATAAACTGAGGTCCCATGTGTTACACATCACTATTCAGCGCACGTAACAGAACCCACAGCAACAAGGGGGTTGACCCTGGCAAAATTCTGTAGAAAAAAGCCACTCTGATAGGGAAACAAATACAGTTGCATGCAGGAAAAAGAAAATAAATGGGTAGGCGCTGCACTTGTGGCGATGCGCTCTCCCTGGGGAGAGAGAGCAGCCCGAATTTCACGCAGAGAAATCTGCTGTGACATAAAGTGGTATAAAATACAAAATACAAAGAGCAAAGGTCATAATACCTGACCAGGAGTGATGACACCTCCTTCACCCCCCCCCCCTCCCCCCGTAAAATCCCCTCGAACAGGAAACAAACCCGGGTCATCAAATTGCGAGCGCAATATTCTAACCACTAGGCTATCCCGTCCCCCTCTTAGGCTTTCTGAACTGCCGGTCAGCTTTTTCTTCAGCTAAATGAAGGACAGATAATTACTCCTGTCCTTTCAAACCATTTTGACTTCCCCCAGCCGTGAGGATGCCAGGGGTCTGTCAGTATACACAGCATTCTCCACCTTCTGAAACTTCTGCGCGAGGAATTCCCTCTTTTCTATCCCCCTCTGCCTTGTTTCTTTTCCTCCCTGTCACCTTCTTGTCTTGTTTTCAGACTTCTTGATCCATTTTCCTGCCTCTTTATCCAGAGAGATTTATGAGATAACAAATCTCTTCCTTGCTGAAGTTGGCACAACACATACACATACATACACACTCACACACACCCACACAAACACTCACACAACACACACACACACATACACTCACACACACACACTCTCTCTCTCTCTCACACACACACTCTCTCTCTCTCACACACACACACACCACTCACTCACACACACGCAAATAAACCAAGCAAAGAACTCATCGTCTGTTCCTTTTCTTTACTGAAGCTAGAATGACAAATGTGTATTTACAAGCCAAAAAAAAAAAAAGTGAATAATTTTCTTACATAAAAAAGTGATACCTATACATTGGATAGAGAAACAAAACAGATCTTTTTTTACATAGACAAAGACAAAAAAGGAGAAAGGAACAAAATTTTTTTAGAGATCCAGAAAATACATAATCCTTAACAATAATCACACTAAAGGAAAAGAGAGAGAGAACTAGAGAATGAGAAGAAAGACGAGAAAAGAGGGCCATCTAGAGACAGACAGACAGACAGACACAGAGAGAGAGAGACAGACAGACAGACAGACAGACAGAGACAGACACACAAACCTTGAAAACAACCACACTGAGAGTAGAGAAAGAATTAAAGAAAGAACGTACGAGAAAACAAGACCATCTATAAATGCTGAAAGAACGGAGAGAAAGAGGGAAAGAGAGACAGACAGACAGACAGACAGAGAGGTCAAATTCATCAATATCAAGCATGAATAAATTACAACTTTAAAACCTATTCTGTTCACACACCATAGAGAAGGACCCCCCCCCCCCCACCAAAAAAAAACAACCAACAACCACCCCTCCCCAAATAAGCAACAAAAACAAACGCCCATCAAATTCCTGAATTTCACAGAATAAAAAATCTCCGCTAATACATGTTCTGATCATCTTCCCCTTTCACCACCCCTCTGACCCCCCCCCCCCCCCTCCCTTCCCACCCTAAAACATCCCCATGGTTTAACACCATCCTCACAGAACAAAGAATATCCCTCCTAAAGGACTGGTCTTAACCTGGGAGCATTGTATCACTTTATGATGGTTCCAGTACTGCAAGTCGGCTGAATTCATTTCTGCGTCTGCTTTTTTGGAACAAAGGTGCAGTCAAAAAGCCTTTTATAGGTAAAAAGGTAAAGGTGTTCCCATAACCTTTACAATAGGTAGCGTGGTGTCAGAGACCTCAGCTTCACTAGGGGCCAGCATATTGAGGGCGGCACCCATCTCCTCTCCTTCACTGCTTTACCTTCCCTGACCCTGAAGAGGGCAGGTACCCATTTACAGCTGGGTGAACTGGGTGGACTGCATTGAAGCCAAGGCGCGCAAATGGTCACCCATCCAATTGGTAACCACACTCGATGCTGCTTTACTTTGAGGAAAGCGAGTGCTCTGACCATTGAGCTATCCCATCCCTTTTATATTGCATAACAATCATTACATCTGTGAACAATTTGTTTCAGCAGTCATAATTTATAGTCATTTTGCACTACTCCCTTAACAATGCATGCAGAACATCTTGCGCACAAGTTAAAAACCAGTTCCGCTTTTCAGAAGAGTAATCCATTTCACTCCAGTAGGAACAGCTGACAATTTTTTTTTTATTTTTATAAAAAGAACCCAGCATGCACACAGGCGTCGTGTTTAGACACCATCCCCAAAGTTGGAACGCGGCTACCTAAATGGCGGTGGGAAAATAATGGTCACATACGCAAAAAAAAAAAATCTCACCATTGGTAAACCTCAGAGCTGCAGCTGAGGAACAACAACAACAAAAAAAAAACACACAAAAAAAACAACAAACAAAAAACCCCTCCCACTCCCACAGGATTGATCTACCCCCCCCCCCCCCCCCCCCAAAAAAAAAAAACAGCAACAAACAAACAGTTACCCACATTCACCCAAATCTGATCTCCAAATCCTCAACAACAAAAACAAAAAAAAAACCCACGCCACAACTTAACGCCAGCCTCACACACACGGAGCAAAAAAAAGTCGATGGATCAATCACATCACATCACATAAATCCCATCACACCAGTGAGTGAGTCAGCCAGTTAGGCAGTGACATAAAGTGGTATATATAAAAAAAAAGTCAGTCAGCCAGTCAGTCAGTCAGTCAGTCAACAGTCAGTGAGCCAGTCAGCCAGTGAGTCAGCCAGTTAGTCACAGTCAGTCAGTGAGTGAGTCAGCCAGTTAGGCAGTGACATAAAGTGGTAATATATATAAAAAAAAAAGTCAGCCAGTCAGTCAGTCAACAGTCAGTGAGTCAGCCAGTTAGTCACAGTCAGTCAGTGAGTCACAGTGAGTCAGCCAGTTAAGTCAGTCAGTCAGTGAGTGAGTCAGCCACACAGTCAGTGAGTCAGCCAGTTAAGTCACAGTCAGTGAGTCAGCCAGTCAGTGAGTCAGCCAGCCAGCGATTCAATCAGTCAACACACAGTGCAGCACAAATCCAACATCACTCAGTAAGGCCTAGTCCAGAGTGCTAAATATAGCGCGCTCCTTCCTTTTACCTAGTAGTCCATGTGTGGTCAGCTCCTGCTATATATAAACAGCACCAGCTGGGCAAGGATGGGATGAGATAATAATTAGCAGCTGAGAGGAGAGCTGCAAGTGGGGGAAAACTGACAGCTGTGAACAGCCAGCGATTCAGTCAGCCAGTCACCCAGCCAGTCAGTGACACAGACAGCCACAGCGACAGACAAGATTCTAGCCAGCGTGGTGGTTCCCTCAGGCCTGGGAGGGTGGCAGTTGGGGGGGGGGCTGGATTGTTGATCTTCTGCAGGGGCAGCTGCAGACGCACTGACGCTAGCCAGTCACACAGACAAACACACAGACGCTAGAAGTCACACAGACACACCAACGCTAGCCAGCGTGGTGGTTTCCTCAGGCCTGGGAGGGGGGCAGTTGGGGGGGTGCTGCAGCAGCGGGGTTGTTGATCTCCTGCAGGGGCAGCTGCAGCCTGAGGGGGTTGATGGTGACGGACTTGGTGCAGTTGTACGTCTTGTAGATGCCCACCAGGCGGTCCGCCAGCTCAAACATGTTGTTGCGCAGCGAGATGATGACGAACTGGGCGTTCTTCGTGCGCTCCTGTAGTGAACACATAGTTGAAAATTTTATATATATATATATGTATTTTTATATATGATGGTGAACTGCGCGTTCTTTGTGCGCTCCTGCAGTAAGCACATAGTTTTTAATTTATAATATATATATATTTTTTTATATAATGATGATGAACTGAGTATTCAGTAACCACACATTAAAATATTTTTATATATTATTATTATTATAATTATTTTTAATATATGATGATGAATTTGGCGTTCTTCGGGCGCTCCTGCAGTAACCACACAGTTTTTTTTTAAAAGTTGGTTTGTTTGTTTTTTTTGTTCTTTGTGCGCTCCTGCAGTAACCACACATTTAAAAAAAATTTGAAATTTTAATTATTTTTTTATATGATGAACTGGGTGTTCTTCGTGCGCTCCTGCAGTAGCCACACAGTTTTAAATTAAATTATTTTTTAATATAAGATGAACTGGGGGTTCTTTGTGTGTTCCTGGAGTAACCACACAGTTTTCAATTTTTAAAAATATTTTTTATATATGATGATGAACTGGGCGTTCTTCGTGCGCTCCTGTGGTGACAAAACAGTTAAATTTTTAATATTATTTTTTTTAATGATGAACTGCGAGTTCCTTGTACGCTCCTGCAGTAACCACACATTAAAAAGAATTTTTTTTTTTTAAATCATTATTTTTTTTAATATATGATGATGAACTGGGCGTTCTTTGTGCGCTCCTGCAGTAAGTAACCACACAGTTTTAAATTCTAAATCTCAAGATTAAAAGCAGGCAACTATACACAGGTTGAAACAAGATCAAAACCAACCCATTTGTTGTTCCTGATGTTGATCAATACCCCAGCCAACCAAAAGGGTCAACCCAGGATGGTCACTGCATTGTGGGAGGGTGAGAAAAATAACATGTGACGCTCCACCACCAAATGAGTCGCTTAGCACATTACCCAATTTTGCGCTAGGAGCCATTAAAGGCAGGTCAAGCTGTCAATTTTCAGATTTTGATCGATTATTAAACTATATCCGTTATTCTACCTTATAATGAAATATTAAGGCATAGTTTTTATTCCTTTTGCTTTTAAACGTGTTTTGAAAATACCCAAGCCCTCATGCTGACAACCCGTTACAAAAATAAACTTGCCCGTTTCTCATTTTGTCCCATCCTGCAGTCTATCATTTCAATTTGTAATAACTTTGCACAGAATAAGCCATTTTATTGTAAATTAATAACATGTCAATAACTAAAAATTGACCTCTTATGTGGTGGAGCGTCACATATAAGATATCCGAGTCTTCATAAACAACTATGTTTGTTGTCAAGAATTATGAAATTGCAACTCATATCAAACCAAAGAGTTGAATACTTCACATAGTTAATTAATACATTCAAAACAGCGAACACATTTTCTGTTTATCTTAAAAACTTTCTTCAGGCTAAAAGATTTGCCAATTCTAGTTTGCTTGTTCATTTGTGGCCACAGAACAGCTTTTCTTTTTTCTTTTTAAACATATTTTCTGTTAGTCACATCAATACAATTTACATTTATCAATCAAAATAGCTTTCTCTGATCAGAACTCCATCTGGATTTGACATTATGCTAGGAAAAAAAAAGAAAAAAACCCTTCTGAATTACACTTGTCAGCTAGTTAAAATACTGTCCATCACAAAAGTCTGAATGTGGGTACCTAAATGCTGGGATAAAAAAAACACAACTAAACAAAACCAAAAACCAACCAAACGAAACTGACACCCCCCCCCCTCCCTAAATAAAATGATGGCGTACGCAAAATCTCACCAAGGTTGAACCTCAGAGCTGTAGCGAAGGAACAAACAGAACAAAAACAAAAAAAGCAACAACAAAAAATCAATCCTAACATTTTGCCCAGAACGTTACATCATTTCCCTCTGGGGTCACCAACCTTGATGTAGTTGGCGACGATGGAGACGTTTTTGAAGTCGAGGGCGGCGTCGATCTCGTCCATGACGTAGAGCGGGTGGGCTTGTAGTGGTGCAGGGCAAAGACCAGGGCCAGGGAGCTCAGCGTCTTCTCCCCTCCTGACAGGTTGGAGATGTTCTTCCACGACTTCTTGGGAGGTCGCACGCTGAAAGCAGAGACGGGAGAAGGGATATAGGAAGGACGGTGGCAGGATGGTTAAGACGTTCGCCTGCCAATATGTAAACCGCGAGTCTCTGGGTTCGTACCCAGCTCGCCCTTTCTTCCCAGTTTGACAAAAAAATCGAACTGAATGTCAAAGTCATTCGGATGAGACTATAAACCGAGGTCCCGTGTGTGAAAGCATGCAGAACATCTTGCGCACACATTAAAATCCCGTTCTGCCTTTTGGAAGAGCAGGCCATCGTGTGCCGGTAGGAGCGGATGACAAAATTTTTTTTTTTAAACCCAGCATGCACACAGGTGTCGTGTTTAGACACCATCCCTGAGGGGAAAAAAAAAAAAAGGGTAGGCGCTGCACTTGTGGCGACGTGCTCTCCCCGGAGAGAGCAGCCCGAATTTCACGCAGAGAAATCTGCTGTGACATAAAGTGGTATCAAATAAATTAAAAAAATATATATATAAAAAAAATAGCCTAGTGGTCAGAACATTGCACGCTGAAAGCAGAGAAGGGATAGACAGCCTAGTGGTCAGAACATTGCACACTGAAAGCAGAGAAGGGATAGACAGCCTAGTGGTCAGAACATTGCACACTGAAAGCAGAGAAGGGATAGACAGCCTAGTGGTCAGAACATTGCACACTGAAAGCAGAGAAGGGATAGATAGCCTAGTGGTCAGAACATTGCACACTGAAAGCAGAGAAGGGATAGATAGCCTAGTGGTCAGAACATTGCACACTGAAAGCAGAGAAGGGATATAGCCTAGTGGTCAGAACATTGCACACTGAAAGCAGAGAAGGGATATAGCCTAGTGGTCAGAACATTGCACACTGAAAGCAGAGAAGGGATAGACAGCCTAGTGGTCAGAACATTGCACACTGAAAGCAGAGAAGGTATAGCCTAGTGGTCAGAACATTGCAGAGAGTAGAGAGCAAAGCAAAGCAGAGCAGAGCAGAGCAGAGCAGAGCATAACAGAACAGAGTAGAGCAGAGAGCAAGTCAGAACAGAGCAAAGCAGAACAGAACAGAGGAGAACAGAGAAGAGAACAGAGAGCAGAACAGAACAGAGAGCAGAGTAGAGCAGAGAGCAAGGCAGAACAGCGCAAAGCAAAGCAGAACAGAACAGAGCATAGAGCAGAGAGCAGAGCAGAGCAGAGAGCAGAGCAGAGCAGAGCAGAGCAGAGAACAGAGAGTAGAGCAGAGCAGAGAGCAGAGAGCAGAGAGCAGAGCAGAGCAGAGAACAGAGAGTAGAGCAGAGCAGAGAGCAGAGCAGAGCAGAACAGAGAGCAGAGCAGAGCAGAGAACAGAGAGTAGAGCAGAGCAGAGAGCAGAGAAGAGCAGAGCAGAGAACAGAGAGTAGAGCAGAGCAGAGAGCAGAGAGCAGAGAGCAGAGCAGAACAGAGAGCAGAGCAGAGCAGAGCAGAGCAGAGCAGAGCAGAGAAGAGAAGAGAAGAGAAGAGAAGAGAAGAGAAGAGAAGAGAAGAGAAGAGAAGAGAAGAGAAGAGAAGAGAAGAGAAGAGAAAAGAAGAGCAGAGCAGAGCAGAGCAGAGCAGAGCAGAACAGTGAGCAGAGAAGAGAAGAGAAGAGAAGAGAAGAGAAGAGAAGAGCAGAGCAGAGCAGAGCAGAGCAGAGCAGAGCAGAGCAGAGCAGAGCAGAGCAGAGCAGAGCAGAGCAGAGCAGAGCAGAACAGAGAGCAGAACAGAACAGAACACAGAGCAGAACAGAACATAGCATAGAGCATAGCAGAGCAGAGCACAGCCCAGCACAGCCCAGCTGAGCCGAGCAGAACAGAGGGCAAAGCAGAGAGCATAGCACAGAAGAGTAGAGGAGAGAGCACAGCATAGCACAGAGCATAGCAGAACAGAGAGCAGAGCATAGCATTGCAGAACAGAGTCAAGCACATAGCACAGAGCATAGCAGAACAGAGAGCAGAGCATAGCATTGCAGAACAGAGTCAAGCACATAGCACAGCACAGCAGAACAGAACATAACACAACCCAACCCAGCCCAACCCACACCCAACCCAGCCTGACTGACCTGAAGACGATGCCCTCAGAGAAAGGGTCCAGGGAGTCGACCAGCTCCAGTTCGGCGTCCCCCCCCAGGGTGATCATCTGGTACATCTCCTTCAGCTTGCCCGTGATCACCGCAAACCCCGCCATGAACTCGTCCAGGCGCTGCTTCCGCAGATCCTCGTGGTACTTCCGCTGCCCGTCCCGCGCTTCCGTGATGCGGTCCAGCTCTGCCACGCGGGACAGGTACAGCTCTTCCTGTGGGACAAGTACAGTTCTTCTTGTGGGACAAGTACAGTTCTTCTTGTGGGACAAGTACAGTTCTTCCTGTGGGACAAGTGCAGCTCTTCCTGTGACGTTCGGAGAATAGACACACGTTTGGTGGGTTTTTTAAATTTAATTATATTTTTTATTTTACACCACTTTATGTCAAAACAGATTTCTCTGCGTGAAATTCGAGCACGTCGCCACAAGTGCAGCGCCTACCCATTTTTATTTTTTCCCCTCCGGGATGGTGTCTATACACGACACCTGTGTGCATGCTGGTGTTTTTAAAAAATAATTTTGTCATCCGCTCCTACTGGCACACAATGGCCTGCTCTTCCGAAAGGCGGAATGGGATTTTAATGTGTGCGCAAGATGTTCTGCGTGTTTGCACACGAGACCTCGGTTTATAGTCTCATCTGAATGACTTTGACATTCAGTTCGATTTTTTTTGTCAAACTGGGAAGAAAGGGCGAGGTGGGTATGAACCCAGAAACTCACGGTTTACATAATGGCAGGCGAACGTCTTAACCATTCTGCCACCGTCCTTCCTTTGTTTTTATTTTACCACCTTGCATTGCAGGTTACATTCACTCATAAAGCACATACATCTTCATCAAAACAAAACGTTTATTTTATCGTTCAATATCACTTATAAAGTGGAAGATGTTAAAGCGAGAAAAAACAACAAAATGTTCAATGCCAATACACTTGATGAAAACAGAATTAGAAGAATGAGGAACAGAAGATATCAAGGGCTTAGATTCTTCAACAAGTAATCAAAAATGAAATAAAAAACAAAACAAAACCAAAAACAGAACCCACCCCCCACCCAACTAAAAATGAATAAACAACCAGCAGCTTATGTAAAAAAAAACTTTAAAATCACATTTTCAAGAAAAATTCTTTACAACAACACACACAAAAACTCAACAGAACCCCCCCCCCCCCCCCCCCCCTTTTACCCACCCAAAACTCAAAACAAATAAACAACCAGCAGCATATATATATATATATATGGGTCACTCTTCTGAAACCTATGCAGGAGAGGGGTGTCATATTCATAGCCAAATAAAAATTGTTCTAATTTGTTTTGGGGTGTGTAACTTGACATATTTAATCAAAAGTGGTACAACTATCAGCACAATCAAGAACTATGTGCTACAACTAGGAATTACATCCATAAACTGATTTGTTTCTTGAAAAATCCACCATTTACAATCTCAATTTTGTTACATTGCCGTAGGAGTGGTTTGCATTTGCTAAAATTCTAACTTCAGGTACCAATTAGATAGAACAGCTGCACTGAAAACTAAAGATGACTAAACATGCAAACAATTATATTGCATTTTATACCTTATTTTGAATTTTAACACACGACTTTTAAATAAAAAAAAAAAAATGTTCGCGCGTAACCGCGGTGTCGCATTCATGACCTGCCTTGTGCAATGAAACTTCTAGTCTTATCAAGTGTGAGCAGCCTACTTTCCATTTGTTCTCAAAATAAAACTTATTCTTATGAATTATGGATGTTTAACAGACTTGTAAGTCGGAAAGTTTTTATACAATAAGCACTCCAACAAAAATTATGTCAGTGGTGTCTCAAAAATCGCGTTACAACCGAGACGATCAAAAGGATTATATTTTCTCAAATCCAATCTCTGAGGCTGTTTAGTGGAAGAATATTAAGGAATCCAATGCATAACATCATTTTCTCTCCCCTTCTAGATGAGACTATGCGCTGATTGGTTCTGCCATGTTAAAATGAAATCTTTTTCTGCATATAAAATAAAAAATATTTCCTTCTTATGGTGTCATCTGTTATGCTCGAACGTTTTCAACTCATTGGATAAAGTATTGTTTTTTTAAAGTTCTCAGAGAGTAATCAATTTACTTTGATTTTACCTGATCAAGCAATCATAAATCTCTTAAAAACAACTGAAAACAGCATCAAATGCAGATTTTGATTTTTCCCAAACCATGTAACAAAATTGTACAGGTTTCAGAAGAGTGACCCATATATATATAAAAACCTTTTAAAACACGTTTTCAAAAAAAAATATTCTTTACAAAACGCAACACCAACAAGAAACAAAAAAGAAACAAAAAAGATGAGACGATGACCCCCACCACTGACCTTTTTCTTGTACTCGGCAATGGCGGCCATGTTGGGCTTCATCTGCGCCAGCTTCTCCTCCTGCACGGTGATTTCGTACTTGAGGTCGTTGGTCAAGGCCGCCGCCAGGTCTTCCGGGGTCAAGGTCGGGAGTTCCACCCCCTCCTCATCTCCCTCCACTGGGGATAGGGTCAGACTGGACAGCTGCCACACACACACACACACACACACACACACACACATGCAGTGTGGAGTTAACATCAGTGCTGACTCCACTCTCCCCACAAGTCCTTTCGGATGAGACTATAAACTGAGGCCCTGTGTGCAAACGCACACAGAACATCTTGCGCACACGTTAAATCCTGTTCCGCTTTTCGGAAGAGTAGGCCATCGTGTGCCGGTGGGAACAGATGACATTTACAAAACTGCATACACATGGGGACTGGATGTAAAAAAGCACAGGAGCGCTTATTCCATTATCCTTGATATAAAAAATTTAAAAAAATAAAAAAATAAATGCAGGGATTGGAACCAATTAGTTATGCTGTACCAAAACAGAAAAACAAAAAATGATGAAAAGATAAAAACATATATATATATACACGCTGGCGGTAAACTGGCATAAATGGTGAAAAAGAAGAGAAAAAAAAGAAAGAAAAAAAAGAGCCCCTGGGAAAAAAAAACCTCAACCAAACAACACATCTTGATCACACTTACAAAAAAAATTCAACACAAAATAACAACTGTGACAAGAAAACCTTAAAAAAACACACAGACTGGCTCAGCTAGACCCTCAGCAATGCAGACAAAACAGACAGACAGAGGCAGAACAGACAGACAAGAGGGAGAACAGACAGAGGGAGAACAGACAGAGAACAGACAGACAGAGAGGGAGAACAGACAGAGGGAGAACAGACAGAGAGGGAGAACAGACAGACAGAGAGGGAGAACAGACAGACAGAGAGGGAGAACAGACAGAGAGGAGAACAGACAGACAGAGAGGGAGAACAGACAGAGGGAGAACAGACAGAGAGGGAGAACAGACAGACAGAGAACAGACAGAGAGGGAGGACAGATAGACAGAGAGGGGGAACAGGCAGACAGAGAGGGAAAAGACAGACAGAGAGGGAAAACAGGCAGGCAGGGAAAACAGACAGCCAGGACAGGATGGACAAACAGACAAGACAGGCAGATAGCCAAACAGACACGGAGGACAAACTGAGAGAGAGGAAGGACAAACAGACAAGACAGACAGACAGCCCTAACTGACCTCTTTCCTCCAGTGCTTCAGCTTGGCCTTGTTGTCCTTCAGGATGGTCTCGAACTTCTCCAGGTGCATGCGCACCTCCAACTGCTCCTTCTCCAGCCCCCCCTCCTCCTCCTCCAGCCCCCCTATCTCCCTCCTCACCCCCTCCAGGGACTTCTCCACCTCCCCCACCTTGTCCTGCAACACAGGTGTGAGGCAACGATGGTTGGGTGGTTGGCTGTTGTTGTTGTTTGGTTGATTGGTTATTATTGTTGTTGGTGGTGGATTGTAAGGATGAAGATGACAAGTCTCCCTCCCCCATAAAAACATGAACAGAAAAAGAAAAACTACACACAAAGCCCCCAAAATACAAACACAAAAAGAAAAACTACACACAAACCTAAAAAACAAAACAAAAAACCCACAAAACCCCCCACACAAACAGAAAAACTAACCCCCCCCCCCCCCCCAAGCTACAATCCCCCCAAAAAACAAACACAAAAAGAAAAGCTACAACCCCCCCCCCCCCCCCCCCCCCCCAAAAAAAAAACCAAAACACAAAAGAGAAAATCTACACACAAACTTCCAAATGCCCCCCCCCCGCCCTCAAAGACCCACAAACAAAGAAAAACTACACAAAACCCCTACCCCCCTCCTAGCAACACCCCCCCCCCCCCCCCCCCAAAAACAAAAAAAAACCCACCAAAACACCCCCCCCCCCCCCCCCCCCCGAAGCAAAAAACAATCCCCCCACAAAAGAAGTAGTTCTGACCTGTGCCTGTTGGTGTGCCTCCAGCACGGCAGTGGCCTGTGCCTCCAGGTCCTTGAAGAGCGTCTTCAGAGCCTCCATCTTCTCCTGGTTCTCCTCCACCTCCTCCTCCAGACTCCTCACCTTCTCCTCCGCCTTCTTCAGATTCCTGATGACACACACACACATATGTGACGCTCCACCACATATGGAGTCGCATTGCACCGGAGGTCAATTTTTAGTTATTGACATGTTATCAATCTGCAGTAAAATGGCTATACAATACAAAAAACAGATTGAAAATCAAAAAATTCTATCAAAAGTTATTACAGATTGAAATGATAGACTGCAGGAAATGTGAAAATGAGAAATTGACAAGTTCAGCATCATAACAGGTGGTCAGAATGAGTGCTTGGGTATTTTCAAAGCACGTTTAAAGACGAATGGAAAGAAAATCATCTCTTCACTACCAGGTAGAATTAGTGCTATAGTTTTATTATCAGCCAAAATCTCAAAATAAAACAACCTCGCCCCCGCCTGCCTTTAATGGCTCCTAGGGAAAAAGTGGATTAGGTGCTCAGTTTCTATCCATTCCATCCCAGCTGGGGCTAATTATAGCAGGAACTGACCACACTTGGAGAGAGAGATTTATTTATTATTTATTTTCTTCTTTTATATCGAGGATAATAGAATAAGCACTCATGTGCTTTTTTTTTTTTATCCAGTCCCCGTGTGTATGCAGTTGTGTAAATATTGTCATCTGTTCCCACCGGCACACAATAGCTTACTCCTACGAAAAGCGGAACAGGATTTAATGTGTGCGCAAGATGTTCTTTGTGCATTCACACATGGGGCCTTGGTTTACAGTCTCATCCGAAAGACTTTTGCGGAGAGCGGAGTTAGCACTGATGTTAACTCCAGGAGAAAAATCCCCTCGACCAGGAATCGAACTCGGATTGTCAAATTGCCAGCGCAATGTTCTGAGCATTAGGCTATCCTGTCCCCTCTCGAAGAGAGAGACAGAGAGAGAGAGAGAGAGAGAGAGAGAGAGAGAGAGAGAGAGAGAGAGAGAGAGAGAGAGAGAGAGAGAGAGAGAGAGAGAGAGAGAGACAGAGAGAGAGACAGACAGAGAGTGCATGTGAGAATGTGTGTGTGTGTGTGTTAGTGTGCATGTGGATGTGTGAGAGTGTACTTATGCATATGAGTATGCATGTGCATGTGAATGAGTGTGTGTTTGTGTGCATGCATGTGTATGCATGCGTGTGTGAGCACTGTGCGTGTCTGTGCGCTCACGCGCGCAAGTGAGAGTGCGCGTGCGAGCACGCACCCATGTGTGTGCATGCTGCTAGAGTATCTCCAAAACTATCGCAGATATCACTTTAATTTTTGTTGTTGTTGGTAATATGTTTCTTTTATTAAGATCTTTACATCCAAAGCAAAATATTAACCCATAACTGCAAAAAAAATTTTTTTTTGCTGCCGCTACCTACTAGAGTAACGACGGTACGTTTACCTTTCCGCGGTCTTGACCCCGACGTTGACCTTGGTGATCTGACCTGTGGCCTCGTCGATCTTGCGAGCAATGGCGTCCACCCTGGACTGTGCAGCCTGCAGTTTGGAGCCCCCAATGTCCATGATCTGGTTGTGCAGTCTGGGAGGAAAAAGATGAGAGGGAAAAAAAAAGATCACATTCACGCTATCCCGCTATCTTTTCTATCCCTCTCTTTGTTTCTCTCTTGTTCCTTTTCTTCCTGTCATCTCCTTCTTGTCTGTTTTCTGCCTTCTTGTTCTGTTCTCCTGCCTAGAAAGACTTATTCGCTCCTATGCCGAAGTCGGATGCACTGGGTCTGACTTATCAGGCGTTTCATGGCAGCGCGACGCATTTTCGCTCATATGACAGACAACAGCTCAGCACTGTTTTCAGTGTTCCATGAAGGAGAAGATTCATATAATTACCTTTTTCTTTTGCCCATAAACCCTCTCTCTAAACCTGACAAATATCCTCGTCACAATTTTCTTTACCAAAAAAAAACACCCCAAATCAAAACAAAACAAAACCGAACCAAAAATTAAAAATAAAAGTAGTTACCTCTGAACTTCTGCTTCCACTTTAGAAGAAGTTTCAGCCGACTTCTCGTAATCTGCACACATCCGTGGAAAAGAAGAAACCTCATCAGTGTTCAGTTTGTAAAAAACACTCACACCCCAAAGTGCCTGCCTGCTTAATCCAATTTATTACATAAATATCAAACAGATATAAAGAAGGGTGGTAGGATGGTTAAGACGTTCGCCTGCCAACAAGTAAACCGTGAGGTTCTGGGTTCGATTCCCAGCCTCGCCCTTCCTTCACAGTTTGATGGAAAAACTAAAATAAAGGTCAAAGTCCTTCGGATGAGACTATAAACTGATGTCCCATGTGCGAACACATGAAGAACATCTAGCATGCACATTAAAAACATGTTCCGCCTTTCAGAAGAGTAAGCCATTGTGTGCTGGTAAGAATGGATGACACAAAAAGCCCCAAACAACAACAAATCCAGAAACAACTCAGCATGCACACAGGTGTCGTATTTAGACAATCTCTGAAGTCGGAATGTGGCTACCTAAATGGTTGAGGGAGAGAAACGGTCACATATGCAATAATCCCACCATTGGTCAACCTCGGAGCTCTAGGTGAGGAAACGAAAAAAAAAAGAGAAAAAAAGATATCACACAACAGGGCATACTATATATGTCTTAACGAAAGCACCTGCTGCCAGCAGCATATCAACAAGGTTACAGCCTATACCGCACTAATCAACATTTTCTTTCAGCTGATTGCTCAAGAAAATAACATGAGAAAAATGCAACCTCCCCCCCTTCCCCTTCTGATTTCGCAAGTATTCAGGATCTCCCCCATCTTAAAACGCAATACACTTGTACTTCTGTCAACATACGCACACTGCAGGCTTGGGTCTTTTGCACTGAAGACACACAATCTTATGCAATGAAACAGCGGACTTGTTAGCAAAACAACGTGCAATGGCAAATTTGACAGAACATCATTTCATAACTGAGAGTCTTGAAACTATTTCACGATTGAAGATTCACTTCTTTCGAATAAAATATAATAAAACATAAAATATTAGTCTACCCAAGATATCTTCAGAATCTCATCTATAAATTCCATTCAAATTCTTGGAAGACTGAAATATTTACCAAAATGTGACATGTGCTTGTTCTGAAATCATTATTTCGCCAACTTGTTCTGTTCATGCCAAATTATAAAAAAAAAGTTTCAAAAGAATCTGATATTAGAATTGAGATGGACTCTCTGGGCATGATTTGTCGTACACAAGAAATTACCGATGTTGCAAAAATTATTTCTCTTGTCTGTTGTCAATGATTTGTGGTCATTCTCCTGTGGTCATTTCTTTCTTTAATTTTGTTTTCATTTTGTTAAACGACGGGAAGACAACATCAGAGAGTGGACAGGCCTTGAGTGGAGCCAACTGCTACGGAGGGAGGAGGACGGTGAGGAGTAGAGGAAGCTGGCTGCAAAATCTTCAGAGGTGCCCCAACAGTCCGCGGGACTACAGGACAGGTGAAGGTGAAGGAAGGTTTTGTTTTTGCTGTGTGGGTTCTTTTTTTGGTTTATTTACTTTTATTTATTCTTTTATATCAAGGATAATGGAATAAGCAATCATATGCTTTTTTTACATCCAGTCCCCGTATGTATGCAGTTTTGTAAATGTTATCTCTTCCCACAGGCACACGATGGCCTCCTCTGCGTGCGTGTTCGCATACGGGGCCTCGGTTTATAGTCTCATCCTCAAGACTTTTGGGGGGAGTGGAGTCAGCACTGATGTTAACTCCAGGGGGAAAAAATCCCCTCAACCGGGAATCAAACCCGGGTCATCAAATTGCGAGCACAATGTTGTGACCAATAGGCTATATCTCGCCCCTCTTTTGTAGTTGTTTTGCTTCTCTCTTTTCCTAGTTTTGTTTTACTTACAGTCTAATATCACCGAACGTGAACAGACAGACTCTAAATCAAATGACCCCAGTCTCACCTTTCCTGAAGGCTTCCACCTTTTTGCGCAGGTCATCCAACTGCTTTTTGTCGGGCGCCGCGGCCTTCACCTTGACCTCTTGCTCCTTGATCTGTGCCTGAAGGCTGGACACCTGTTCCTTGAGCGCCTGTGTGCAAAACAAAGGTCAAGGCCACTCAGTTTTCCGTCCAAATGATCATCAAAATCTTGAAACAGGGTTCTGACACTCACAATGGATAGTCCCCCCCCACCCCCCCAAAGCTAGAGTTCCAAGGTTCATTCCAAATTGGTAGATTTATTCCCCAACTGTATCTCTGAAGTCAGAATGCAGCTACCTTAATGGTATAAAAAAAACTTGAAAGCGTTTTTAACCCCCCCCCCCCCCCCCCCTCTCTTCCCCCAAACCATCTAGGTAGCCACAATCCCAGTTCCAGGATGGTGTCTGAACAGAACTCCTGCATGCATGCTTGTATAAAAATCATGTTATCTGTTCCTACCGATATGAAATGGCCTACTCTTCTGAAAGGTGGAATGGGTTTTTAACAGGCACGCAAGATGTTCTATGTCAGTTCACGCACAGGGATTCTTCAGTGAATGCACACAGGGACTTGGTTTCTAGTCTCATCTGGAGGAATTTCGACATGGAGAACATGAGGGTTTACTTGCATACAGGGCCTCGATTTATAGTCTCATCCGAAGGAATTTCGACATTGAGATCCTCCGTTTCTTTGTTAGGCAGGGAAAGGGGGTGTTATCCGCCGGCCCATGTCCTCGATTTATTGTCTCATCCAAAGGAATTTCAACATTGAGAACCTGAGGGTTTACTTGCACATAGGCCTCAGTTTATATTCCCATCCAAAGGAATTTCGACATAGGGATCCTCGGTTTCTTTGTTAGGCAGGGAAAGGGGGTGTTAACCGCCGGCCCATGTCCCCCCCACCCCCCCCTTCCTTGTGAGGAGCGGTAGCAGAGCGTTTTTACCTTGATCTTCATGGCGGCCATCTGCAGGTTGTGCCTCATGGTGGTCAGGTCCTTGCTGTTGGTCTGCACCATCTCCTGCAGCTTGCCCCGGTTCACCTCACACGTCTCCGCCTCCTTCCTCGCCTGAAACACACACACACACAAATATAAAAACACTGATGTCAAACTTCTGATCTTTCACGCAGACATGCAAACATTGCTCTCTGACCCCAAGTGAAACAGCCAGTGAAAGCTCCCCCCACCCCCCCTTCTCCTCCCCTTTCTGCCTTACTTTAGAGCTGCTAGCCCATCCCTATCATGAAACTTGATACCCATTGTTGGTACACATGGTCTTTCAACAGAAAAAGTTCTCTTGCTAGGCTTGGATTGCCTTGTGACGAAAAGCAGAGAAGGGAAGTAATTACTAACCAGCACAGAAGAGTTTGTTCCCTTGACCTGCTTTCGTAAGTTTCTTTTTTTCTCCTATTTTTTCTTCTCTTTATTTTATTGTTTGCAAATTTCCACAAATTTGCAGTGAGTACCATGCCTGATCCTACCATGCCGATATCTATACATCTCTCTTGCTTAGTCTATGGTAAAAGTAAAATTCAAGTACCTTTCAAGCACTTGGAGGCATATGCCTGATCTTCAAGGACTTTCAAGGCCTTGAAAAGGGGCCTTCATAATTCAAGGACTTTCAAGGACCATACGAACTCTGAACCCCCATACCACTGATTTCGGTATTTTTAAGGCAATTTCCAATTATTTTTCACAGAGTTTCATTATTTTTGGTTAATGTCACACTTCTTCAACAGGAAAAATACCCCCCCCCCCCCCTTTTATTATTTGTTTTAAATTATGCTTTTTTCTTTAATGGTTACATACTTCCCTCAGCAAAATGAACAGCCAATTTTGCTGCCTGTATATCCACAACTGTACCTCATCTAACCCCATCCTGGCCTGTTAACATCATTTTGAGTTTACTCCATGTCTTTCTTTGCTTGTGAGTGTGTCACTTTTTCAGCGAAAATCTCCACCACATTCTGCCATGTTGTTGTGAAAGTGGTAATGTGTGCATTGACTCAGCGGTGTAGTAAGGGGAGACAAATCTATGAACAATAGCAGACAACATGATGCGAGGTGAATGGAATACTCTGAACAAGACCAAGAGCCGACAACAGTCTTGATTCCATGCCTGAATAAAAACCAATACCCCCACCCATACCCCTGCCAGCACCCCACCTCCCCAAAATAAAAATTGAAAAAAAAAAACCCTCTCCCCAAACTGAAAAAAAGGCAAAATAATGACAGAGACAGGGAAAAAAAGAGGAGCTGAAAAAAAAGAAAAAAAGGAAAAAAGAGAGTAATGCACATACAGGCATGATGGCTAACCCACACCCACCTTCTCCAACTCATTCTCCAGATTGGCCAGTTCCTTGGGGTCAGCTTTACCGTCCCCCACCACCGATGACCCCATGCGACCTTTGCTCACCGTCTTTCCTCCGCCGCTCATCGTACCTGTCATCGGAAACAAAAAAAACCCCAAACGTTTTGCAAACACAGTGACATCTTTCCTTTCTTTTTTTTTGCTGCCTCATCTTCTTTAACATTCCCGTCCTGCTGTTCCCACGCCGCTCATTTCAATCCCCCCCCCCCACCCCACCCCAGCCATACCCAGATTTTTTTTTTTTTTTTTTTTTTTTTTTGCTGCCTCATCTTCCGTGACGCTCCTGTCCCCACCGCTCCCACGCCGCTCGCTCGGATCTCCCCGCCACAGCTATGCCCAGGTTTGTCATGTCTCATCCCCAGGGGCGGAAGTCCACAGGGAGCTCATCGACATTAGGCCGCCGCGGGGCCACCAGCCAGAGGGGCCCTGCACTTCTGCTGGGTCACTTTGGTGGTGTTCAGTGGTGCCTGTTCTGAGCTAACATACGCAGGACACCACCTACTAAGCCCCCTACTAACGACAGTATCAGCTCAGTCGCGGAGCCAGACTGAGTGAGTCGCCCACCCCAGGTGGCGACACCACCACGTCCCTCAAACGACCCCTCCCCTCGAACATCCAACCCCGAGGGCTCTGACACAAACTCACCACGGGCACAGAAGCGTATGGGGAAACCGAATCTGAGGTCACCATGAGACCAGAGCAACCGGGCCCACGGAATCAGAGGCAATTTTTTCATTGCATGATGATCGATGAGAATGAGGATGATGTAATGATGCTGCTGTGGAGGTGCATATGCTTGGAGACTACTTGACAGGGCTGTACTCTACGCTTACTATCATAATATATCCCGGCGTCAACCGGGCCCGAGAGATACAGACACCTGCAGTGTTGGTCAGGTAATTTGAGCAACACTCTCAAAGTCGCATCCGTAAAGTGGATGAAGCTCGACTGTGTGGTCCCAGTCTCCCCATTGAGCCCACAGCACACTCACTCTGGGTAGGAGCCGACCGGAGCCCGAAAAATCCCTATGACTCATGGGATTCGAACCCGCGACCTTCCAGTCCGGAATCCAAGGCGCTAACCACTGCGCCATGGCGGCTGGTCACCATACCCAGATTTGTTGTGTCTCATCCTCAGGGTTGGTAGTCCACAGGGAGGAGCCCATCAATATTAGGCTGCCGTGGGGCCACCAGCCAGTGACATCTTTCCTGATGCTGCCTGCCTCTCCAAATCAGCTCAGCAGTCTACTCTCCTCTGTCCCAAAGCCTTTAACTCTTTTGCCACCATAGGCCACTTTAGTTGACGGCTGTGGTCTTTAAAAAGAACAGTTTTTTTATACAAAGTTTCACCCCTGAGCTGACTTGTGTGCATGTGATAGCACACACATATAATCCTTCATCCCTGTGCTTGAGCACATGCACTATTCACTCTTAGATGCATGCTAACACTTGAACACACGCAAACATGTACCCATGCACTCACCATTTTGTCTAATATCCCTTTTTGTCAAGAGATGTAAAACTGAAAACCACCACACACACAGGAACCTTCTCCCTTCCCCTCAAGCCAATCCTCCAATCAACCCACCCACCCCTGTTAGGAAGGACAAAGCGTTCAGCTAACAGAGCCGTTATCCACACACTAAATCCTGTTCCGCTTTTCGTAAGAGTAGGCCATCATGTGCCAGTGGGAACAGATGACATTTACAAAACTGCATACACACGGGGACTGGACGTAAAAAACCACAAGAGTGCTTATCCCATTATCCTCGATATAAAAAAGGATCAATCAAATCAAACCAAACCCACCTGATTGGTCAATCAGCTGACCCTGAAGGGTCACCACGCGGAAGCGGGTTTTGCCGTAGGCGATGCGCGTGGCCTGGTCCAGGTCCTTGGCCACCAGGGTGTCCCGCACTGCGAAGTAAAAGGCCGTCAGGAGGCGATCGTCCTTGACCTTGATCAGGTCAAACAGGCGCGGGACGTTTTCCGGTCTGTGGCGAAAAACGGTGAAAGATAAGGGTGAAATACTAATATATATATCATTTTCTTTTTTTTGGGGGGGGGTGTGGGTGTGTGTGTGTGTGGGGTGGTGGTGGTGGGGGGGTGGTGTTGTTCTGATACCAGTTGTCTACATGAAGAGTAATATACCTGAAATGACCTCCCTCTCTCCCTTCATCAGAAGCCTACATAAATACAACACAGCAGTCAGTTTTCCCCTCTTTCAGCTCCTCTCAGATGCTATCTATTCCATCCCAGCTGGTGCTAGTTATAGCAGAACCTGACTGCACTTGGACTTAGTAAAAGGAGTGGGCCCTGGACCCTTGAGAGCTTTGAATCATGACAAACAGCGATTGTCACTGCTGGCAACAGTTTCTATGACTAACAGTTTGTCAACAGCGACAGTAAAGAGGTTAAACCCACAGGCCCCTTGGCAACTCCACAGGAAAAATTCACGAAATCAAAAACAACAACATAATCCCACAAAAGTTCTACGACACACACAAACGTACGTACGTACGTGGTGATCTTTTTCCACAAATAGTCACAAAAAACAAAAACAACATAACCACGCACAAAAAAAAGATCCCACAACACAAACAAACCAAACAAATAAACCAAACAAACGAACGTACGTGGTGATCTTTCTCTTGGTCTGCTCCTTCCACTTCTCCATCTTGTCCAGCCCGATGAAAGTGGCCACGCCCACATTGCTCTTGATCAGCAGTTCCACACAGCGCTGCGCCGTCGTCATGGTATCCACCACCATGTGGTCCAAGGCACCGCAGGCCGTCGACACCGCCACATCGTATTTTTCGTTGATGGCTCCCAGATCGCCCTATAGGGGGGTGGGAAGAAATATTTATTTTTATTTATTCTTTTATATCGAGGATAATGGAATAAGCACTCAAGTGCTTTTTTACACCCAGTCCCCGTGTGTATGCTGTTTTGTAAATGTCATCTGTTCCCACCAGCACACGATGGCCTACTCTTATGAAAAGCGGAACAGGTTTTAACGTGTGTGCAAGATGTTCTGCGTGCGTTCGCACACAGGGTCTCGGTTTATAGTCTCATCCGAAGGACTTTTGGGGAGAGTGGAGTCAGCATTGATGTTAACTCCAGAGGAAAAATCCCCTCGAACAGGAATCGAACCCGGGTCATTAAATTACGAGCGCAATGTTCTGAACACTAGGCTATCCCGTCCCCTCCCCCTAAGAGAATAGATGTTGTACTTAGAAAAGTGATATGAAACAAATGTGTAAGGGAATAACTGTGAGAGAGAGTGGAGGGGAGAGAGGGAGGGAGAGAGGGAGGGAAGGAGAAAGAGAGGGGGGAGGGGGAGGAGGGGGAGAGGAGGAGGAGAGAGAGAGGAGAGAGAGAGAGAGAGAGAGAGAGGAGAGAGAGAGAGGAGAGAGAGAGAGAGAGGAGAGAGAGAGAGAGAAGAGAAGAAAGAGAGAGGGGGAGAGAGAGAAAGAGAGAGGGGGAGAGAGAGGGAGAGAGAGAGGGAGAGAGAGAGGGGGAGAGAGAGAGGAGAGAGAATCCTCCATGAAATTGACAAGACCCCCCACCCCCCCAAAAAACACAAGTGTGCTACTTATACACATAACTCCCCTGTCTAACCTCCCCCTCCCCCCACACACTCACCCCCCCCCCCCCCCCCCCCCCCCCAATCATCCCTCCCCCACAAAAATAAAATTATTTTTAAAAAATAAAACAAGGAAAGATTATTACCAGACGACCAAAAATGCCGGGAATCTTGCCGCTCTTTTTCTGGTCGAGGAGGAAGGTGAGCACTTTGCCCTTGCTGCTGGAGGCTTGCTGGGCGCTGCGGAGTTCCTCCACCTTGTACCTCAAGTTCCGCACCTGCCACACAACCCACGCACATACACAGAGTGCACACACCATGCACAGAGTGCACACACACACACACCGAGTTCACACACCCCAACGTCATTGACAACACTTTTCTTTCCCTTACGGTTAGGCACAGGTCCAAAATTGGCAAAAATCATGTTTGGTTGTGTTTTTTTTCCAGAATTAAAAATTGCTGGATACATTTATGGGATGTGGGAGGGGGGGGGGGGGATGGATAGCCTAGTGGTCAGAACATTATGCTCGCAATTTGAAAACCCAGGTTCGATTCCCAGTCGAGGGGATTTTTCTCCTGGAGTTAACAGCAGTGCTGACTCCAACTCTCTCCCCAAAAGTCTTTCAGATGAGACTGTAAACTGAGGCCCTGAGTGCGAACGCATGCTGAACATCTTGCGCACATGTTAAATCCTGGTCCACTTATCGTAAGAGTAGGCACACCCCAAGCAGAAAGATCCAGTCGCAAAGTTAATTCATGATTCATATGCAGACCTTGTGTGTGCGTGGTTGTGCGTGTGAGTGCATGTGCACGCAGTGTGATATGACGTGGCATGGCATGAAGTGTTGTGCCAACCTTTTCAGTATTGTATCTCTTCCTTTAGCTTCACGCACTGCTCCAGTGTGCTATAAAATCATTACTCTTTCCATGAAGAAGAGGAAGGAGAAGGAGAAGGAAGAGAAGAAGAAGGAGGAGGAGAAAAAGAAGACGATGAAGAAAAAAATGAAAGAAGAAGTAGAAGAAGAAGGAAAAGAAGAAGTAGAAGAAGACGACGAAGAAAAAAATGAAAGAAGAAGAAGAGAGAAAAGGCGAAGAAAAAGAAGAATAAGGAGAGGAAGAATTGCGAAGAAGAAGAATTGCGAAGAAGAAGAATTGCGAAGAAGAATTGCGAAGAAGAAGAATTGCGAAGAAGAAGAAGAAGAAGGAGAAGAGGAAGAATTGCGAAGAAGAAGAATTGCAAAGAAAACGAAGCAGATGAATTGCGAAGAAAAATTGCAAAGAAGAGGGAGGAGAAGAAGAAAACAAAATAGAAGGAGAAAAAAAAAAAAAACTGAAGAAAAAGTACAAAGAATGCAAAGAAGAAGACTGCAAAGAAGAATGCAGAGAAGAATGCAAAGAAGAATGCAGAGAAGACGACAAAGAAAAAGAAGAAGACCAAGAAGAAGAATCCCTTTCTGAAAGCTGAGCATCCCCAAAACAAAGCACCCTCACTGACCTTTTCCGAAGCTGTGGCCTCGGCCTCTGTGACCTGTTTGAGGTCCTCGGAAGCTTTCTTCACCACGTTCTCCACATTGGGGATGTTCTTCTTCAGCTGAGCCTCCATGCTGAAACACGCACCATACATACCATCAGTGTGTGCAGCCAGATACATAAGTCTTCAGAAAATGTCACCTCAGGCATGGCATTTTCCTCACTCATACACACACACACACGTTGCTGAAAAAATAGCTGTGGAGGAAAAACAGGTGCACAAGTGCAAGTGACCAATAACTTGTTCATTGTTATAAAAACAGTTTCTCAAAAAGTCAGTAAAAAAAAAAAAAATTAGCCCCCCCCCCCCCCCCCCCAACACAGCTGTCAGTTCCCCCCCACTTTCACCTCCTCTCAGCTGCTAATTAATCAATCCATCCCATCGCAGCCTAGGTGGGGGCTAACTGGTGCTTTTTATAGCAGGGGCTGACCACCCTTGGACTACTAGGTCAAAAGAAAGGGCGCGCTAAATATAACACTCTTGACTGAGGAATGTTGGATTTGTGCACTGTGGGAAAACCTAAAATGTCTTTCAATACATATTGAAAACCTATCACCTAAAATCTTTTCAGAACTGAACAGCTTTTGAGAGGAACTTTTTTTTTCAAGAGGTATATAAACAACTTATGTGTTCTAAGGAGGGTGGCAGGATGATTAAAGATGCTTGACTGCCAACAAGTAAACTGTGAAGTTCTGGGTTTGATTCCTAGCCTCACACTTTCTTCCCAGACAAACAAAAAATCAAACTGAATGTCAAAGTTCTTCAAATGAGACTATAAACTGAGGCCCTGTGTGCAATAACACGCAGAACATTTTGTGCGCAGAGAGAGAAAGAGAGAGAGAGAGAGAGAGAGAGAGAGAGAGAGGAGAGAGGAGAGA
>CM060347.1:27509106-27524106 GCA_030674155.1 Stramonita haemastoma | reverse complement strand
TTAGCTAGAGCTCCAAGGTTCACCAATGGAGAGATTTTTGTGTATGTGACCGGTTTTGCTTTTTGTTCCCCCCTCCCTCCCTCTCTCCCCCACAGGGGGGACAGGATAGCCTAGTGGTTAGAACATTGCGCTGGCAATTTGATGACCCGGGTTCGATTCCTGGTGGAGGGAATTTTCTCCCTGGAGTTAACATCAGTGCTGATTCCACTCTCCCCAAAAGTCTTTCGGATGAGACTATAAAACGAGGCCCCATGTGCGAATGTGCGCAAAACATGTGCGCATGTTAATCCCTGTTACGCTTTTCGTAAGAGTAGGTCATTGCGTGCCGGTGGGAACAGATAACAAGATTTACAAAACTGCATACACACAGGGTTTGGATGTAAAAAAAAAGAAAAGAAAAGCACATGAGTGCTTATTCCATTATCCTCGATATAAAAAAAAGAAATAATAATAATAATAAACACCTGAGAATGTCTGTTGCACTGTAGCTTGTTTATTCATTCATTTATTTATTTATTTATTCTTCTATGTCGAGGATAATGGAATAAGCCCTTATGTGCTTTTTTTACATCCAGTCCCCCATGTGTATGCAGGTTTTGTAAATCATGTCATCTGTTCCCACCGACACACGATGGCCTACTCTTACAAAAAGCAGAACAGGATTTAAGCTTGGTTTGTGTGTTTGTGTGTGTGTGCAGAATCCGGGCACGATTTTGATGTGATGCTGATCAGCCGAGAGGACCTTGAGGAGGAGGATGAAGACAATGAAGACGCACGTGTGATGAAGACGATGAGGAAGAGGCTGGAGAGCGAAGGATTCTCCGTGTACTCCCTGCGCTCTGGAGGTTTGTGGCAGAATTTATTAAATGTGATGCTCCACCACAAAATGAAAGCCTCCGCTGTAGTCTAGTGGTTAGGGCGTTGGACTCGTAATCTAAAGGTTGCGGGTTCGATCCCAGCTTTCGGCTGTGGCGTTGTGCCCTTGGAAAAGGCACTTTACGGCTATTTTCTCACCCCACCCAGGTGTAAAAGGGGTACCAACCTTGTGTTGGGGGTTAACCCTGCGTTAGACTGGCGTCCTATCCAGGGGGGAGTCTATGACTCTCAGTCGCTTAACGCCACAGAAACCGGGATAAGCACCGGCCTGATGAGCCTTAGGCTCGGGACAGACTTTAACTTTTTTTAAACCACAAAATGAGTCGCTTAGCACCTGACCTACTTTTCCGCTAGCAGCCATTAATTAATTAAAGGCAGGTGGGGGTCAGGTTGTTGATTTTCAGATTTAGATGGATTATAAAACTATAGCCATTATTCTACCTTGTAGTGAAATATCCAGGCATAATTTTGTTTCCTTTTGCCTTTAAAACGTGTTTTTAGAAATACCCAAGCCTTCATTTTGGCTATTTGTTAGGATGCTTAACTTGTAAATTTCTCAGTTTGTCAATTCCTTCAGTCTATCATTTCAAGTTGTAATAACTTTTGATAGGATTATCAGATGTTCAATCTGTTTTTTTGTATTGTATAGCCATTTTATTGCAGATTAATAACATGTCAATAACTTAAAAATTGACCTCTGGTGCAATGCGACTCCTTATGTGGTGGAGCGTCACATTTATTTTAATTTTATTTTGGGGCGGGATAGCTCTCAGTAGTCAGAGCACTTGCTTTCCTCAAGCTGAGGTTAAGCAGCGTTGAGTGTGGTCACCAGTTGTATGGGTGACCGTTTGCGCGCTTTGTCTTCAGTACAGTTCCCCCAGTTCACCCAGCTGTAAATGGGTACCTGCCCTCTTTAGGGTCAGGGAAGGTAAAGCAGCGAGGGAGAGGAGATGGGCGCCGCCCTCAACATGCTGGCCCCTAGAGAAGCTGAGGTCTCTGACGCCTCGCTCTCCTTTGACTACAAAGGTTATGGGACACCTTTACCTTTTTACCTTTATTTTTATTTATTCTTTTATTCCAAGGATAATGAAATAAGCACTCATGTGCTTTTTTTTGCATCCAGTCCCTGTGTGTATGCAGTTTTGTCAATTTTGTCATTCATTCCCATCGGCACACAATGGCCTACTCTTCTGAAAAGCAGAACGGGTTTAATGTGTGCGCGAGGTGTTCGGTATGACTGTATGTAGTCTGGTTGGGTTTGGGGTTGTTTTTTTTCTCTGAATTGAACAGTCCCTGAGCTGAGTAAGGTGTGTTTAGGAGGGGACCTAAACCGAATTTTGCATTTTAAAAATTTTATTCTTTTATATCGAGGATAATGGAATAAGCACTCGTGTACTTTTTTACATCCAGTCCCCATGTGTATCCAGGTTTGTCAATCGTGCCATCTGTTCCCACCAGCACACAATAGCCTACTCTTACAAAAAGCGGAACAGGATCTAACACGCGCACGCAAGATGTTCTGCGTTCGTTCGCACACCGGGGCCTCGGTTTACAGTCTCATCCAAAAGAACTTTTAGGGAGAGAGTGGAGTCAGCACTGATGTTGTTAACTCCAGGAGAAAAAAAAAAATCCCCTCAAACAAGAATCGAACCCGGGTCGCCAAATTGCGAGCGGCAATGTTTCTAACCACTAGGCTATCCCGTCCCGTCCCATGCCCCCCCCCCCCCCCCCTAAACCACCTGTGTGCATGCTCACTCACAGCTGCAGCGAGACAGTTGGACGACGTGGCGAGATGCGTCTCGGTCATCTTCGTCATCAGCACATCGCTGCTACAAACGGAGGAGAATTACCTGACGGGGTTCGACCGCTACTTCGCCATCGCCGCGGAGGAGAAAACCAGCATCATCCTGGTCTCCACACAGGGTTTGACCCCCAGGGAATGGAAGAGGCTGTCCGAGTACAGGATCTTCGACCAGCGCGCCCCCAGGCTGTGGCAAGAGCTCACGTGGTATGGCGAGGGGCCGGGGGGGTGTCTGGGTGGCTTCCACAGCCAGAAGTTCTGGTGCCAGGTGCGGTGCTTCCTGCCCAAACCTGCACCTGGGCCTGGAAAGGTGAGGGGGGGACGTGAGAGGAGGGAGGACGCGGTGGGAGGGGAGCAAGCCCGGCTGACTGGGGAGAGTGCGTCTCCTGTGGAGGTTTGAACCCGGGGATCCTTTGGTGATAGTTGTTGATTGGTGGCCTGGTTAGCTTAAAACAGTACACACCCCCCTGACATTTTTCGTATTTTGTACCACTTTATGTCACAGCAGATTTCTCTGCATGAAATTCGGGAGAGACTCTCTCCCCAGGGAGAATTACTGACTACTGACTCCTGTATCTCAGACTCTGATCCTTGGTGATAAGTGTTTATCAATGGCCTGGTCAGCATAAACAGTACACACCCTGACATCCTCACCGCTTAAAAAAAAAAAAAATTTCCCTGACATTCTGACTCACACTCCTGTATCTGAAACCCTGATCCTTTGTGACAGTGTTGATCAATGGCCTGGTCAGCATGAACAGTATACACCTGACATTCTGACTCCTACTCCTGTATCTCAGACCCTGATCCTTGGTGACAGTGTTTATCAGTGGCCTGGTCAGAGTTGGTGATGGGAAAGGAAGGCCTCTTGGGCCCCTGGAGAGTCATGGGAAAAGTTGTTTTTTAAATTTTTATTTATTCTTTTGTATAGAGGATAATGGAATAAGCACTCATGTGGTTTTTTACATCCAGTCCCTGTGTGTATGCAGTTTTTGTAAATCTTGTCATCTGTTCCCACCGGCACACAACGGCGTACTCTTACGAAAAGCGGAACAGGATTTAACGTGTGTACAAGATGTTCTGCGTGCGTTCACACACGGAGTCTCGGTTTATAGTCTCATCCGAAGGACTTTTGGGGAGAGTGGAGTCAACACTGATGTTAAATCCAGGAGAAAAATCCCCTCGAACAGGAATCGAACCCGGTTCGTCAACTTGCGAGAGCAATGTTCTGACCACTAGGCTATCCCGTCCCCTGTTAAGATGTAAGTGGCTTCATGGCACTTGAGGGCTGTGCTGAAGTCATTAAGACGAAATTTGTCTATGTGAGACACTTGATACCCTGCTAGGATTGTGTTGAAATAGGGGGTGTAGACTTGACTAAGAGATTACAGGCATGTTTCATTCCTCTTCCATGAACAGTCTGTGCACAGGCTTGCGTCTTTGTGCATTTTTTTCTAGAAAGAATTGTTTGTGTTTACCTGTTCTAACTCTTACACATGTCACCAACGCTGTAACAACTATATCCAAACTGCAAAAAAAACTGCATTCAGTTGTTGTTTTTTTTACTACAATAGTATGTGATACTTAGGTTTAGATTTTAGGGTCATTTTGCTTTGAACAAAATACCTTATTTTCAGGAATTGACTGTTTAAGAAACTCAGGAATCCAATCCAATCCAATCCAAAGCCTTTTTATGCCTTCTTGGCATGTAGGGCAGCAACAAAGGTTCTCCACTCCTGCCTGTCTTGGGCCAGTTTCTGAATGGTTCCCCAGGAGTGTTGGAGGGTCTTCAGCTCTGTTTCTATTGTCCGACGCCAGGTGTTCTTGGGTCGTCCTCGCCTGCGTTTTCCGTCTGGTGTCCAGTGGAGGGCTGTTCGGGCGATGTTCCCTTGTTCCCGTCGGCTGATGTGTCCTATCCATCTCCATCGTCTTTGCATAATGATGGTATCTATATTTTCTTGGTCGCAGCGGGCCAGGAGTTCTTGGTTGGAGATGGTCTCAGGCCAGAAGATGCGCAGTATTCTCCTGAGATTCTTCGTGTGGAATGTAGACAGTTTGTTAATGTCATTCTCAGTCATCCTCCAGCATTCTGTGCCATACAGGAGGGTGGAAAGTACGCAGCTCTGATACAGTCTTAGTTTGGTCTTTGTGCTGTATTGGGATGACTTCCACACATTATTCAGATTTCTGTAAGCAGCTCTTGCTTTGTTGATGCGGTTTTTGATGTCACTGCTTGCTCCGCCATCATGCCTGACAATACTCCCAAGGTATGTGAACTCTTCAGTTGTTGGCAGATCTTCTCCGTTCACTGTGACAGGAGAGGGATTCTGAACGTTTAGCATCATCACCTCTGTCTTCTTCTGGCTGATTTTCAGGCCTACTTGCTGGGCAAAAGTGTTGAGACGGGATGTCTTCTCCTGGATATGATGGTGGGTGTGTGAGAGCAGTGCCAGATCGTCAGCAAAATCTAGGTCTTCAAGTGTTGTGAAAGGGGTCCATCTGATGTAAGAAAATCTTTTTTTCTGGAATATGGAAAGAAAGGGAAGCAACCACTCACAGAAATGTGCAAACAAAAGAGTTAAATACTGCATGTATGAAGCCCATGGAGACATATTTTTGTTGTTGTTTTTTTTTTGTGTATGAGATACAGTGATGGATATCAGTTTGTTTTTAGTATGCAGCTTTCATTTTGTACTGGAAATCATGGATGATTAAACATATTATATTTGCGCTTTATTGTAAAGAATATATCTCATATGAATTTTTTTGCTTTTTAAAAGTTTTTATTATTATTTTTTTGTACTTTAATCATTCATTCTTTTTAAAAATTCTTAAAATAAAATTATTATTATTATTTTTTTGTACTTGAATCATTCATTCTTTTTGTACTGAGACGGTGGTTTTTGCTGAGAATGTCCTATTCTCACTTTATTGTAAAGAATATTTCATTTTGATTTTTTTGCTTTAAAAATTTTTTTTATATATTTTTTTTAATACTTTAAAATCATTCATTCTTTTGTACTTTGACAATGCTTTTGCTGAGAATGGCCTATTCCGTTACCTTGGAAAAATGACCATGTTCAGGACATCAGTGCTCATCTGTTTTTATGATTGTTAACTTGTTTTACATTCGGTCCTTGTTTCTTGGAGAATTTATAGGTAATGTTAAGATTGGTCAACATTGGTATTGCTTAAAAAAAAAAAAAAGTATGTATTGATATGGATGATTTAGTCACTTGCTAACCAAGGTGATGTATTGGCACTGTTTGTTGACTGTCACTGTACATTCTGTGTGTACGTGTATATATATATATATATATATATATATATATATATATATATATATATATATATATATATATATATATATATATATATACACACACACACACACACACACACACACACACACACACACACACACACACACACACACACACATATATATAATTGAGAAAATATAGTGGAGAAAAACAAGATCAGGTTACCAGTTACAACTTCACTCTCATCATAAAATTAATGTTTGTGAAAGATTCAAAAAAAAAGAAGAAAAAAACACAATAATATAATCTTTGAAAGCAGCATTTGGGGAATCATTGAGTAAGGACTATGCTTTGGGCCTGACCTGACTTGAGTTTCGGCTCCTGGTTGAGCACTCTTCAGAGGTCCCGGCAGTGATTGCAACCTCACTCACCCTCTGTGGTAAGAGCAAGACACTTTTTAGAATTTAGAATGCATATTAAAGATCTCATCAGCGTTTGGTGGGTTACGGGAGCACAAACATACCCAGCATGCAACCTGTACAATGAAATGAGCTGCTCTGAAGTCAGAATGTGTGGGCTGAGGCCAGCAGGCAGACCTCCTGCAGAGTGACAAGCACAGGAGAAGACCTGGCACTATGAGCACCATTGGGCAAGGGAATGCACATAGATTTATTTTATTTATTTATTTTATTCTTTTATATCGAGGATAATGGGATAAGCACTCTTGTGCTTTTTTTACATCCAGCCCCTGTGTGTATGCAGTTTTGAAAATGCCATCTGTTCCCACCGGCACACGATGGCCTACTCTTTCAAAAAGTGGAACAGGATTTAATGTGTCTACAAGATGTTCTGCGTGCGTTCACACACAGGGCCTCGGTTTATTGTCTCATCTGAAGGACAAGACTAAGAATGTGTATATATTTTATGTGTGTATATATATATATATATATATATATATATATATATATATATATATATATATATATATATATATATATATATATATATATATATATAATATATATCTGTGTGTGTGTGCGTGTGTGTGTGTACACATATGATATATTTGGAAACCTATTTCATTCAGATATTTGGCTTTTAAAACGGTTGTTGAGAGCGTTTCCAAATCTGTTTATTATAGGAGACAAAGTGAAATGTTTGCTGAAACTTAGGACCCAGAACATCTTTGGTATTTTGTATTTGTTCCATGTGCCACCCTCACACTTTATCAGTCTTAATCTTGAACTGGACAGTTCTGTATCTTTCAAGCTTTTCCTGTGATTAAATGGAAAATGGTGAGTGATGCTGTTAATTTTACTCTATGATCAAGTGAATTTTGTATTTTTGTTGCTAATTTTTTTTTTGGTTTTTTTTGGTTTTGTTTGGGCAACAGTTTGAATGTTCTTGATTTTTTGTGGATAGATTTTTCAATGCTACGCAAGATGTTGAGTAAAGCTGTGTTGGTTACCATGATTTTCATTTATATTTTTTTTGGTAAATCAGTTGAAAACTTATGCACCAGTGTTTATAGCTTATTTGTTACAGCTTTTGTATATTTTATTGTGGAGGGGGGGGTAGCCTGGTGGTTAGAGTGCTGAGCTTATCATCTGATGTCTGAGGTTCGAGCCCGGGTTTGAGCCTCTGCTGAGACACCTGTTCAAGATTTTTCCCCTGGAGTTAACGTCACTGCCGACTCCCCCCCCCCTCCCCCCCCCTCCTTCCCCCCCCCCCCCCCCCCGAGTCTTTTGAATGAGACTATAAACTGAGGCCCCGTGTGCGAATGCATACAGAACATCTTGCGCGCATGTTAACAACCTGTTCCACCTTTTAGAAGAGAAGGCCATTGTGGGAACAGATGACAGATTTTAAAATGCATGCACACTGCTACCGTGTTTAGCCCATTCCCTGAATGAAAAAAAAAAGAAAGAAAAAAAATTTGTATAGATAAGTATGTATGTACATGTATATATATATGGATGTAAAAAAGCACATGAGTGCTTATTCTGTTATCCTTGATATAAAAGAATTAAAAAAAAAAAAATATATATATATATATATATATATATTATTTCAAGTCTCTTGAAAACTGTGCACAAGTGTTAATGAATATTCTCCCTGAATGACTTATTTTTGATAAAAATATGTGAACTACTACTATAGCTTGAGCTACAAAATATATCAGTGTATGTGTGTGTGTCACAATGTGTATGTATGTGTGTGTGTATGTGTATGCGTGTGTGTATGTGTATGTGTGTGTATGTATGTGTATGTATGTGTGTATTGTGTGTGTGTGCGTGCGCGCATACTTTTTCCTTTGTTACTTTTTGCTGCACACCTCAGTCAACAACTTTGCTGAATTCTCTGTGTTTTGTGTGCTATTTTTATGCATTAAATCATGTCTTCCATCATAATTACCCAAGCCTTCAAGAACTTGTTGTTTGGGTGCTACAGCATGTGCCTGTGTGTGTGTGTGTGTGAGAGAGAGAGATAGAGAGAGAGCGAGAGGAGAGAGAGGGAGAGAATGAGAGAGAAAAAAACTTTGAAAACTTTTTTATTCAAAGAGGGTAATAGAATAAGCAACAATTGCTTTTTTTTACAACCAGCCCTCGGAAAAGATCCCAACCCCCCGCCCCCCCCCTCCATCCCCCCTCTTAAAAAAGAAAAAAAAAAAAAAGAGAGAGAGAGAAGGAGAGATTTATTCTTTTTATTCTTTTATATGGAGGATAATGGGATAAGGACTCTTGTGCTTTTTTACATCCAGTCCCCGTGTGTATGCAGTTTTGTAAATGTCATCTGTTCCCACCAGCACATGATGGCCTACTCTTACGAAAAGCGGAACAGGATTTAACGTGTGCGCAAGATGTTCTGCGTGCGTTCGCACACGGGGCCTCGGTTTTAAGTCTCATCCGAAGGACTTTTGGGGAGAGTGGAGTCAGCACTGATGTTAACTCCAGGAAGAAAATTTCCTCGACCGGACTCGAACCCGGGTCTTCAAATTGCCAGCGCAATGTTCTGACCACTAGGCTATCCGCCTAGAAAGAGAGTGAGAGAGAGAAGGAGAGTGAGCGGAGAGGAGAGGAGAGGAGAGGAGAGAGAGAGAGAAAGAGAGAGAGAGAGAGAGAGAGAGAGAGAGAGAGAGAGAGGAGAGAGAGAGAGAGAGAGAGAGAGGAGAGAAGAAAGAAAGAATGAGAGGGAGGAAGAGAAAGAGAGAGAGAGTGAATGAGTGAGAGAGAGCAGGGGGGTGGGGGTGGGGGGGGGGGAAGGAGAGGAGGGAGAGATGGAGAAGGAGAGAGTTTACACAGCTCGGGAGAGAGAAACAACACAGCAGCAGACACTATACTGAAGACTGGAACAAAGTGACTGAAGGGAAGGGGTGGGTGGGGGGGGGAAGGTGGATCGGTGGTTTAGAGGTAACGTGCCTTGCCTAGAAAGCAAAAAGTCCGGGTCAGAGTGTGCGGTGGTTTGTACCCCGTTTGGGCCCAAAACTTTTCCCCCCATCCATTAGACCCTGAGTGGTGGTCTGGGTGCTAGTCTTTTGGATGAGACATTAAACCGAAGTCCCGTGTGTTACCCATCACTATTTAGCGCACGTAAAAGAACCCACGGCAACAAGGGGGTTGACCCTGGCAAAATTCTGTAGAAAAAAGCCACTCTGATAGGGAAACAAATACAGTTGCATGCAGGAAAAAGAAAAAAAAAAGGGGTAGGCGCTGCACTTGTGGCAACGCGCTCTCCCCGAGGAGAGAGAGCAGCCTGAATTTCACGCAAAGAAATCTACCATGTGTCAAAGCTCTATCAGGCCAGAGGTACAACGCCTGCTGAGAGTCTGGAAGTAATTATAGCTGCTGGCATACTGTACTTAGGAGGAGGAAAAGGCAAGCGAGCATGTGTGCCTGACCATATTTCGTGATGGAATGTGAAATCTAGGGGCAGTTTGTGTGCAGAGAATCAGAATGTAAGACGGTTAATGCAGGGGGGGGGGGGGGGGGGGGGGGTGGTGGTTAGAGAACGCACGCAGAACATCTTGCGCACATGTTCAATCCTGTTCCGCTTTTCGTAAGAGTAGGCTGGTGTGCCGGTGGGAACAGATGACATTTACAAAACTGCATACACACGGGGACCGGATGTAAAAAAGCACAAGAGTGCTTATTCCATTATCCTCAATATAAAAGAAAAAAAAAAGAACTGCACTCATTTGATGGCCTGAGATCGAGGCCAGGCTCAAGCCACCACTGGGACACCTGTTTCAGGGCATTTTTTCCCCCTGGAGTTAACATCAGTACTGACTCTAAATCTCCCAAAAAATCTTTCGGATGAGACTATAACTCCCAAGGCATCGTGTTGTTTGGACATCATCCATGAAGTCAGAATGTGGTTACCTAAAAGGTGGGCAGGTAGGGTCACATTTGCAAAAAATCTCTCACCATTGGTAGGTAAGTCTTGGATCCCTAGCTGTTGAACAACAATCATTTTATTTATATTTATTTTGTATCGAGGATAATGGATAAGCATTGACATGCTTTTTTTACATCCAGTCCCCGTGTGTATGCAGCTTTGTCAATGTCATCTGTTCCCACTGGCACACGATAGCCTACTCTTACGAAAAGCAGAACAGGATTTAATGTGTGTGTAACATGTACTGCGTGTGTTGGCACACGGGGCCTCGGTTTACAGTCTCATCTGAAAGACTTTTGGGGAGAGTGGAGTTAGCACTGATGTTAACTCCAGGGGAAAATCCCTTCGAACGGGAAACGAACCCGGGTCGTCAGATAGCGAGCGCAATATTCTGACCACTAGGCTATCCCGTCCCCCTCTTAGGCTTTCTGAACTGCCGGTCAGCTTTTTCTTCAGCTAAATGAAGGACAGATAATTACTCTTGTCCTTTCAAACCATTTGATTCCCCCTAGCCGTAAGGATGCCAGGGGTCTGTCAGTATACACAGCATTCTCCACCTTCTGAAACTTCTGCGCGAGGAATTCCCTCTTTTCTATCCCCCTCTGCCTTGTTTCTTTTCTTCCCTGTCACCTTCTTGTCTTGTTTTCAGACTTCTTGATCCATTTTCCTGCCTGTTTATCCAGAGAGATTTACAAGATAACAAATCTCTTCCTTGCTGAAGTTGGCACAACACATACACATACATACACACTCACACACACCCACACAAACACTCACACAACACACACACTCTCTCTCTCTCTCTCACACACACACACCACACACACGCAAATAAACCAAGCAAAGAACTCATCGTCTGTTCCTTTTCTTTACTGAAGCTAGAATGACAAATGTGTATTTACAAGCCAAAAAAAAAAAAAAAAAAAAGTGAATAATTTTTTTACATAAAAAAGTGATACCTATACATTGGATAGAGAAACAAAACAGATTTTTTTTTACATAGACAAAGACAAAAAAGGAGAAAGGAACAAAAAAATTTAGAGATCCAGAAAATACATAATCCTTAACAACAATCACACTAAAGGAAAAGAGAGAGAGAACTGGAGAATGAGAAGAAAGACGAGAAAAGAGGACCATCTAGAGAGAAAGAGAGAGAGAGACAGACAGACAGAGAGACAAACACAGAAAGAGACAGAGAGAGAGAGAGACATACACAGAAAAAAAGAGAGAGAGACAGAGAAAGAGAGAGATAGACAGACAGAGACAGACACACAAACACACACACAGACCTTGAAAACCACCACACTGAGAGTAGAGAGAAAGGATTAAAGAAACGAGCGTACAAGAAAACAAGACCATCTATAAATGCTGAAAGAACGGAGAGAAAGAGGGAAAGAGAGACAGACAGACAGAGACAGACACACAAACACACACGCAGACCTTGAAAACAACCACACTGAGAGTAGAGAGAAAATGATTAAAGAAAGAACGTACGAGAAAAGAAGACAATCTATCAATGTTGAAAGAACGGAGAGAAAGACGGAAAGAGAGACGGACAGACAGACACAGAGAGAGGTCAAATTGATCAATATCAAGCATGAATAAATTACAATTTAAAACCTATTCTGTTCACATACCATAGAGATGGACCCCCCCCAAAAAAAAAACCCACCAAACAAAACAAAAAAAAACAAAAAAGCAACAAAATTAAACGCCCATCAAATTCCTGAATTTCACAGAATAAAAATCTCCGCTAATACATGTTCTGATCATCTTCCCCTTTCACCACCCCTCTGACCCCCCCCCCCCCCCCCACTTCCCACCCTAAAACATCCCCATGGTTTAACAAGATCCTCACAGAACAAAGAATATCCCTCCTAAAGGACTGGTCTTAACCTGGGAGCATTGTATCACTTTATGATGGTTCCAGTACTGCAAGTCGGCTGAATTCATTTCTGCGTCTGCTTTTTTGGAACAAAGGTGCAGTCAAAAAGCCTTTTATAGGTAAAAAGGTAAAGGTGTTCCCATAACCTTTACAGTAGGTAGCGTGGTGTCAGAGACCTCAGCTTCTCTAGGGGCCAGCATATTGAGGGCGGCACCCATCTCCTCTCCTTCACTGCTTTACCTTCCCTGACCCTAAAGAGGGCAGGTACCCATTTACAGCTGGGTGAACTGGGGGGACTGTACTGAAGCCAAGGCGCGCAAATTGTCACCCATCCAAGTGGTAACCAGGCTCAATGCTGCTTTACTTTGAGGAAAGCCAGTGCTCTGACCACTGAGCTATCCCATCCCTTTTATATTGCATAACAATCATTACATCTGTGAACAATTTGTTTCAGCAATCATAATTTGTACTCATTTTGCACTACAGCCCCCCCCCGAAAAAAACCCCCAACAACAATGCATGCAGAACACAAGTTAAAAACCAGTTCCACTTTTCAGAAGAGTAATCCATTTCCCTCCAGCAGGAACAGCTGACAATTTTTTTTTTTATATATAAAGAACCCAGCATGCACACAGGCGTCGTGTTTAGACACCATCCCCAAAGTTGGAACGCGGCTACCTAAATGGCGGTGGGGGAAAATTATGTTCACATACACAGAAAAAAAATCTCACCATTGGTAAACCTCAGAGCTGCAGCTGAGGAACACCAACAACAACAAAAACAAAACAAAACAAACAAAAAAAACACCCTCCCACTCCCTCTTCCACAGGATTGATCTACCCCCCCCCCCCCCAAAAAAAAACCCAGCAACAAACAAACAGTTACCCACATTCACCCAAATCTGATCTCCAAATCCTCAACAACAACAAAAACAAAAACAAAAACCCACGCCACAACTTAACGCCAGCCTCACACACACAGAGCAAAAAAAAGTCGATGGATCAATCACATCACATCACATCAATCCCACCACACCACACCACACCAGTGAGTGAGTCAGCCAGTTAGGCAGTGACATAAAGTGGTATATATATATATTAAAAAAGTCAGTCAGTCAGTGCGTCAGTCAGTCAACAGTCAGTGAGCCAGTCAGCCAGTGAGTCAGCCAGTTAGTCACAGTCAGTCAGTGAGTGAGTCAGCCAGTTAGGCAGTGACATAAAGTGGTATATATAAACAAAAAAGTCAGCCAGTCAGTCAGTCAGTCAGTCAACAGTCAGTGAGTCAGCCAGTTAGTCACAGTCAGTCAGTGAGTCACAGTGAGTCAGCCAGTTAAGTCAGTCAGTCAGTGAGTCAGCCACACAGTCAGTGAGTCAGCCAGTTAAGTCACAGTCAGTGAGTCAGCCAGCCAGCGATTCAATCAGTCAACACACAGTGCAGCACAAATCCAACATCACTCAGTAAAGCCTAGTCCAGAGCGCTAAATATAGCGCGCTCCTTCCTTTTACCTAGTAGTCCAAGTGTGGTTAGCTCCTGCTATATAAATAGCACCAGCTGGCCACAGCTGGGCAAGGATGGGATGGGATGAGATAATTATCCGCTGAGAGGAGAGCTGCAAGTGGGGGAAAACTGACAGCTGTGAACAGCCAGCGATTCAGTCAGCCAGTCACCCAGCCAGTCAGTGACACAGACAGCCACAGCGACAGACAAGATTCTAGCCAGCGTGGTGGTTTCCTCAGGCCTGGGAGGGTGGCAGTTGGGGGGGTGCTGCTGTTGCGTTGTTGATCTCCTGCAGGGGCAGCTGCAGACGCACCAACGCTAGCCAGTCACACAGACAAACACACAGACGCTAGAAGTCACACAGACACACCAACGCTAGCCAGCGTGGTGGTTTTCTCAGGCCTGGGATGCTGGCAGTTGGGGGGGTGCTGCAGCAGCGGGGTTGTTGATCTCCTGCAGGGGCAGCTGCAGCCTGAGGGGGTTGATGGTGACGGACTTGGTGCAGTTGTACGTCTTGTAGATGCCCACCAGGCGGTCTGCCAGCTCAAACATGTTGTTGCGCAGTGAGATGATGACGAACTGGGCGTTCTTTGTGCGCTCCTGTAGAAACCACACAGTTTAATTTATTTATATATGTATAAAAAGAATTTTTTTATATGATGATGAACTGGGTGTTCTTTGTGCGCTCCTGTGGTAACCACACAGTAAAAATTTTTTTATTATCATTTTTATTTTATTTTTTTACGTGATGATGAACTGGGCGTTTTTTGTGTGCTCCTGCAGTAGCCACACATTAAAATTTTATTATTATTATTTTATTATTATTTTTTTTTTTTATATGATGATGAACTGGGCGTTCTTCGTGCGTTCCTGCAGTGAACACACAGTTTTAAATTTATGTGTGTGTATATATATATATATATATATATATATATATATATATATATATATATATATATATATAAAAAATAATTTTTAATATGATGGACTGGGCATTCATTGTGTGCTCCTGCAGTGACCACACAGTTTTTAATTTATATTTATATAATTTTTTTTTTTTTTAATATGATGATAGACTGGGCATTCCTCATGTGCTCCTGCAGTATTGGTAACCACACAGTTTAAATTTTTTTTTTTTTTTTTTTTAATATGATGAACTGGGCGTTCTTCGTGCGCTCCTGCAGTAGCCACACAGTTTTAAATTAAATTATTTTTTAATATAAGATGAACTGGGGGTTCTTTGTGTGTTCCTGGAGTAACCACACAGTTTTTAATTTTTAAAA
>CM060347.1:27484106-27504106 GCA_030674155.1 Stramonita haemastoma | reverse complement strand
ATAGACTCCCCCCTGGATAGGACGCCAGTCTATCGCAGGGTTAACCCCCAACACAAGGTTGGTACCCCTTTTACACCTGGGTGGGGTGAGAAAATAGCCGTAAAGTGCCTTTTCCAAGGGCACAACGCCATAGCCGAAAGCTGGGATGGAACCCGCAACCTTTAGATTACGAGTCCAACGCCCTAACCACTAGACTATAGTGGCGGCGAAAGCAGAGAAGGGAGAAGGGATTTTATTTTATTTTTATACCACTTTACGTCAAAACAGATTTCTCTGCCTGAAATTCGGGGCTGCTCTCTCTCTCTCCCCGGGGAGAGAGAGCGCATCGCCACAGGTGCAGCGCCTACCCATTATTTTTTCTCTCTCAGGGATGGTGTCTAAACATGACACCTGTGTGCATGCTGGTTTTTAAAAAAAATAATTTTGTCATCCGCTTCTACCGGCACACGATGGCCTGCTCTTCCAAAAGGCGGAACGGCGTTTTAATGTGTGCACAAGATATTCTGCGTGCGTTCGCACACGGGGCCTCAGTTTATAGTCTCATACGAATGACTTTGACATTCAGTTCGATTTTTTTGTCAAACTGGGAAGAAAGGGTGAGGCTAGGTACGAACCCAGAAACTTGCGGTTTACTTGTTGGCAGGCGAGCGTCTTAACCACCCTGCCACCTTCCTTCTTAGCCTAGTGGTCAGAACATTGCGCTTGCAATTTGACGACCCAGGTTCGTTTCCCATTCGAGGAGATTTTTCTCCTGGAATTAACATCAGTGCCGACTCTACTCTCCCCTAAAGTCCTTCGGATGAGATTATAAACCGAGGCCCTGTGTGCGAATGCACAAACAACATCTTGCGCACACGTTAAATCCTGTTCCGCTTTTCGTAAGAGTAGGCCATCATGTGCCGGTGGGAACAGATGACATTTAGTAGTGATTTACAAAACTGCATACACACGGGGACTGGATGTAAAAAAGCAAACTAGTGCTTATCCCATTATCCTCGATACAAAAGAATAGAATAGAGACAGGCACAGGAAGAGACATGAAACGCTGCTGTACAGCTGTTGTGTGTGTGTCAGGTCCATTCCTGTATTTTTTTCTTTCCAAGCTTCCGATAGAATTCTATTTCTAGTACTGTTGTTACTATCAATATTTTCAAGGCAGATTAAAAAAAAAAGGGGCCTGCCAGATTCAACTTACAAGGGACACAACGTCTAGAAAACAGATGACATTTACAAAAACTGCATACACACGGGGACTGGATGTAAAAAAAGGACATGAGTGCTTATTCCATTATCCTCGGTATAAAAGAATAAATAAATAAATAAAATAAATAAATACATAAAAAATTCAGTGATAGGTTGAGGCTTCATTGCTTTTTACAAGCGTGAAAGGGAGCATGGAGACAGAGGGGGGGGGGGGAGGAGATCTGAAAGATCAATCAATACGTTCAATAGGTATTAAACCATAACTGCAACACTAGCAACACTTTCCAACGCTCAATCGTTTACACCCCAAAACACTACCACACCCTCCAAAAACAAGCACCACACCACTGTTTCCCCAAACAACAAGCACTCACACACACTCCAAACTTCACACCACACACACACACACACACACACACACACACACACACACACACACACACACACCACAGAAAAAGTTTGATTGATTGTTCAGGGTTTAGTGTTCACTTTTTGTGTTTTTCTACTTTTGTTTCACCATTGGTTAAAGTTTTTTTTTTTTTTTTGGTCTATACTTATGGATAGATTAACTGAAGAACTATCCACATGTTAAATGATTAGTTTGGTTCCCAGCTAGAGCAGAGCAGAGCTGAGCAGAGCAGAGCAGAGCAGAGCAGAGCAGAGCAGAGCACAACAGAGAGCAAGCAGAGCAGAACAGAGAGCAGAGCAGAAGCAGAGCAGAGCAGAGGAGAGAGCAGAGCAGAGAGAGAGCAGAGGGAGAGGAGAGCAGAGGAGAGCAGAGCAGAGCAGAGCAGAGAGGAGAGCAGAGAGCAGAGCAGAGGAGAGAGCAGAGCAGAGCAGAGAGCAGAGCAGAGCAGAGGAGAGAGCAGAGCAGAGCAGAGCAGAGGAGAGAGCAGAGCAGAGGAGAGAGCAGAGCAGAGCAGAGGAGAGAGCAGAGCAGAGGAGAGGAGAGAGCAGAGCAGAGCAGAGCAGAGGAGAGAGCAGAGGAGAGAGCAGAGCAGAGGAGAGAGAGAGCAGAGAGAGCAGAGCAGAGGAGAGCAGAGGAGAGAGCAGAGCAGAGGAGAGGAGAGAGCAGAGCAGAGCGAGAGGAGAGGAGAGAGCAGAGCAGAGGAGAGAGAGCAAGGAGAGCAGAGGAGAGCAGAGGAGAAGCAGAGAGCAGGAGCAGAGCAGAGGCAGAGGAGAGAGAGCAGAGCAGAGCAGAGAGGAGAGAGCAGAGCAGAGGAGGAGCAGAGGAAGGAGAGCAGAGCAGAGGAGAGCAGGAGGAGAGGAGGAGAGAGCAGAGCAGAGGAGAGAGCAGAGCAGAGCAGAGCAGAGAGGCAGAGCAGAGCAGAGGAGAGAGCAGAGCAGAGAGCAGAGCAGAGAGCAGAGGAGAGGAGAGAGCAGAGCAGAGCAGAGAGCAGAGCAGAGCAGAGCAGAGCAAGGAGAGAGCAGAGCAGAGCAGAACAGAGCAGAACAGAGCAGAGAGCAGAGCAGAGGAGGAGAGCAGGCAGCAGAGCAGAGAGCAGAGCAGAGCAGAGCAGAGAGCAGAGCAGAGCAGAGGAGAGAGCAGAGCAGAGGAGAGAGCAGAGCAGAGGAGAGAGCAGAGCAGAGCAGAGCAGAGCAGAGAGCAGAGAGCAGAGCAGTGCAGAAAGCAGAGCAGAGAGCAGAGCAGAGCAGAGCAGAGCAGAGAGCAGTGTAGAAAGCAGAGCAGAGAGCAGAGCAGTGCAGAGAGCAGAGCAGTGCAGAAAGCAGAGCAGAGAGCAGAGCAGTGCAGAAAGCAGAGAGCAGAGCAGAGAGCAGAGCAGAGCAGAGCAGCGAGAGCAGAGAGCAGAGGAGAACAGAGAGCAAAGCAGAACAGAGAGAAGAACAGAGAGCAGAACAGAACAGAACACAGAGCACAACAGAGAACAAAACATAGAATAGAGCAGAACAGAGAGCAGAGCAAAGCAGAGCAGAGCAGAGCAGAGCAGAGCAGAACAGAGAGCAGAGCAGAGCAGAGGAGAGAAGAGAACAGAGCAGAGAAGAGCATAACACAGCAGAACAGAGAGCACAGAGAGCAGAGCAGAACAGAACAGAGCACAGCCCAGCCCAGCCCAGCCGAGGAGAGGAGAGGAGAGCATAGCACAACAGAGCAGAGCATAGCATCACAGAGAGCACAGCCGAACCCAACCCAACCCAACCCAACCCAGCCCAGCCGAACCCAACCCAACAGAGCCCCAGCCTGACCTGAAGACGATGCCCTCAGAGAAAGGGTCCAGGGAGTCGACCAGCTCCAGTTCCGCGTCCCCCCCCAGGGTGATCATCTGGTACATCTCCTTCAGCTTGCCCGTGATCACTGCAAACCCCGCCATGAACTCGTCCAGACGCTGCTTCCGCAGATCCTCTGTGGTACTTCCGCTGCCCGTCCCGCGCTTCCGTGATGCGGTCCAGTTCTGCCACGCGGGACAGGTACAGCTCTTCCTGTGGGACAAGTACAGTTCTTCTTGTGGGACAAGTACAGCTCTTCCTGTGCGTTCACAGAACACAACTGTCAGTTTCCCCCACTTTCACCCCCTCTCAGCTGATATCCATTCAATCCTAGCTGGTGCTCATTATAGCGTGAACTAATTGCACTTGGACTTGGTAAAGTTAAAGTCTGTCCCGTGCCTAAGGCTCATCAGGCCGGTGGTTATCCCGGTTTCTGTGGCGTTAAGCGACTGAGAGTCATAGACTCCCCCCCTGGATAGGACGCCAGTCTATCGCAGGGTTAACCCCCAACACAAGGTTGGTACCCCTTTTACACCTGGGTGGGGTGAGAAAATAGCCGTAAAGTGCCTTTTCCAAGGGCACAACGCCATAGCCGAAAGCTGGGATCGAACCTGCTACCTTTAGATTACGAGTCCAAAGCCCTAACTACTAGACTACAGCGGCGGCTAGGACTTGGTAAAAGGAAGGGGCTAATTTTAGCACTGGGCCCTTGACTGAGTTATGCTGGATTTGATTGCTGTGAGAATATACACATGTTTGTTTGTCCCTCGTGTTCCACAATGACCTCCGAAACAGCAGAGGTGGCAGCTGCTGTTTCGGAAACTGGGCAGAAATTTGATTATAGTGGACACAGTACACAAATCCAACATCACTCAGTGGGGCCTAGTCAAGAGTGCTAAATTTAGCTTGCTTCTTCCTTTTACCTAGTAGTCCATATGTGGTCAGCTCCTGCTGTAAATAGCCCCAGCTGGCCACAGATGGGCTGGGCTGGGATGAGATAATTAGCTAGTGACAGGAGCTGAAAGTGGGAAAAACTGACAGCTGTGTGGAGATGCCTTGCCCACAGTACATCCCCACTCTCTCGGCCAAGTGGGCATACGGACAGTCAGCGTTGGAGATGCTCTCCAAAGGCCAACTAGCCCCCAGGGCTGCAGCAGCACATAAGAACTGTGCAAGTCCAGCCTCCTAGTCAGAGAGTCCTAGTCGATCACTAAAGACTAAGCTGTAAAGTGGATTTCCATGAGTGGGAAAGAAAGCCACTGATCGTACAGCCTCTCACTTTGCTGTTGCCCCCAGCGTCAATGGTTTAATCAACAACAGTGATAAAGCCACTGATCATACAGCCTCTCACTTTGCTGTTGCCCCCATCGTCAATGGTTTAATCAACAACTGTGATAAAGCCCAGGTGCTTCGTCATCCTGTTGGTTTACAGAATATACATACACACAAAGTGCACAAATCCAACATCAATCAGCCATGAGTGCTATATTTAGCGCACCCCTTTCTTTTTATTTAGTCCAAGTGGGGTCAGTTCCTGCTATAATTAGCACCAGCTGGCCCCCATCTGGGCTGGGCTGGGATGGGATGGATTAATTAGCAGCTGAGAGTGGGGGAAACTGACAGCTGTGCATAGTTAGGTAAAAAAAAGGAAGGTGGCAGGATGGTTAAAGCATTCACCTGCCTAACAAGTAAACCACGAGGTTCTGGCTTCAATTCCCAGCCTTGCCCTTTCTTCCCAGTTTGACGGAAAAATTGAACTGAATGCCAAAGCCCTTGGGATGAGACTATAAACTGAGGCCCTGTAAGTGAATGTGTGAGGCATAAACAACCACACTATTCGCTGTACTAAAGAATGAACACTTCATAAAACAAAATCAGAAGAACGAGGAACAGAGGACATCAAGAGCTTAGATTTGGAAACAAATACATCAAAAATGAAATTTAAAAAAAACAAAAAACCAGACCCCCCCCTCCCCGCAAACTTATAACGAATAAACAACCAGCAGCATATGTAAAAACTTCTAAAGTATGTTTTCAAGAAATATTCTTTACAAACGCAACACACAACAACAAAAAAACCAACAGAAACACTCCCCCACCCCCTTAGCCCCCCAAAACTAAAACCTGAATAAACAACCAGCAGCATATATATAAAAAAAAACTTTAAAAATCACGTTTTCAAGAAATATTCTTTACAAACGCAACGCACACACCAAAAAAAAAACCCAACAGAAACACACACCCACCAAACTAAAAAATGAATAAACAACCAGCAGCATATAAAAAAAAAACAACCTTTTAAATCATGTTTTCAAACGAATATTCTTTACAAACGCAACACACACACACACAAAAACTCAACAGAAACACCCCCACCCCTTACCCACCCCAACTAACAATAAAAAATAAACAAACCACCAGCAGCATATATAAAAACTTTTTAAATCACGTTTTCCCAAAAAAAAATTCTTTACAAAACGCAACACCAACAAAAAAAATAAACAAAAAAAAAAAAAAAGAAAGAAAAAAAAAGATGACACCCCACTACTGACCTTTTTCTTGTACTCAGCAATGGCGGCCATGTTGGGCTTCATCTGCGCCAGCTTCTCCTCCTGCACGGTGATTTCGTACTTGAGGTCGTTGGTCAAGGCCGCCGCCAGGTCTTCCGGGGTCAAGGTCGGGAGTTCCACCCCCTCCTCATCTCCCTCCACTGGGGATAGGGTCAGACTGGACAGCTGCCACACACACACACACACACACACACACACACACACACATGCAGTGTGGAGTTAACATCAGTGCTGACTCCACTCTCCCCACAAGTCCTTTCGGATGAGACTATAAACTGAGGCCCTGTGTGCAAACGCACACAGAACATCTTGCGCACACGTTAAATCCTGTTCCGCTTTTCGGAAGAGTAGGCCATCGTGTGCCGGTGGGAACAGATGACATTTACAAAACTGCATACACATGGGGACTGGATGTAAAAAAGCACAGGAGCGCTTATTCCATTATCCTTGATATAAAAAATTTAAAAAAATAAAAAAATAAATGCAGGGATTGGAACCAATTAGTTATGCTGTACCAAAACAGAAAAACAAAAAATGATGAAAAGATAAAAACATATATATATATACACGCTGGCGGTAAACTGGCATAAATGGTGAAAAAGAAGAAAAAAAAAAGAAAGAAAAAAAAGAGCCCCTGGGAAAAAAAAAAACCTCAACCAAACAACACATCTTGATCACACTTACAAAAAAAAATTCAACACAAAATAACTGTGACAAGAAAACCTTAAAAAAACACACAGACTGGCTCAGCTAGACCCTCAGCAATGCAGACAAAACAGACAGACAGAGGCAGAACAGACAGACAAGAGGGAGAACAGACAGAGGGAGAACAGACAGAGAGGGAGAACAGACAGAGGGAGAACAGACAGACAGAGAGGGAGAACAGAGGGAGAACAGACAGACAGAGAGGGAGAACAGACAGAGGGAGAACAGACAGAGGGAGAACAGACAGAGAGGGAGAACAGACAGACAGAGAGGGAGAACAGACAGACAGAGAGGGAGAACAGACAGAGGGAGAACAGACAGACAGAGAGGGAGAACAGACAGAGGGAGAACAGACAGAGAGGGAGAACAGACAGACAGAGGGAGAACAGACAGAGAGGGAGAACAGACAGACAGAGAGGGAGAACAGACAGACAGGGAGAACAGACAGACAGAGAGGGAGAACAGACAGAGGGAGAACAGACAGAGAGGGAGAACAGACAGACAGAGAACAGACAGAGAGGGAGGACAGATAGACAGAGAGGGGGAACAGAACAGACAGAGAGGGAAAAGACAGACAGAGAGGGAAAACAGGCAGGCAGGGAAAACAGACAGCCAGGACAGGATGGACAAACAGACAAGACAGGCAGATAGCCAAACAGACACGGAGGACAAACAGAGAGAGAGGAAGGACAAACAGACAAGACAGACAGACAGCCCTAACTGACCTCTTTCCTCCAGTGCTTCAGCTTGGCCTTGTTGTCCTTCAGGATGGTCTCAAACTTCTCCAGGTGCATGCGCACCTCCAACTGCTCTTTCTCCAGCTCCCCCTCCTCCTCCTCCAGCCCCCCTATCTCCCTCCTCACCCCCTCCAGGGACTTCTCCACCTCCCCCACCTTGTCCTGCAACACAGGTGTGAGGCAACGATGGTTGGGTGGTTGGCTGTTGTTGTTGTTTGGTTGATTGGTTATTATTGTTGTTGGTGGTGGATTGTAAGGATGAAGATGACAAGTCTCCCTCCCCCATAAAAACATGAACAGAAAAAGAAAAACTACACACAAAGCCCCCAAAATACAAACATAAACAGAAAAACTACCCCCCCCCAAAAAAAAACAAAACACAAAAAGAAAAGCTACAACCCCCCCCCAAAAAACAACAACAACAAAACACAAAAGAGAAAATCTACACACAAACCTCCAAATGCCCCCCCCCCCCCCCCCCCCCCCTCTCAAAGACCCACAAACAAAGAAAAACTACACAAAACCTCTACCCCCCTCCTAGCAACCCCCCCCCAAAAAAAAAAAAAAAACCCCCCACCAAAACAACCCCTCCCCCCCGAAGCAAAAAACAATCCCCCCCACAAAAGAAGTAGTTCTGACCTGTGCCTGTTGGTGTGCCTCCAGCACGGCAGTGGCCTGTGCCTCCAGGTCCTTGAAGAGCGTCTTCAGAGCCTCCATCTTCTCCTGGTTCTCCTCCACCTCTTCCTCCAGACTCCTCACCTTCTCCTCCGCCTTCTTCAGGTTCCTGATGACACACACACACATATGTGACGCTCCACCACATATGGAGTCGCATTGCACCGGACGTCAATTTTTAGTTATTGACATGTTATCAATCTGCAGTAAAATGGCTATACAATACAAATAACAGATTCAAAATCAAGCAATTCTATCAAAAGTTATTACAGATTGAAATGATAGACTGCAGGAAATGTGAAAATGAGAAATTGACAAGTTTAGCATCATATTAGGTGGTCAGAATGAGGGCTTGGGTATTTTCAAAGCATGTTTAAAGACGAATGGAAAGAAAATCATCTCTTCACTACAAGGTAGAGTTAGTGCTATAGTTTTATTATCAGCCAAAATCTCAAAATCGACAACCTCGCCCCCACCTGCCTTTAATGGCTCCTAGGGAAAAAGTGGATTAGGTGCTCAGTTGCTATCCATTCCATCCCAGCTGGGACTAATTACAGCAGGGACCTGACCACACTTGGAGAGAGAGATTTATTTATTATTTATTTTCTTCTTTTATATCGAGGATAATAGAATAAGCACTCATGTGCTTTTTTTTTAATATCCAGTCCCCGTGTGTATGCAGTTGTGTAAATATTGTCATCTGTTCCCACCGGCACACAATGGCCTACTCCTACGAAAAGCGGAACAGGATTTAATGTGTGCGCAAGATGTTCTTTGTGCATTCGCACACGGGGCCTTGGTTTACAGTCTCATCCGAAAGACTTTTGGGGAGAGTGGAGTCAGCACTGATGTTAACTCCAGGAGAAAAATGCCCTCGACCGGGAATCGAACTCAGATCATCAAATTGCCAGCGCAATGTTCTGAGCTATCCTGTCCCCTCTCGAAGAGAGAGAGAGAGAGAGAGAGGGGAGAGAGAGAGAGAGAGAGAGAGAGAGAGAGAGAGAGAGAGAGAGAGAGAGACAGACAGACAGAGAGACAGAGAGTGCATGTGAGAATGTGTGTGTGTGTGTGTGTGTGTGTGTGTGTGTGTGTTAGTGTGCATGTGGATGTGTGAGAGTGTACTTATGCATATGAGTATGCATGTGCATGTGAATGAGTGTGTGTTTGTGTGCATGCATGCGTGTGTGAGCACTGTGCGTGTCTGTGCGCTCACGCGCGCAAGTGAGAGTGCACGTGCGAGCACGCACCCATGTGTGTGCATGCTGCTAGAGTATCTCCAAAACTATCGCAGATACCACTTTAATTTTTTTTTGTTGGTAATATGTTTCTTTTAATAAGATCTTTACATCCAAAGCAAAATATTAACCCATAACCGTAAAAAAAAAAAATTTTTTGCTGCCGCTACCTACTCGTTTACCTTTCCGCGGTCTTGACCCCCACGTTGACCTTGGTGATCTGACCTGTGGCCTCGTCGATCTTGCGGGCAATGGCGTCCACCCTGGACTGTGCAGCCTGCAGTTTGGAGCCCCCAATGTCCATGATCTGGTTGTGCAGTCTGGGAGGAGAAAGATGAGGGAGAAAAAAAAAAGAAAGATCACATTCTTTGCTGCTGTTATAAGGTGAGATACAAGTCCAAAATCATGTTTTTTTGGAATAAAAAAATTTGCTGGATACATTTATGGAGATTTCCCTGTGTGAATTTTAAAGAATTCAAGACCACAAAATGTTTGTTGAAACGGGTTACTCGTACGTGTTATAGATCAAAAAGGGTTTAAAAGTTTGAAATATTAAGTTTTGGCGGCCATATTGGATCGTTTCCATGGCAACAGTGCAGAAAACTGAGTAATTAAAATTTTTTTTTTTTATGCTTTACAAGTGATGCCCTTTCAATATATGGCATAACTTTAAACATGGGCTTGTAAACAAAATTTCATCAGTTTCAACCCCCATGTCCCACCTTAACTCTATGTGGAAGGTTGAAATGCGTATAGCATGGTAATGTATCTTCATAAAAGGTAAAGGTGTCCCATAACCTGTGTGGTTGTAAGGGAGCGAGGCATCAGAGACCTCAGCGTCTCTAGGGGCCAGCATATTGAGGGCGGTGGCGCCCATCTCCTTTCCCTCGCTGCTTTCCCTTCCCTGACCCTAAAGAGGGCAGGTACCCATTCACAGCTGGGTGAACTGCGGGACTGTGCTGAAGTCAAGGCATACAAACAGTCACCCATCCATTTGTTAACCATGCTCAATGCTACTTAATCTTAGCATAGGGAAAGCATGTGCTGTCTTGAGTGTTCCATGAAGGAGAAATTCATATAATCATCTTTTTCTTTTGCCCATAAACCCTATGTAAACCTGACAAATATCCTCGTCACATTTTTCTTTACCTAGAAAAAAAACCCAAAAATGAACCAAAACAAAATTTGAAAAAAAAAAAAGTAGTCACCTCTGAACTTCTGCTTCCACTTTTGAAGAAGTTTCAGCCGACTTCTCGTAATCTGCACACATCCGTGGAAAAGAAGAAACCTCGTCAGTGTTCAGTTTGTAAAAAACACTCACACCCCAAAGTGCCTGCCTGCTTAATCCAATTTATTACATAAATATCCAACAGATATAAAGAAGGGTGGTAGGATGGTTAAGACGTTCGCCTGCCAACAAGTAAACCGTGAGGTTCTGGGTTCAATTCCCAGCCTCGCCCTTCCTTCACAGTTTGACGGAAAAACTAAAATAAAGGTCAAAGTCCTTCGGATGAGACTATAAACTGATGTCCCATGTGCGAACACATGCAGAACATCTAGCATACACATTAAAAACGTTCCGCCTCTCAGAAGAGTAAGCCATTGTGTGCCGGTAGGAACGGATGACACAAAAAGCCCCAAACAACAACAAATCCAGAAACAACTCAGCATGCACACAGGTGTCGTATTTAGACAATCTCTGAAGTCGGAATGCGGCTACCTAAATGGTTGAGGGAGGGAATGGTCGCATATGCAATAAAAATCTCATCATTGGTCAACTTCTGAGCTCTAGCTGAGGAAAAAAAAAAAAAGAAAAAAAGATTTCACACAACAGGGCATACTATATATGTATTAACGAAAGCAACTGCTGCCAGCAGCATATCAACAAGGTTACAGCCTATACCGCGGTAATCAACATTTTAATTCTTCTGATCGCTCAAGAAAATAACTATAACATATGAGAAAAATCCTCCCCCCCCCCCCCCCCCCTTCTGGTTTTGCAAGTATTCAGGACCTCTCTCATCTTAAAACGTAATACACTTGTACTACTGTCAACAAACACACACTGCAGGCTTGGGTCTTTTGCACTGAGCACACAACATCATGCAATGAAACAGCGGACTTGTTAGCAAAACAAAGAGCAATGACACATTTGACAACATCATTTCATAACTGAGACTATTTCATGATTGAAAATTTATTTCTTTCAAGAAAACATGCAATATTAGCCTATCCAAGATATATCTTCAGAATCTCATCTATGAATTCCATTCCAATTCTTGGAAGACTGAAATATTTACCAAAACGTGACATGCTTTTGTTCTCAAATCATTATTTTGTCAACTTGTTCAGTTCATGCAAATTATATTTAAAAAATTTGTTTTAAAAGAATCTGATATTAGAATTGAGATGGAGGACTCTCTGGGCAGGATTTAACGTAAACAAGAAATTACCGATGTTGCAAAAATTATTTCTCTATTTGCTGTCAATGTTTTGTGGTCATTCTCCTGCTTCGTATTTGTTTTTGTTATTATTTTGTTAAACGATGGAAAGACAACATCAGAGAGTGGACAGGCCTTGAGTGGAACGAACTGCTACAGAGGGTGGAGGACGGTGGAGAGTGGAGGAAGCTGGTTGCCGGGAATCGAACCTGGGTCGTCAAATTGCGAGCGCAATGTTCTGACCACTAGGCTATATCCCACCCCTTTTCTTGTAGTTGTTGTTTTGCTTTTCCTAGTTTTGTTTTACTTACAGTCTAATATCACCGAACGTGAACAGACAGACAGACTCTAAAATCAAACGACCCCAGTCTCACCTTTCCTGTAGGCTTCCACCTTTTTGCGGAGGTCATCCAACTGCTTTTTGTCGGGCGCCGCGGCCTTCACCTTGACCTCTTGCTCCTTGATCTGCGCCTGAAGGCTGGTCACCTGTTCCTTGAGCGCCCTGTGTGCAAAACAAAGGTCAAGGCCACTCAGTTTTCAAGTCCAAACTGATCATCAAAATCTTGAAACAGGGATCCGACACTCATAATGGATAGTCCCCCCCCCCCCACCCCCCCAAAGCTAGAGTTCCAAGGTTCATTCCAAATTGGTAGATTTATTCATTTCCCAACTGTATCTCTGAAGTCAGAATGCAGCTACCTTAATGGTACAAAAAAAACTTGAAAGGGTTTTTACCCCCCCCCCCCCTCTCTTCCCCCCAAACCATCTAGGTAGCCACATTCCCACTTCCAGGATGGTGTCTGAACAGAACTCCTGCATGCATGCTTGTATAAAAATCATGTTATCTGTTCCTACCGATACGAAATGGCCTACTCTTCTGAAAGGTGGAATGGGTTTTTAACAGGCACGCAAGATGTTCTATGTCCGTTCACGCACAGGGCTTCTTCAGTGAATGCACACAGGGACTCGGTTTCTAGTCTCATCTGGAGGAATTTCGACATGGAGAACATGAGGGTTTACTTGCACACAGGGCCTCAGTTTATAGTCCCATCCAAAGGAATTTCGACATAGAGAACCTGAGGTAAACCACACTTGCACACAGGGCCTTGGTGAATGCACACAGAGACTCGGTTTGTAGTCTCATCAGAAGGAATTTCGACATTGAGATCCTAGGTTTCTTTGTTAGGCAGGGGAAGGTGTTAACCACCGGTGCCTGTCCTTGGTTTATAGTCTCATCCGAAGGAGTTTTAAAGGAATTTCAACATTAAGAACCTGAGGGTTTATTTGCACACAGGGCCTCAGTTTATAGTCCCATCCATAGGAATTTCGACAGAGAGAACCTGAGGGTTTACTAGCATCCCCCCCCCCCCCCTCTTCCTTGTTAGGAGCGGTAGCAGAGGTTGCTGACCTTGATTTTCATGGCAGCCATCTGCAGGTTGTGCCTCATGGTGGTCAGGTCCTTGCTGTTGGTCTGCACCATCTCCTGCAGCTTGCCCCGGTTCACCTCACAAGTCTCCGCCTCCTTCCTCGCCTGAAACACACACACACACACACACAAATATAAACCCTTGGGGACAGGATAGCCTAGTGGTCAGAACATTGCGCTCGCAATTTGATGACCCGGGTTCGATTCACGATTGAGGAGATTTTTCTTTTAACGTGAGGCGAATGGACTACTCTGAACAACAGCTGACAATGGTCGTGATTTCCAGTGTTTTTGTAAAGAAAAATCAGATTCTGACGAGTGAAATCGTATTCCGCAGTTTTTAAACGTTTCCCTGAACAAACGCGGAGGTGCACAATGCACAAGTTTGGACTCTTGACACGATGTCATTTTGCAGCTGAAAATCACTGATGGTCATTGTCTTACTTGTGGAGTTGGCCAGCCGCTGTAGTCTAGTGGTTAGGGCGTTGGACTCATAATCTTAAGGTTGCGGGTTCGATCCCGGCTTTCGGCTATGGCATTGTGCCCTTGGAAAAGGCACTTTACGGCTATTTTCTCACCCCACCCAGGTGTAAAAGGGGTACCAACCTTGTGTTGGGGGTTAACCCTGCGATAGACTGGCGTCCTATCCAGGGGGGAGTCTATGACTCTCAGTCGCTTAACGCCACAGAAACCAGGATAAGCACTGGCCTGATGAGCCTTAGGCTCGGGACAGACCTTAACTTTTTTAGTTTACTTGTGGAGTTAGCACTAGTTAGCTCTGACTCAAGCTTCACTGTGCCCTGCCAGTCTCTTTCAGGGCAGGCTGTACATTCAATGTCCTGTGTGCTAAAGAACAGGGAACATCCAGTGCTCAAGTTCATTAAAAATCCCAGCCATCTTTTTTATGTAGAAGAGTAAGCCTGTTATGGCCAGTGGCACAGATGTCAAGAGCACACCCAGCGTGACAGAATAAAAGTTAGGCAGAGTCTCAACAACAAATAGTATTAAAAAGTCCACGGAATAGGCTAAGCCCCCCCCTACCCGCCCCCCAAAAACACAACAACCCCCCCCCCCCTCCCAAGTCCCATGCTTGAATAAAACCAACACCCTTCCACCCCCCCGAACAATCAACAAAAAGTCCAAACAAAAACCTTCCCCCAAACTGAAAAAGAACTAAGGTGAAAACAAAGGCAAAATAATGACAGAGAGAGGGGGACACGGACACTGTCTCAGGGAAAGAAAGAGGAGCTTAAAAAAACAAAGGGGGAGAAAGAGAGTAATGTACATACAGGCATGATGGCTGAACCACACCCACCTTCTCCAACTCATTCTCCAGGTTGGCCAGTTCCTTGGGGTCAGCTTTACCGTCCCCCACCACCGATGACCCCATGCGACCTTTGCTCACCGTCTTTCCTCCGCCGCTCATCGTACCTGTCATCGGAAACAAAACAAAAACCCAAACATTTTAAAAACACAGTGACATCTTTCCTTTCTTTTTTTTTGCTGCCTCATCTTCTTTAACATTCCCGTCCTGCTGTTCCCACGCCGCTCATTTCAATCCCCCCCCCCCCCCCCCCCACCCCCACCACAGCCATACCCAGATTCGTTGTGTCTCATCCTCAGGGTTGGTAGTCAACAGGGAGGAGCCCATCAATATTAGGCTGCCGTGGGGCCACCAGCCAGTGACATCTTTCCTGATGCTGCCTGCCTCTCCAAATCAGCTCAGCAGCCTACTCTCCTCTGTCCCAAAGCCTTTAACTCTTTTGCCACCATAGGCCACTTTAGTTGACGGCTGTGGTCTTTAAAAAGAACAGTTTTTTATACAAAGTTTCACCCCTGAGCTGACTTGTGTGCGTGTGATAGCACACACATATAATCCTTCATCCCTGTGCTTGAGCACATGCACTATTCACACTTAGATGCATGTAAACACTTGAACACACGCAAACATGTACCCATGCACTCACCATTTTGTCTAATATCCCTTTTTGTCAAGAGACGTAAAAACTGAAAACCACCACACACACAGGAACCTTCTCCCTTCCCCTCAAGCCAATCCTCCAATCAACCCACCCACCCCTGTTAGGAAGGACGAAGCTAAGTTCAGCTAACTGAGCCATTACCCACACGTTAAATCCTGTTCCGCTTTTTGTCAGAGTAGGCCATCATGTGCCGGTGGGAACAGATGACATTTACAAAACTGCATTCACACGGGGACTGGACGAAAAAAACCACAAGAGTGCTTATCCCATTATCCTCGATATAAAAAAGAATCAATCAAATCAAACCAAACCCACCTGATTGGTCAATCAGCTGACCCTGAAGGGTCACCACGCGGAAGCGGGTTTTGCCGTAGGCGATGCGTGTGGCCTGGTCCAGGTCCTTGGCCACCAGGGTGTCCCGAACTGCGAAGTAAAAGGCCGTCAGGAGGCGGTCGTCCTTGACCTTGATCAGGTCAAACAGGCGCGGGACGTTTTCCGGTCTGTGGCGAAAAAAGGTGAAAGATAAGGGTGAAATACGAATATATATATCATTTTCTTTTTTTTGGGGGGTGTGGGTGTGTGTGTGTGGGGTGGTGGGGGTGGTGGTGGGGGGTGGTGGTGTTGTTCTGATACCAGTTGTCTACATGAAGAGTAATATACCGGAAATGATCGCCCTCTCTTCCTTCATCAGAAGCCTAAATAAATATACAACACAGCTGTCAGTTTCCCCCACTTTCAGCTCCTCTCAGATGCTATCTATTCCATCCCAGCTGGTGCTGATTATAGCAGGGACTGACTGCACTTGGACTTGGTAAAAGGAGTGGGCCCTGGACCCTTGAGAGCTTTGAATCATGACAAACAGCGATCGTCACTGCTGGCAACAGTTTCTATGACGAATGCTGTTCGTCAACAGCGCAGAAAAGAGGTTAACTCTCCTACTACCGAGTTCCGTTTCTCTTACTCACCAAGTAATTTCACCAGTGCCCATCAGTTTCACACCTACTGACTTTAAAAAATCATAAAAAATCGAAATAAGGACACATTTGCATGAAACTTTCTGTGCTTGTGTAGTTTTGAAGAAAGAAACATATTTCTTCATCTGACTCTTGTGTGACTTGTTGTTGTTGAATGCTGATGGTGATGATGTTGTGGTTGTTGTTGGCGACGGTGGTTACTCAATATATTTTTTTTTAATACGAGTACTTCAAGCGGTAAAGAATCATCATGATGAAGTAAACTAAAATCAAACATGCATGCATGGAAAATAAATGAAAATGATCAGATAATGCTAGAATAACATGCAAACACACTCGCAAACAAGCATACAGGCTGACGAACAAACAGCCATTGAAATCGGATCATGGTTAGTTCCAATTTTATTTTGCACTTCGTCAGTGAAAAACCGAGAAAAAAAAACATTGTACATCTCACCAGTCACTAGCATCGTTTTTTAAGTTTCTGGAGCCACTATTTTCACGTAATTGTTTCATTTTCAACCAGCAACAGTCACATGTTCCCCTCGGCAAGATCGTTATTTACGTCACTGCCATTGTCATCTTCATCACTCGAACTGTCCGTAAACACAGCACTTCGATTCCACTCTGCAACTCCTGCATCGTCTGTGCAGCTTATAAGTCCATTTCAGTCCACATAAGTTCAGATTCCACTGTTTTATTCACAGAAAATCCTCCAAAAAGTTCGCTGTAGCTGTCGCCATCTTGATGGGCTTCCCTCCATAACTCGTCACTCGATGACATCGCCCTAAAATCGCAAAAAAAAGCACAAAAATCGATCCACTGAAGACAAAATTGCAAATGGCGGCAGCTAACTCTATTTGGGAGCCACTGCGCATGCCCAAAGGGATAAAGGGTGTATGACCATGGTGTATAAATAGCGCAAAGGGAGACACCGAGTGTTCCCAGGTATTTGGCGGGCACACCCGCCCGTGGCTTCGCGGACCAAGTAGTAAGCGGGCGGGTCAACCCGCCGCCGGTAGTAGGAGAGTTAAACCCACAGGCCCCTTGGCAACCCCACAGGAAAAATTCACGAAATCAAAAACAACAACATAATCCCACAAAAGTTCTACGACACACACAAACATACGTACGTACGTGGTGATCTTTTTCCACAAATAGTCACAAAAAACAAAAACAGCATAACCACGCACACAAAAAAATCCCACAACACAAACCAACCAAACAAACCAAACGAACGTACGTGGTGATCTTTCTCTTGGTCTGCTCCTTCCACTTCTCCATCTTGTCCAGCCCGATGAAAGTGGCCACGCCCACGTTGCTCTTGATCAGCAGTTCCACGCAGCGCTGCGCCGTCGTCATGGTATCCACCACCATGTGGTCTAAGGCACCGCAGGCCGTTGACACCGCCACGTCGTATTTTTCGTCGATGGCTCCCAGATCGCCCTATAAGGGGGTGGGAAGATTTATTTATTTTTTATGTATTCTTTTATATCGAGGATAATGGAATAAGCACTCATGTGCTTTTTTACACCCAGTCCCCGTGTGTATGCTGTTTTGTAAATGTCATCTGTTCCCACCGGCACACGATGGCCTACTCTTATGAAAAGCGGAACAGGTTTTAACGAGTGTGCAAGATGTTCTGCGTGCGTTCGCACACAGGGTCTTGGTTTATAGTCTCATCCGAAGGACTTTTGGGGAAAGTGGAGTCAGCGCTGATGTTAACTCTAGAGGAAAAATCCCCTCGAACGGGAATCAAACCCGGGTCATTAAATTACGAACGCAATGTTCTGAACACTAGGCTATCCCCCCCCCCCCCCCCCCCCCCCCCAAGAGAATAGATGTTGTACTTAGAAAAGTGATATGAAACAAATGTGTAAGGGAATAACTGTGAGAGAGAGTGGAGGGGAGAGAGGGAGGGAGGGAGGGAGAAAGAGAGGGGGCGAGGGGGGGAGGGAGAGAGAGAGAGGGAGGGAGAAAGAGAGGGGGCGAGGGGGGGGGGAGGGAGAGAGAGAGAGAGAGAGAGAGAGAGAGAGAGAGAGAGAGAGAGAGAGAGAGAGAGAGAGAGAGAGAGAGAGAGAGAGGGGGAGAGAGAGAAAGAGAGAGGGGGAGAGAGAGGGAGAGAAAAAGAGAGAGAGGAGAGAGAATCCTCCATGAAATTGACAAGACCCCCCACCCCCCCAAAAAACACAAGTGTGCTACTTATACACATAACTCCTCTGTCTAACCTCCCCCTCCCCCCCCCACACTCACCCCCCCCCCCCTCCCAATCATCCCTCCCCCACAAAAATAAAATTATTTTTTTAAAATAAAACAAGGAAAGATTATTACCAGACGACCAAAAATGCCGGGAATCTTGCCGCTCTTTTTCTGGTCGAGGAGGAAGGTGAGCACTTTGCCCTTGCTGCTGGAGGCTTGCTGGGCGCTGCGGAGTTCCTCCACCTTGTACCTCAAGTTCCGCACCTGCCACACAACCCATGCACATACACAGAGTGCACACACACATGCACAGAGTGCACACCACACACACACACCGAGTTCACACCCCCCAACGTCATTGACAACACTTTTCTTTCCCTTACGGTTAGGCACAGGTCCAAAATTGGCAAAAATCATGTTTGGTTGTGTGTTTTTTCCAGAATTAAAAATTGCTGGATACATTTATGGGATGTGGGAGGGGGGGATGGATAGCCTAGTGGTCAGAACATTATGCTCGCAATTTGACAACCCAGGTTCGATTCCCAGTCGAGGGGATTTTTCTCCTGGAGTTAACAGCAGTGCTGACTCCAACTCTCTCCCCAAAAGTCTTTCAGATGAGACTGTAAACCGAGGCCCTGAGTGCGAACGCATGCTGAACATCTTGCGCACATGTTAAATCCTGGTCCACTTATCGTAAGAGTAGGCACACCCCAAGCAAAAAGATCCAGTCGCAAAGTTAATTCATGATTCATATGCTGACCTTGTGCGTGCATGGTTGTGCGTGTGAGTGCATGTGCACGCAGTGTGATATGACATGGCATGGCATGAAGTGTTGTGCCAACCTTTTCAGTATTGTATATCTCTTCATTTAGCTTCATGCACTGCTCCAGTGTGCTATAAAATCATTACTCTCTCCATGAAGAAGAGGAAGGAGAAGGAGAAGGAAGAGAAGAAGAAGGAGGAGGAGAAAAAGAAGACGAAGAAAAAAATGAAAGAAGGAGAGGAAGAAGGAAAAGAAGAAGTAGAAGAAGACGATGAAGAAAAAAATGAAAGAAGAGGAAGAGAGAAAAGGCGAAGAAAAAGAAGAATAAGGAGAATAAGGAGAGGAAGAATTGCAAAGAAGAAGAATTGCGAAGAAGAAGAATTGCGAAGAAGAAGAAGAATTGCGAAGAAGAAGAAGGAAAGAAGAATTGCGAAGAAGAAGAAGGAAAGAAGAATTGCGAAGAAGAAGAAGGAAAGAAGAATTGCGAAGAAGAAGAAGGAAAGAAGAATTGCAAAGAAGAGGGAGGAGAAGAAGAAAACAAAATAGAAGGAGAAAAAAAAAAAAACTGAAGAAGAAAAAGTACAAAGAATGCAAAGAAGAAGACTGCAAAGAAGAATGCAGAGAAGAATGCAAAGAAGAATGCAGAGAAGACGACAAAGAAAAAGAAGAAGACCAAGAAGAAGAATCCCTTTCTGAAAGCTGAGCATCCCCAAAACAAAGCACCCTCACTGACCTTTTCCGAAGCTGTGGCCTCAGCCTCTGTGACCTGTTTGAGGTCTTCGGAAGCTTTCTTCACCACATTCTCCACGTTGGGGATGTTCTTCTTCAGCTGAGCCTCCATGCTGAAACACGCACCATACATAC
>CM060347.1:27466010-27478510 GCA_030674155.1 Stramonita haemastoma | reverse complement strand
AGCTCAAAGTTCTCATGGCCGATCTAGTGTTCCACACACACACACACATACACTGTGACACACCCACACTGTGACACCACACACACACACACACGCACACACACACACACGCACACACACATACACGCACACACACACACACACACACACACACCCACACACAACACACACACACACACCACACACACGCATACACCACACACACACACACACACACTGTGACACCACACCACACCCTATTACCTTCAATGTACAAGGTTGACAATATCGTGGTGCAGCAGTTCAAAGTTCTCGTGGCCGATCCAGTGCTCCACACACACACACACACCTACACCCTACCCACACACAACCCCCTCCCACACACACACTGTGACAACACACACACACACTCTACACCCCCCCACACACACACCCCACCCTACCCACACACAACCCCTTCATACACACACACACACTGTGACACACACACACCCACCCCACACACACACACACTGTCACCCACACACCCACACCTACCCCCCCAACCCACCCATCCACCCCACATCACACACCCGCCACTCTTACCTTCAATGTACAAAGGGTTCACGATATCGTGGTGCAGCAGTTCAAAGTTCTCATGGCCGATCCAGTGCTCCACGTTCCTCTTGCGGCCCGTGAAGAAATTGTCCACCACTGTGACCTCGTGACCCTCCATCATCAGGTGATCCACCAGGTGAGACCCCACGAACCCCGCCCCCCCTGTCACCTGCAACCAGACATCATCATCATGATTATCATCACTGTCATTATCATGATCATCATGATTATCATCACCATCATAATCACTATCATCATAATCATCATCACATCAGTAGCATCATCATCATAATCATCATCATGAATATCATTACCATCATCATGAATATCATCACCACATCATGATTATCATCACAATCATCATCATCGTGATTGTCATCACCACCATCATGATTATCATCACCATCATTACCACCACCACCATCATGATTATCATCACAATCATCATCATTCATGATTATCATCACCACCATCATGATTATCATCACAATCATCATCATCATGATTTTCATCACCACCATCATGATTATCATCACAATCATCATCATCATGATTATCATCACCATCATGATTGTCATCACCACCATCAGATTATATCACAATCATCATCATCATCATTATCATCACCATCATGATTATCATCACCACCATCACCACCATCATGATTATCAGCACCATCATCACCATCACAATCATAGTCACCACTATCATCATAATCACAATCATAATCACCACCATCATCGTAATCACAATCATAATCACCACCATCATCATAATCATCACCATCGCCACCACCACCACCATCATTACCATCACCAGCAGATTGTCAAGTCTTCAGGGGTGCCCCCACGGTCGCCAGACTAAGGGATGGATGGATGGATGGATGGATGGATTGGATGGATGGATAGATAGATAGATAGATTAGATAGATAGATAGTAGATAGATAGATAGATAGATAGATGGATAGATGGATGGATTGGATGGACATTACGGACTTTGTGTACTTATTTCCCTATCAAAGTGGCTTTTTTCTACAGATTTTTTCAGGGACAACCCTCTTGTTGCTACGCTATGGGTCTTTTAACATGTGCTAAATAATCATGTGTAACACACAGGGCCTTGGTTTATCATCTCATCTGAAAGACTAGCACCCTGACCACCACTCACGGTCTGATGGATGGGGGAAAAGTTTTGGGCTCAAACAGGATTCGAACCACCACACACTCTGACCCAGACTTTTTGCTTTCTAGGCAGGGTGTTATAACCTCTAGAGCACCGATTCACTGATGTCATCCCCCTCTCCCTTTTTCTCACTTCACTTTCCTTCTTCTGTCACCCATAAACTTTTATTGCAATATTTCAATGACATTTTGAAGACCTTACCTTATCTTTGCTTTCTAGTGGGTTTTTTTCTCCCAATAAAATCATAATTTTATCATTCATACAGTCCTAACATAGTCCTTGGATATTCTACTTGTACTTCTTTCTTTTACTTGAAAAAGATGTAGATAGAATGAGGGAGGGAGGGAGGAGAGAGGAGGAGAGGGAGAGAGAGAGAGGAGAGAGGAGAGGAGAGAGAGAGAGAGAGAGAGAGAGAGAGAGAGAGAGAGAGAGAGGAGAGTGAGTGAATGATGTGTGTGGTGAGTGAGTGTGTTGTGTGTGTGTGTGTGTGTGTGTGTGTGTGTGTGTGTGTGTGTTGTGTTGAGTGTGTGTGTGTGTGTGAACGTTAATTAAACCAAGTCTGGATATCACAGGTTTTTTTGTATCCTTTATTTTTAAAAAAGATTTTTACCCACGTCATGCTATCAAAGCAAACAAAAGAATATTTTTAAAAAAAGAGAGAGAAATCAGCGATAAAACATCGCCAATATCTGTCATGATAAGCAGCAAAAAAAACCATAAGAGAGTTATCAATACTCGTTCTCCGCACGATATATAGAACAGATTTTCAAAAAGGTTAAAAACCCAGTACAGTGAGTACTCACACACCTCTTTCCTAACATCCACTTTACCCCCCCCCCCCCCCCCCCCCCGGCAAACCTCCATCCCCTACCCCAACCCCCAAAGTCGTTTATGAATTTACACTCTTCATGCTTTCTTTACGTACTGTAGTTGTTCTCTCTCTTTCTCTCTCTCTCTCTCTCTCCCCTCTCTCTCTCTCTGTCTATCTCTCTTTCTCTCTCTGTTCTCTCTGTCTCTGTCTCTCTCTTTCTCTCTCTCTTTCTTCTCTCTCTGTCTCTCTCTCTCTGTCTCTCTCTGTCTCTCTCTGTGTCTCTCTGTGTCTCTTCTTCTCTCTCTCTGTGTCTCTTCTCTCTCTCTTCTCTCTCTCTCTCTCTCTCTCTCCTCTCTCTCTCTCTCTCTCTCTCTTGTCTCTCTCTCTCTCTCTGTCTCTCTCTCTTCTCTCTCTCCTTGATACAGACAGAGACAGTAATAACTTTCAAAAAGGGTTGACAACCTCGTAAAGTAAACCTTACCTCCTTACTTCCCCTGTCCCCCTTAACAACTCCCCCCCCCACACACCATTACCATCACTACCACGCCACACCCACCCCCCTCCTCCTCCTCCAAGTCACGTTTTTACAGATCTTCACTCTGATTTTCTTGATAATATTGCTCTTATTTTACTTTTATTCTCTGGCCATGTAATATGCTGTGTATTGTATGTACATGCAATATGTGTGTATTGTATGTACATGCATTTTTCTTTATTTTTTGTGCTAGTCAAAATTTTTCACGTTCATACGTAACCTATTTAAATTGATTTGATTGTACAGCGCGGTGAGCCCATGTCTTTTTGGAATTCGCGCTATATAAGCCTCCATTTTTTTTTATTTTATTTTTATTTTTTTTTAAGTACATCTGTCCTCTACCTGGTGATGATAGCATAGTCATGGTACACACCTTTTCTAAAGGTTATATAAACCCTGTAAGGTAAAAAAAAACACCTTTTTTTTTTAAAACACCACCACCACCACCACTCTTTCCCTCACCTCCCCACACTCCCTTCTCTCACACACATCTCCCCTTCACACCCCCCCCCTCTCCCCATTCCCCACCCACCCACCTATCCCCACAAAACAAGTGACATTTACTGATGTTTTCCGCTCTATTTTCTTAACCTACTCCCATTTCTACATGTACGCAAACAAGACACACAAACTCTCAAAAATGTTTAAGGGTCTAAAAAAAAACAACAACAACAAAAAGACAAACTTTTTTCTTTCTCTAAAGCACCCCTACCTCACCCCCCCCCTCACCCTCCACCTCGACACATCCACATTTTATCAGTCTACATCTCAATATATAGTCTCTTACCTTCATTTCTTTTCAGAATTCCAGGAGGGGGTGGGGGTTAGGGCGAGGGCAACCAACTCCTAACATGAAAGTACGAAGACCATCTATCTTGTAAACAAATGAAAGCCTGTTCCACTTTTCAGAAAAGTAGGCCATTGTGTTCCGGTTGGGAACGGATGACACCATTTACAAAACTGCATCATACACATGGGGACTGGATGAAATAAATTATTACTATTACTACTATTACCCCTACTACTACTATAACTACTACCACCACTACTACTTTTTTACTACTACTACTACTACTACCACTACTGCTACTACTACTACTACTAATTACAACAACTACTACTACTACTACAACTACCACCACCACTACTACTACTTACTATTACTACTACCACTACCACTACTACTGCAACCACTACCACTACTACTACTACCACCACCATTAACGTCTACACAAACCACACTTTCTTTCCAACACCACCTACCTACCCCCCCCCACCACCCCACCTCACACACCACTTACAGCTACATCTCAATATACTACTCTACCTTATTCTTTAAACAAGTACTTAGACTAACCAACCACTAACTACTATTACAAACTACTACTTTACTAACCTTTCCAACTCAATACTACCATCTAACTACACTTACAACCCACCACTACCACTACTACTAACTATACTACTACTACTATACTACTTACCACCCTACTACTATTTACAATACTACTTACTACTACTTCCAACTACTACTACCACTTCTACTACTACATACCACCACCACTACCACTACTACTACTACCACCACTACTACCACTTCTGCTACTACTAACATTACGATAATGGTAATAAACGAACATTGCGCTCAGCAATTTAATGACCCGGGTTCGATTCCAGTCAGGGTTTTTCCCCTGGAGTTAACATCAGTGCTGACTCCACTCTCCCCAAAAGTCCTTCGGATAAGACTAGTAAACCAGGGCCCCGTGTGCAATGCACGCAGAACATCTTGCGCACACGTTAAATCCTGTTCCGCTTTTGGTAAAAGTAGGCCATCATGTGCCGGTGGGAACAGATGACAAGATTTACAAAACTGCAATACACCATGGGACTGAATGTAAAAAAAGTACATGAGCTATATTTTCCGTTATATAAAAGAAATAATGAATATAAAAAAAGATATAAAAGAATGATAACGGGACGATGATAAAAACGTCCCAGGCCATTCAGAGGCAGACTCACCAGTATCCTCTTGCGGTCTTTGTAGGTGAGGAACTTCACCTCGGGATACGTTTTCTTCCTGCAACACACAAAAACAGCATACAATATAATATATATATTTACATATATATATATATTTTATATAAATATATTATATATTAATTATTAATTTTATATCGAGATAATGGGATAAGCACTCTTGTGCTTTTTTACATCCAGTCCCTGTGTGTATGCAGTTTTGGAAATGTCATCTGTTCCCACCAGCACAGATGGCCTACTCTTATGAAAAGAGGAACAAGATTTAACGTGTGCGCAGGATGCTCTGCGTGCGTTCCACACGGGGCCTTGTTTATAAATAGTCTCATCCGAAGACTTTTGGGGAGAGTGGAGTCAGCACTGATGTTAACTCCAGGAGAAAAATCTCCTCGAACGGGAATCAAACCTGGGTCCTCAAATTGGAGCGCAGTGTTCTGACCACTAGGCTACATACATGTCGTCAACATTGCCACATTGGACATTCCTCAGCTTAACACACACCCTGGGGAGGGGTGGGGGGGATCACCCAGAATACATACAAAGCATTCTAGTCTCACCCATCCCACCTGGGAATAATTACTGTGAGACTGTGCAGGTACATGCTGGCTGAGATGTTTGTTTATATAATGTAGGTCCTTTTTCCACTCTCCCCACAAGTCCTTCAGATGAGACTATAAGCCCCGTGTGCAGAAAGCACGCAGAACATCTTACGCACACATTAACATCCTGTTCCGCTTTTCGTAAGAGTAGGCCATTGTGTGCATGTTGAAACTGGTTGAAACTGGTTCCGCCTTTTTGAAGAGTAGGCCATTGTGCTGGTGGGAAAAGACACAAAGTTAAGCTGGGAACACCCGACAACCACCAACTACCAACAAACAGCAAAATGTAGCACAGGGAATGGCACAGCAGCAGCTGGATGACAGCCTCCCCCCCCCCCCCCCCCCCTCCTCAAATTTGTTCCCTGTGGACCGGTGAGCGTACAATGCACCGAAAGTGCAACAACTACAAGGTGTTAAAACTAATCGTTACTGATGCTGCTGCACAGTGCCAAAAATGCTGCTGTTACAGATGAGAGAGTTTTATGACAGGCACTGCTGTTGCTCTGGGTGCATGCATTGCTTCTTCCTGCTGTGTTACACCTACCTGGCTGCTCTGCTCTGCTGCTGCTGATGTACAACTAGTTTTGCTGTTCTGCTGCTGTAACAACTGTAGCTGTTACTGTTCTGATGTTATACCTCCTCTGGCTAGCCGCCGCTGTAGTCTAGTGGTTAGGGCGTTGGACTCGTAATCTAAAGGTTGCGGGTTCGATCCCAGCTTTCGGCTATGGTGTTGTGCCCTTGGAAAAGGCACTTTACGGCTATTTTCTCACCCCACCCAGGTGTAAATGGGGTACCAACCTTGTGTTGAGGGTTAACCCTGCGATAGACTGGAGTCCTATCCAGGGGGGAGTCTATGACTCTCAAGTCGCTTAACGCCACAGAAACCGGGATAAGCACCAGCCTGATGAGCCTTAAGGCTCGGGACAGACTTTAACTTTTTTAAACTAACCTCCTCTGGCTGCTACTGCTACTGCTGCTACTGTTTCTGATATTGTAACAACTGTAGCTGTTGCTGTTTCTGCTGTTGTAACTGTAGCTGTTGCTGTTTCTGCTGTTGTAACAACTGTAGCTGTTACGGTTTGTGCTGCTGTAGCAGCTGTAGCTGTTTCTCGTTTATTGTTTCTGCTGATGTAACATTTGTAGCTGCTACTGTTTCTGCTGTTGTAACTGTAGCTGTTATGTTGTAACAACTGTAGCAGGGGGAGAGAGGTAGAAGGGGGGGGGGAGAAAGCTTGAGAGAGAGGGAAGGGGGAAAGAGAGAGAGGAGAGAGAGAGAGGAGAGAGGAGAGAGGGGAGGAGGGAGGAGAGGAGAGGAGGGAGAGAGAGAGAGAGAGAGAGAGGGGAGAGAGAAGACAGACAGACAGACAGACAGACAGACAGACAGACAGACAGACAGACAGAGAAGAAGAAGGAAGAAGGAGGAAGGGGAGAGAGGGGGGAGGAGAGAGGGGAGAGAGAGAGAGACAGAGCAGAGAACAGAGAGAGACAGAGAGAGCAGACAGAGAACAAACAGACAGACAGAAAAGACAGAGAAATCTGATCCTGATCCTGATCAATCCTCATCAATATTCTAGACAGGCAGCGCTCACTCTCTCCACCAACAGCTGATCGATCAAATTCATCAATCAATACAACAACAAATCGATCATCCCATTACAATATTGATCTGCTCAGGCACTACGCAGTCCTGATCATTCGAGCCTGCTGGATAATGACACAGCAATATCTTCTGACAATCCACGACATGCGAAGCAGTACATAAATAAAAATTTTAAAATTTTGAAACGAGAATTTAACCAAGGCAGCACTTGCAGTGGCTGCAGCAATAGGAGAGGGCTCCGTGAATCGTGCATGTATACATGTATGTATAATAATGTGCATATGGCTCTCCTTCCATTGTCCCCCCTCCCCCTTCCTCCTCTCTTCACGGCCCCCTGACATGGACATGCGCATTTCACGCATGCGCATACCCACGTCTACTCACACCACAAACACATACACACACCCTTTCTCCCTCTCTCTCTATCAAACCCACACATCTACTCCTCTCTCTCTCACACACACACACACATGCCTCTCTCTCTCTCTCTCTCTCTCCTCTAACTACAACACAACACACACCACACACACTCACTTCCCACACTCAGCTCTACACCCCTCACTTCTCTCCTCTCCTCTCTCTCTCTCTCTCTCTCTCTCTCTCTACTCTCACACAACACACAACACACACACTTCTCTACCCTCCCTCCCCCAACACACACCACACACACACAAAACACGCATTCTCTACCCCCCCTCCCACCAAACACATAAAATTTACAGTCAGACAGACCCAATACTAATCCTATTAACAGGTATTCCCCTTTGATTCCTAAAATTCCTCACCTTTCCCAGGAAAGCTTATTAATAATGGATACATGTACATTATTTATATCTTTTATATACATTAACCATTATGTGGGCAGTTGAAGCAGGCTGTAGAAAAACTGTCACAGCTGTTGTTAAATCTTTCCCCAACAATGTCACTCATTTATCAACTCACTGACACATACTCGTGTGTGTATGTGTGTGTGTGTGTGTGTGTGTGTGTGTGTGTGTGTGTGTGTGTGTGTGTGTGTGTGTGTGTGGTGTATGTGTGTGTGCATGTGTGCGTGCGTGCATGCGTAAGAGAGAGGAGAGAGGAGAGAGAGAGAGGAGGAGTGTGTGTGTCACTGTGTGTGTGTGTGTGTTGTGTGTGTGTGTGTGTGTGTGTGTGTGTGTGTGTGTGTGTGTGGTGTGTGTGTGTGTGTGTGTGCGTGCGCGCGTGTGAAAGTCAAATTCTTATTTCTAGATGGTACATTGAATAAGCATTGATTTGCTACTTTTTCATCAAGCCATCTATCTAGGAACAAAAATGAGTGAGGAGTGAGTGATGATGTGTGGTGTGTGTGTGTGTGTGTGTGGTGTGTGTGTGTGTGTGTGTGTGTGTGTGTGTGTGTGTGTGTGTGAGAGACGAGGAGAGAGAGAGAGAGACAGAGACAGAGACGACAGAGGAGGAGAGGAGAGAGAGAGAGAGAGAGAGAGGGAGAGAGAGAGAGAGAGAGAGAGAGAGAGAGAGAGAGAGAGAGAGAGAGAGAGAGAGAGAGAAGACGACAGACAACAACAGCAGACCAACAGAGTGCGTACACACACACACATTCACCACACACACACACATTCACATTCACACACACACCACACACACACACCACACACACACACACACAACACACACACAGACTGACAGAGAGACAAAGAGAGGAAGAGCCCTGTCAAGAAAGTGAAAATTTCCGGGTCAGAGTGTGCGGTCACGGTGGTTCAAATCCGTTTGGGCCTAAAACTTTCCCCCCATCCATTAGATCATGAGTGGTGGTCTGGGTGCTAGTCTTTCGGATGAGACGATAAACTGAGGTCCTGTATGTTAAACATATTATTCAGCGCACGTAAAAGAACCCATGGCAACAAGAGGGTTGTCCCTGGCAAAATTCTGTTGAAAAAAAAGCCACTCTGGTAGGGAAAGAAATAAGAGTTGCAGACAGGAAAAAGAAAAAAAAGGGTAGGCACTGCACTTGTGGCGATGCGCTCTCCCCAGGGAGAGCAACCCAAATTTCAAGCAGAGAAATCTAGCACCAGACCACCACTCATGATCTAATGGATGGGGGGGGGGGGGAGTTTTGGGCCCAAACGGGATTCAAACCACCGCACACTCCGACCCGACTTTTCACTTTCAAGGCAAGACGCGTTACCTCCTAGACCACCGATCCATTAGTTAAATTAACTCCCTGAGGAGTGGTTGGGGCACTGTACTGCACTGCACTGAATGTTTCAGCCCATGTTTAATTGATTTGATTTGATTTACTCTTTTATATCGAGGATAATGGAATAAGCACTCTTATGCTTTTTTATGTCCAGTCCCCGTGTGTATGCAGTTTTGTAAATGTCATCTGCTCCCACCAGCATACGATGGCCTACTCTTACGAAAAGCAGTTCTAAGGATTTAACCTTCCCCGTACGTCGCCTCGGCCTCGACGCGCTGTACCTCCTGGGTGTACAGCAACCATACTTTTATTGAAGGCATAAACCCGCTCCATATCTCCTGGGTGTGCAGACACCCATACTTTTAGTGAAGGCATAACCCGCTCCCATATCTCCTGGGTGTACATACACCCATACCGTTAGTGAAGGCATAACCCGCTCCCATATCTCCTGGGTGTACACACACCCAGGCGTCTGAAAAGGAACTAAACCTCTGCCTTGCCTTGCATGAATCACTAAGCTCTTTCCCTACATCCTGGTTGCATAGCAACCCCATGACTTGAAGAGCCCACTGTAGGCCTACATCCTGGATGTTGAGTAACCTAATCTGCTACAGGGGAGTCTGCCTTTATGTGTAAGTTTGTAAGAAGAGAGAGTGCTCTTCCTACAAAAGATCTAGTATTGAGGTGCATAAAAGGTATGCACTCAAAATATGCCCGTATGCACTGGAGCTATCCATAAAGAAAAAAAAGGGCTTGTTACTTTACTGTGCACCTGCATAAATTTGCAGTCTTGTGGCCGTTGGTTTACCACTGAGTTGATAGTCAATAATAATAATAATAATAATAATAGTTATAATAATAATAATAATAATAATAATAATAATAATAATAATAATAATAATAATAATAATAATAATAATAATAATTGCATCAGAACATCTTGCACACATGTACGATCCTGTTCCGCTTTTCATAAGAGTAGGCAATCATGTGCTGTGGGAACAGATGACAAGATTTACAAAACTGCATACGCACGGGGACTGGACATAAAAAACCCAAAAGTGCTTATTCCATTATACTCATTATAAAAGTAAATAAATAAATAAAAATAAAATATCATAATTATGTGCACAGATGCACATGCATACAACACACATTCAAAGATATGTGCACACGCACATGCACACACACATGCCATCCACTTCAAAAAAGAAAATCAAAGCTTATTCAATGAATCATCCAGAAATAAAAAATAGACTTTGACCAACTTTGACTTGGACACATGTATGCACGCATGCATGCATGCATGCACACAGGAACGCACGCAGTCAGACATACATGTGCCCACGTTCGCGCACCCACGCACGCACACGCATGCAGACGCGCGCACACACACACACACACAATTTGCACGCACACGCATGCGCGCGCGACACACACACGCCACGACCACACACAATTTGCCTCAAACTCTCAAAAGTACTATCATGTAGGGTCTACCACCACAGCTTAGCAGCCAGCAAAAATTCTCAGTAACAAGGACAGGTGTCCTAGCAACCACGATGTAGGGAGGCCACAAGGTAGTGACGTCATTCTGATGTTGTAATGAGTAACCCTTCTTTCAGCTATGGGTGTGTACACACCCAGGACGTACTGGGAGTTTAAATGCTAATTAAGTGCATTTCTAATTAACAGAAAGAAACCATTTTTTGTGTAAGTGTAGAGCAGATGTTTATTGACAAAGTCATGAAATTTCAAGGCTGTAGGTTTGATAGTTTTTGAGTTACAGAGCAAAATATAGGGGTCTGGGTGTACACACACCCAGAGCGTATGGGGAAGGTTAACGTGTGCGCAAGATGGTCTGCCTGCGTTTGCACACAGGGGCCTCCGTTTATACTTAGTCTCATCCGAAGGACTTTTGAGGAGAGCGGAGTCAGCACTGATGTTAACTCCAGGAGAAAAATCTCCTCGAACGGGAATCGAAACCAGGTCATCAAATTGCGAGTCATGGAGTCTTGTGTTAAAACTCATCTTCTTCTCCCTTAGTTTACTCCCTGAGGAGTTCGAGTGGTTGAGGCACTGCACTGCACTGCACTGCACTGCACTGCACTGAATGCTTTAGCCCATGTCTCTTTGGGGGCAAGTTGATCCTGACAGAGCCCATCCCTCTCCTGGTATTATTTTTAATTTATGGATGTCTTACGCAATATAATAATATGTCAACAGCTGCAATAACGTTAATGATGGAAAAAACCACGGGATAAAAAGAGAAAGAGAGAGAGAGATGGAAGGAGGGAAGTAGAGAGAGAGGGAGAGAGGGGGAGAGAGAGAGAGAGGGAGAGAGGGAGGGAGGGAGGAAGGGAGGGGGGGAGAGAGAGAGAGAAAGGAGGGGGGAGGGAGGGGGGAGGGAGGAGGGAGAGAAAACTTGAAAACTTGAAAACTTTTTTATTCAAAGAGGGTAATAAGAGAGAGAGAGAGGAAGAGAGGAGAGAGAGAGGGAGGGAGAGAGGGGGGGGGGGGGAGAGAGAGAGGGGGGAGGGAGGGAGGGAGGGGGGAGGGAGGGGGAGAGGGAGGAGAGAGAGGGGGGGGGAGGAAGGGGGGGAGAGAGGGAGAGGGGGGAAAGGGAGGGGAAAAAGGGGAGAGAGAGAGAGAGGGGGGAAAGGGGAAAAAAGAAAGGAGAGAAGAGAAAGAAAAAAGCAGACAACAACAAAGGGAGGGAGGGGGAGAGAGAGGAAAAGAGAGAGGGGGGGGGGAAGGGGGGGGGGAGGGAAGAGAAAGGGGGGAGAGAGGGGGGAGAGGAGGAGAGGGGGGGGGGAGAGAAGGGGAGAAGAGGAGAGAGAAGGGCAAAAAACAACAACGAGGGGGAGGGAGGGGGGGAAGAAAGGGAGAGAAAGAGAGAGGGGAGGAAGAGAAGAGGGGAGAAGGGGAAAGAGAGAGAGGGAAAGGGGAGAGGGGAAGAAGGGGGAGAAGAAGGGGAAAAAGAGAG
>CM060347.1:27460702-27465910 GCA_030674155.1 Stramonita haemastoma | reverse complement strand
ACATACTACATACATACATACATCAACTACATACATACATACATACATACATACATACATATATACATATCAACACACACACACTAACGCACACATATACACACTACTGGGTCTATTCATTCTCTCTTTCTCACATACATACATACACATACATACATGCATACATACATACATACATGCATACATACATACATACATACATACACACTCATACACACATACACACAACACACATGCATACATACATACATACATACATACATACATACATACATACATACATACATACATACATACAAAACATTCATACAAACATTCATACAAACATTCATACAAACAAACAAACATTACATACATACATACATATATATATTATATATTTATATATTTATATATATATATATTATATATATATATATATACATACATACATACATACATACATACATACATACATACATACATACATACATACATACATACATACATACATACATACATACATACATACATACATACACACACACACTAACGCACACACATACACACTACTGGGTCTGTTCATTATCTCTATCTTTTTCCCACACACACACACACACGCACGCACGCACGCACGCACGCACGCACGCACACGCACGCACGCACGCACAAAACACACCACACACCACACACACACTGATGGGTCCTGCAGCATTAATGTCCCCTTATCCGTTCATGAGGGCTATAGCATGCTCCAAAATGCATGTTGGAAACATTTTAAAAAGAAACAAAAGTATTGGTTCTCACCAGAATGATGATGTAACCCATTTATTATCTTTTGATAAGATCAAATGCCGTAACTCTCATGAATATAGAAATGTTGTATCTCTTATGTAGGTTCAAGCTCAATGCTTTTAGATCGAAATTTTCAAAAAAGCAACATGTATCTGTGGCGAAAATATTACCATGGGTCACATTCTTTTAGAATGCAGAGATTTGAAAAAACTTGTTACCAGTTTTCAAATACGTTTGCTTAGAGCAAATTCTAAAAGACATTTCGCTAATGAAAGAAATTGTATTGTCATTAAGTCATAGTCCTATTATCAGGTTCTTATAGTATAATGATTGTTTACTAGTTATAATAGTATAATGATTATTACTAGTTATATGAATTGCAAAGTTTGTGTTTTAAACTGTTATTTCTTTCTTTTCATTATTCTTGTTCTATGGTTTTAATTTTTGGTTCTTTTTAGTTGTTTCATGCAGATAATTAGCTATGTGCCATCCCAACCCACCCAGCCCCCTCCCCTCCCCCCCCTCCCCTCCCTACACACACACACTCGCTCACTCATATCCACTTTCCCGTCTGATATTACTATTTAGTGGAAGGACGTTAAACTGAAGAACTAACAAAACACACACACACACACACACACACACACACACACACACACACACACACACACACACACAACACACAACACACACACACACACACACACACACACACACACACACACACACACACACACAGAAGAACTAACACAGACACAGACACAGACACAGACACACACACACACACCACACACACAACACACCACACACACACACACACACACACAACACACACACACACACACACACACACACACACACACACACACACCGAAGAGAAACAAGTTCTGATAACGATATTGCGCTATGGTGATGAATTTGCAATTCATCTTGTGGTCCCCACCGTCAGCTAGATGAAGCGACATGGTGCTTCCTCCGCCTTCTAGTTATGGATTCCATATTGGCAGCAGACGAGCCGTATAAATGAGGTGTTAATAATACATGTAGATTATATGTCATGGGATCCATTTGGATTAATAAATGGTTATCATCCCGACCGAAGGTAGGTTGTTTTTTTTCTTAGATAGTTTAGGAGGAATTATTCATTATTGTGAATGCTGGACGTTTTAAAGTCAAATTGTTTTTTGATATAAATGGGGAGATTTTGTGTGTGTGTGTGTGTGTGGGGGGGGTTAAGGTCAAAGATTGGTGGTGGTGTTTTATCAAAGGTATTTTGATGGTATTTTGTGATGTGTGTGTGTATGTGTGTGTGTGTGTGTGTGTGTGTGTGTGTGTGTGTGTGTGGTGTGTGTGTGTGTGTGTGTGTGTGTGTGTGTGTGTGTAGGTGTGTGTGTGTGTGTGTGTATGTGTGTGTTTGCCTTATGGGTATAGTCTGTCTCTCTCTCTGTGTCTCTGTCTGTAATTATGTGCCACAAATTCATAATGATTCGCGATAGATATACAGAGTTCAGAGAGTCAAGTCAGGTCAACTTTTTGAGAGAGAGAGGAGAGAGAGAGAGAGAGAGAGAAGAGAGGGGAGGAGAGAGAGAGGAGGGGAGAGAGGAAGAGAGAGAGAGAGAGAGGAGAGAAGGGAGTGAGAGAGAGAGGCAGATAAATATTGTTATTTATGTAGAGATTTCTTGTAGAACAGATTGCTTTGGCTGTAGTAGCGGGAGGTATGTTTGCATTGTAGATTATACCTGTGGCTGTGCCTCTTTTCGCCTCTAGTTGTGGGGACGCTTTCGGCTGATTGGTGTGTGTGTGTGTGTGTGTGTGTGTGTGTGTGTGTGTGTGTGTGTGTGTGTGTGTGTGTGTGTATGTGTGTGTGTGTGTGTGTGTGTGTGTGTGTGTGTGTGTGTGGTGTGTTGTGTTGTGTTGTGTTGTGTTGTGTTGTGTAAATGAGTGTGTGTGTGTCTGTGTGTGTGTGTGTGTGTGTGTGTGTTGTTTGAAATCCTCCATGCCCCAAGAGGGGTCAAAGGCGAATTAAATCTTGAATCTTGAATCTTGTGTTGAGAGAAGAGTGTGTATGGAGGGAGGGAGGGGGGGTGTATGGGAGAATGCGGAAGAGTATATGCATATTGTGTATGTGTGTGTATGTGTGTGTATGTGTGTGTATGTGTGTGTATGTGTGTGTATGTGTGTGTATGTGTGTGTGTGTGTGTATGTGTGGTGTGTGTGTGTGTGTGTGTGAAATAGAGAGAGAGAGAGGTGTAAGTGTGTGCGCATAAGAGCATATATAGTGTGTATGCATTTGTTTGTATATAAGTATGTGTGTGTGTGTGCGTGCGTGCGTGCGTGAGTGTGTGTGTATGTGTGTATGCGCGCGCGCGCACCCTCAGTGATTACAGACTTTTGTACAAGTGTCAATGTAGATTAGGGGTTTCTGCCAGTGCGACACCGTCACAATATTGTCACACTGTCAGCGGCAAGTTGTACCCGGTGCTGTGGTCAAAGAAAATGCCCCCCTCCCCCCTGTCAGTCTCTGTCGGTAAAATTGGCAACGGATGGAAGGAGTGCTGTTATGATAGAACGATCAGATGTATGGGTAGTGTTGTCACGAGCGTTCGTTCGTGATGCAGCAGAAGCGGAATAATCACACCATTATTTACCTATGCCACGGATTCTTATCATCACCGTTATTATTATTGTGAACAGGGGGACTAAAGGCTCGCTCTTCTTTGTTTTGGCGTTCCCTGGCTATAATTATGCATGGTCATAGTAGGTGGGATGTGTAGTGTCAGGTCTTCTCCTGTGCTTGTCACTCTGCAGGAGGTCTGCCTGCTGGCCTCAGCCAACACGTTCCCACTTCACAGTATAAAAGTTCGTGACCAGTCAAGCCTGTGACGCCTCTTTTGGTGGAGGATGCTGAAAACAAGTTTTGGTATCACGCTTGTCGTCCATTTTATATTTCATACCACTTTATGTCACAGCAGATTTCTCTGCGTGAAATTCGGGCTGCTCACCCCGGGGAGAGCGCGTCGCCACAAGTGCAACGCCTACCCATTTTTTTTCTTTTTCCTGCATGCAACTGTATTTGTTTCCCTATCAGAGTGGCTTATTTCTACAGAATTTTGCCAGGGTCAACCCCCTTGTTGCCGTGGGTTCTTTTACGTGCGCTACATAGTGATGTGTAACACACGGGACCTCGGTTTATCGTCTCATCCGAAAGACTTGGGAGATCTTGGTAGGTCATCAACCCATGCACTTACTCCACCACCCCCCACCCCATCCACAGTACCATATTCATGAATTTTTTATCCAGGGTGCAAATTTAATCTGGTAGTGATCTCACTTCCCCCTTACACCCTTGTGACCACCACCACCAGTGTATATATCCAAAGTGTGGAGAGCAAAGGTATTGACAGTAGTAAGGATTGTTTTCCTCTCTTTCTCCCGTACACACAATAGCCCTCAAAATGACCCCTACCCTTACCCCCGCCTACCCCTTTAGGGCCCGCGGATCGTTTATTCAAGGGATTTAGGGGGCCGAAAAATCTCTTCTCTTCTCTCTCTCTTTCATTCATTCTGGAGATCCTCGAATCTCTTGTCTGGATCTTGTTTTGATCCCTGGTCAGTGTTGTGATTTATTTAGGGTCCAGACCACCAAAAGGAGTTTTGTTCTTACAGCCCCTTTTTTTTCCCCTTCTGGGTCTGCTGTTGTTGGTCAGCTTTCTTTCTGATGGTGTTGGTGGGATGTTTAGGTTGTGTTGAAGTTAACGAGTTTGTCTGCGTTTTGGGATTGGAAGTGGTTGGTTTGGGGGGTTCGTTTTGGTCTGGAATTGGAAGTGAATTAATCATTTTGGGGTTCGTTTTGGTCTGGAATTGGAAGTGAATTAATCATTTTGGGGGTTCGTTTTTCTAAGAAATTGGAAGTGAATTAATCATTTTGGGGTTCGTTTTTTGTAGGGAGTTGGAAGTGAATTAATCATTTTGGGGTTCGTTTTTTGTAGGGAGTTGGAAGTGAATTAATCATTTTGGGGTTCGTTTTTCTAAGAAATTGGAAGTGAATTAATCATTTTGGGGTTCGCTTTTCTAGGGAATTGGAAGTGAATTAATCATTTTGGGGTTCGTTTTTCTAAGAAATTGGAAGTGAATTAATCATTTTGGGGGCTTCGCTTTGGTAGGGAACTGGAAGTGAATTAATCATTTTGGGGTTCGTTTTGGTCGGGAACTGGAAGTGAATTAATCATTTTGGGGTTCGTTTTGGTCGGGAATTGGAAGTGAATTAATCATTTTGGGGTTCGTTTTGGTCGGGAATTGGAAGTGAATTAATCATTTTGGGGTTCTTAGCGGTGGCGATTTGGAATGTATTGGATAATTTGTGGGTTCTAAGGAATGGAATGGATTATTCAGGGGTTCTTATCTGTGGTGATTTGGAATGGATTGGATAATTTG
>CM060347.1:27435567-27438067 GCA_030674155.1 Stramonita haemastoma | reverse complement strand
ATACACTGGTGGTGGTGGTCACAAGGGTGTAAGGGGAAAATGAGATCACTACCACATTAAATTTGCACCCTGGATAAAAATTCATGAATATGGTACTGTGGATGGGGTGGGGGGTGGTGGAGTAAGTGCATGGGTTGATGACCTATCAAGATCTCCCAAGTCTTTCGGATGAGACGATAAACCGAGGTCCCGTGTATCACATCACTATGTAGCGCACGTAGAAGAACCCACGGCAACAAGGGGGTTGACCCTGGCAAAATTCTGTAGAAAAAAGCCGTTCTGATAGGGAAACAAATACAGTTGCATGCAGGAAAAAGAAAAAAAATGGGTAGGCGTTGCACTTGTGGCGACGCGCTCTCCCCGGGGTGAGCAGCCCGAATTTCACGCAGAGAAATCTGCTGTGACATAAAGTGGTATGAAATATAAAATGGACGACAAGCGTGATACCAAAACTTGTTTTCAGCATCCTCCACCAAAAGAGGCGTCACAAGCTAGACTGGTCACGAACTTTTATACTGTGAAATCGGTAATGTGTCGGCTGAGGCCAGCGGGCAGACCTCCAGCAGAGTGACAAGCACAGGAGAAGACCTGACACTACACATCCCACCTACTATGACCATGCATAATTATAGTCAGGGAACGCCAAAAAAAAAGCAAGCCTTCAGTCCCCCTATTCACAATAATAACGGTGATGATAAGAATCCGTGGCACAGGTAAATAATGGTGTGATTATTCCGCTTCTGCTGCATCACGAACGAACGCTCGTGACAACACTACCCATACATCTGATCGTTCTATCATCAAACAATCCTATCATCCGTTGCCAATTTTACCGACAGAGACTGACAGGGGGGAGGGGGGCATTTTCTTTGACCGCAACACCGGGTCCAACTTGCCGCTGACAGTGTGACAATATTGTGACGGTGTCGCACTGGCAGAAACCCCTAATCTGCATTGACACTTGTACAAAAGTCTGTAATCACTGAGGGTGCGCGCGCGCGCACACACACACATACACATACACACTCACGCACGCACGCACGCACGCACACACACACACATACTTATATACAAATGCATACACACTATATGCTCTTATGCGCACACACTTACACCTCTCTCTCTCTCTATTTCACACACACACACACACACACACACACACACACACACACACACACACACACACACACACACACACACACACACACACACACACATACACACACACAAAATATGCATATACTCTTCCGCATTCTCCCATACACCCCCCTCCCTCCCTCCATACACACTCTTCTCTCAACACAAGAATCAAGATTTAATTCGCCTTTGACCCCTCTTGGGGCATGGAGGATTTCAAACAAAACACACACACACAGACACACAGACACACACACACTCATTTACACAACACACCCCACACACACATACACACACACACACACACACACACACACACACACACACACACACACACACACACACACACACACACACACACCAATCAGCCGAAAGCGTCCCCACAACTAGAGGCGAAAAGAGGCACAGCCACAGGTATAATCTACAATGCAAACATACCTCCCGCTACTACAGCCAAAGCAATCTGTTCTACAAGAAATCTCTACATAAATAACAATATTTATCTGCCCTCTCTCTCTCTCTCTCTCTCTCTCTCTCTCTCTCTCTCTCTCTCTCTCTCCTCTCTCTCTCTCTCATCTACTCTCTCCCTCTCCCAGGGGACTGGATGTAAAAAAAAAAAAAAGCACATGAGTGCTATTTCATTATCCTCGAAATAAAAGAATATGCCTTGCCTAAAAGAATTTGCCTTTTCTCTCTCTCTCTCTCTCTCTCTCTCTCTCTCTCTCTCTCTCTCTCTCTCTCTCTCTCTCTCTCTCTCTCTCTTTTTGTCAAAAATTTGACTTGACTTGACTCTCTGAACTGTGTAAATCTATCGCGTATTATTATGAATTCATGGCACATCATGAGAGAGAGAGACAGAGGGATAGAGAGACAGAGAGACAGAGAGAGAGACAGCCTATACCCATAAGGCAAACACACACATACATCACAGACACACACACACACACACACACACACACACACACACACACACACACACACACACACACAACAATCACAAAAATACCATCAAAATACCTCATTGATTTTATTTAATAAAACAACACCACCAATCTTTGACCTTAACCCCCCCCCCCCCCCCCCCACCACCAACACACACACCCTAAAATCTCCCCATTATATCGAAAAAACAATCTGACTTTAAAACGTCCAGCATTCACAATAATGAATAATTCCTCCTAAACTATCTAAGAAAAAAAAATCTACCTTCGGTCAGGATGATAACCATTTATTAATCAAAATGGATCCCATGACATATAATCTACATGTATTATTAACGCCTCATTTATACGGCTCGTCATACTGCCAATATGGAATCCATAACTAGAAGGCGGAGGAAGCACCATGTCGCTTCATCTAGCTG
>CM060347.1:27413067-27415567 GCA_030674155.1 Stramonita haemastoma | reverse complement strand
TCTCTGTCTGTCTGTCTGTCTGTCTGTCTGTCTGTCTTGTCTGTCTGTCTGTCTGTCTGTCTGTCTGTCTGTCTTCTCTCTCTCTCTCTCTCTCTGCTCTTCTCGTCTCTCTCTCTCTCTCTCCACACACACACACACACACACCACTACACCACACACAACACTAATATACCCACACACAACACTAATTACCTCTCTCTCTCTCTCTCTCTCTCTCTCTCTTCTCTCTCTCTCTCTCTCCACTCCACACACACACAACAACCATTACAACACACAACACACTATACACACACAACATACACCCACACACACACACACCACACACACACACACACACACACACACACACACACACACACACACACACACACACACACAAAACAGCCCTATCGACCCGCTCGAGGTAGGAACAGGGGCTATATTATAGTTTTCATTAAGTGCCACAATAAATATCGAAGAAAGTTAAAGAGGGGGAGAGGGGGAAGGTTGGAGAATGGGAGGGCACTGCGAGGAGCAGTAACAGGTTTGTAGTAGAAACAGACAGGGGGGTGGAGAGGAGGAGGGAGAGAGGAGAGAGGGAGAGAAGAAGAGAGAGGAGAGAGAGGGAGAGAGAGGAGGAGAGAGAGAGGACAGACAGACAGACAGACAGACAGACAGACAGACAGACAGACAGACAGACAGACAGACAGACAGACAGACAGACAGACAGACAGACAGACAGACAGGACTGACAGACAGACCCAGAGAGAATGGAGACAGACAGGGGAGACGGATACCTTAGTGGTCAGAACATTGCGCTCGCAATTTGACGACCCGGGTTCGATTCCCGTTCGAGGGGATTTTTCCCTTGGAGTTAACATCAGTGCTGACTCCACTCTCCCCAAGTCTTTCGGATGAGACTTTAAGCCAAGGCCCCGTGTGTGAACGCACGCAGAACATCTTGCGCACACGTTAAATCCTGTTCCGATTTTCGTAAGAGAAGGCCATCGTGTGCCGGTGGGAACAGATGACATTTACAAAACTGCATACACACAGGGACTGGATGTAAAAAAAAAAAAGCACAAGAGTGCTTATCCCATTATCCTCGATATAAAAGAATACAAAAAAAGAATAAAAGACCCACAGAGAGAGAGAATGAGACAGACAGACAGACAAACAGATAGACAGAGAGACAGATGAAAAATTCCATGAGGAATTGGACTGGGGAAGATGGAAGGGACAAAAGAGGGGGGGGGGGGGCTGGGGACAGAGAGGAACTAAGTCTTTGTTTCTGACTCTGTCTCTCTGTCTGTCTCTGTCTCTCTCACTCTCTCACACTCTGTCTTTCTCTCTGTTTGTGTGTCTCTGTCTCTCTCTTTGTTTCTCTCCATCTGACACACACACACACTAACACACACACTAACATACACACTAACACCCACACTAGCACACACACTAACACACACACTAACATACACACTAACACGCGCGCGCGCGCACCCACACACACATACACACACTAACACACACGCTAACACTAACACACACACACACACACACACACACACACACACACAAACACACTAAAAACACGCACCCCCCCCCCCCCACCACCACCACACACACACACGCCAGATAACAGAGAGAATGGCAGAGACAAAGCAAACTGGATAAGGAAGGAGACAAAAGGAGAGATAAAGCGAGCGTGGAGGGGAGGGGAGGAGTGGGGACAGACAAACATTGCCGATCACTTCAGTCAACAATCCACCCCTTTCTGATCCATCAATGCAGGCCGGCACCCCACCATTCCACCCACCCAACTCTTGTCTGAAACCTTCTCACTTCTGTCGTCCTTGATGACGATGGTAATGATGATGATGATGATGATGATGATGATGATGATGATGATGATGATCCTATTGCTAATCATAAACTTATAACGACAATGATAATACTGATACTGCTACCATTGTTGCTTATGATTGTACCAGTATTGGTGATGATGATGATGATGATGATGATGATGATGATGATGATGATGATGATGATGATGATGATGATGATGATGATGATGATGATGATGACGACGACGACGACGACCACGACGACGACGACAGCCCCGATATGGCCTCTGTTATCGGCGGGGGTATAAACAAGATTGGATTGGTTTGGATTGGCCAAGTGGTTATTATGTCGTCGACTTTGAGGTATGGCGGTAGTTCAAACCTCTACTAAAAACGCCAATTGAGGATATCATTTTCCTGGAGTTAACTAACATCAGTGCCGATTCCCCTCTCCCGAAAGTTCTCAAGATGAGACTATAAACTGAGGCTCCTGTGTACGAACGCTCGCAGAATATCTTGCACACGCATAAAAAAACCTGTTCCGCCATGGAAAAGAATAGGCCGATGCCTGCCAGTAGGAACGGGTGACATTATTTTTAAAACACATGCACACTGGTGTCGTGTTCAGACATCATCCCCGAAGTCGGAATGCAGCTACCTAGATGGTGGGCAATCAG
>CM060347.1:27383067-27395567 GCA_030674155.1 Stramonita haemastoma | reverse complement strand
TGTTTTTTTTTTAATTGTTCTGTTTCTCTGTGTGTGTGTGTGTGTGTGTGTGTGTGTGTGTGTGTGTGTGTGTGTGTGTGTGTGTGTGTGTGTGTGCATATGTGTATGCGCACGCACGCGCGCACACATGCGTGCATGCGTGCGTGCAGCATGCTCGTGCGCGTGTGTGTTTTACTGGGGTATTTCGGGGAAGGAGGTATGATATATATTTTCTGTGCTTTTATACCAACACCTGTTTGCAATATCACCAAAAAGGTTTCAGGAAAAAGACAACAGCAAAAAAATTGGCAACTTAATCACAAGTTGATTTACCTGGTTTTTTTTAAAACTCTCTCTCTCTCTCTCTCTCTCTCTCTCTCTCTCTCTCTCTCTCTCTCTCTCTCTCTCTCTCTCTCTCTCTCTCTCTCTCTCTCACCACACACACACACACACACACACACACACACACACACACATACACACACACACAAACCACCACCACCACCACCACACACACACCACCACAACAACAACAACACACACACACCACAACAACAACACAACCACACACACACACACACACACCACACACACACACACACACACACACACACCCACCACCACCACCACACTCAACCCACCTCCCGAACCCCACTTCCACACCCCCACCCCCCACCCCACACCTTTCCCCACCCCCCACCCCTCCCCCAACCCCACACCACACACACCCACACACCCACACCCCAGGACTCACCTTGATACCTGCCCAAGATGTTGGTCAGGTGTTTCTTCAGGGCGTGGTTTCGAGTACGCAAGTTCTCCTTCAGCCGTTTCTCAGCTAGTTCCGCGAACTTGAGTTCCGCGTCCTGGGAACAACACGTAGCAGGGGGGGAGGAGTGAGGGTGAGGGTGGCCCCCTCCCCCTCCCCCTCGGCTTCCTCCCCCCTGTCTGCATATGGACGTGTCCGCTTCTGAAAAATTAAAGACAGAGACATGAGGCACAGTGAACAAACCCAACATCGTTCAGCCAAGAGTGCTAAATTTAGCGCACTCCTCCCTTTTACCTAGTCCAAGAGTGGTCAGTTCCTGCTATAAATATATAGCACCAGCTGGCCCCCCCTCTGGGCTGGGATGGGATGGATTAATTGGCCACTGAGAGGAGCTGAAAGCGGGGGAAACTGGCAACTGTGGAGGCTTGAGTTCTGTACTTTAGAAAACCCGTCTTGGATTCGGATTCTCTGAACACAAACTGCCCCCTAGATTTTGCATTCCATTCCCGTTTGCGCCCGAAAATTTCCCCCCATCCATTAGACCATGAGTGGTGGTCTGGGCGCTAGTCTCTCAGATGAGATGATAAACCGAGGTCCCGTGTGTTAAAACATCATTATTTAACGCACGTAAAAAAACCCACGGCAACAAGGGCGTTGTCCCTGGCGAAATTCTGTAGAGCTGATAGGGAAACAAATACAGTTACACATAGGAAAAAGAAAAAAATTAATAATAATGGGTGGCGCTGCACTTGTGGCGACGCGCTCTCCCCGGGGAGAGCAGCCCGAATTCCAGGCAGAGAAATCTGCTGTGACTTAAAGTGGTAGTAAATAAATAAATAAATAAATCACGAAATCAGGTCAGGCACACATGCTCGCTCGCTCGCCTTTTTCCTCCTTCTAAGTACATACCATCAGCTATAATTACTTCCAGACTCTCAGCAGGCTCTGTGCCTCTATCTTTATAAAAATTCAGCATGTAGTAGCGATCAGTGGATGTCACTGCATGACGGAAAACTACTGTGTGTAAATCCCAGCAAATCCCGGTTCGGGATTCAGGGGGGGGGGGGGCAATTATTTAATCCTGGCAAATCCCGGTTGGGACTAAGAGGGCTAATAAGTTTTGTGTGACTGTTTTCTTACACACAAGGACAGACATTTCAACGTTAAAACAGACATATAAAAGCCATGAAAGATATATAAACGCTAGAAAACACAAATAAACACAAGAACAGACATAAAAACGCTAAAACAAATGAACACAAAGGGAGACATTTAAGTGCTAGAGCAGATTAAAAAAAAAAAAAACAGGCAAATAAACGCTAGAACAGACATATAAAGACAAGAATGTAAAAAATATAAATAAAACACGAGTGCTTATCTCATTATTCTCGACATAAAACAATAAAATAAATAATAAATAATAGATAGAAAAGAACAGACCTATAAATGCTAGAACAGACATATAAACACAAGGACAGATATGTAAACGCTAAAATAAAGATATAAACGCCAAAAAAAACCACAAAAATATATAAACGCTAGAACAAACATAAACGCTAGAACAAACATATAACAAACATATAAATGCTAGAATAATACGAATAAACACAAGAACAGATACATAAACGCTTGAACAGACAAATAAACACAACGAACAGACAATTCAACACAAGAACAGACATATAAACACAAAAACAGACAAATAAACACAAGAACAGAACAGACACAATGCTCGCAACAACCGACATACTTGTCGCTACATGTCACACATCCATAAGAACATCGGAATAATAAAGCAATGGAATGTTTCTTACTGCCTTCCAACGCCCAGATCATGCAGAATGCAATGACAGCCTCCCGTGTCTTGCATTGTGGATTTGTGTCAGAAAATAAGAGATGTGATGTGTGATGTGTGTGTGTGTGTGATGTGTGTGTGTGTGTGTGTGTGTGTGTGTGTGTGTGTGTGTGTGTGTGTGTGTGTGTGTGTGTTAGTGTGTGTGTGTGTGTGTGTGTGTGTGTGTGTGTGTGTGTGTGTGTGGTGTGTGTGTGTGTGTGTGAGCGCCGAGTTAAAACAACAGACAATGACACACGCCGACTCGGTAAATGTAATGTACTGCACTGTCTGTGTGTGTGTGTGTGTGTGTGTGTGTGGTGTGTGTGTGTGTGTGTGTGTGTGTGTGTGTGTGTGTGTGTGTGTGGTGTGTGTGTGTGTGTGTGTGTGTGTGTGTGTGTGTGGATGGGGGGGGTGCGCGCGCACGCGCACGTGCACACAATGAAAAGCCAGATTGCAGTTTTGTGCTAGTTTGCTGCTGCTGCTTCTGCTATTGCTGTTACTTTTGTTTCTCCTCTTCGTTTCTCTCCCTTCCCCCTCCTTCTCCCACCCTTCCTTTTCTTCTTTCTACTACTGCTGCAGCTGCTAATGTTTGCTTCTAATACTACCACTAATACTATCACTATCACTTCTACTACTGCTACCATCATAGGTTCTACTCCTGCTTAAGATTTTTACTCTTGATATAGAACTCGACGAACAAAGCCTTCTTTAACGACAACGAAATTCTATGTCTGTCTGTCTGTCTGTCTGTCTGTCTGTCTGTCTGTCTGTCTGTCTGTCTGTCTGTCTGTCTGTCTGTATGTCTGACTGTCTGTCTGTCTGTATGTGTGTGTGTATATATATATATTTTTTATTATTATTCTTTTATATCGAGGATAACAGAATAAGCAATCATGTGCTTTTTTTCATCCGGTCCCCGTGTGTATGCAATTTTGTAAATATTGTCATCTGTTCCCACCGGCACACGATGGCCTACTCTTACGAAAAGCGGAACAGGATTTAACGTGTGCACAAGATGTTCTGCGTGCGTTCGCACACGGGGCCTCGGTTTAAAGTCGCATCCAAAGGACTTTTGGGGAGAGTGGAGTCAGCACTGATGTTAACTCCAGGAGAAAAAAAAAAATATATATATATACGTATATACATACATATATACATATACAATACACCCAGTCACGTGCATACAACAGCGCTGATACAATCACACGCTTCATCTGATTTTTTCCTCTTTTTTTTATAGAAAAGGAAAGGGGGAGTATAGATGTTTGTGTGACAAGCCCATATATATACCACTTCACTTTACGTTTTTTACTGAAGCCGGGAGCTCTTTATATGGCCCGAGGCTGTTTTCAATTCTGGTTTTCACTGTCCTACAGGGAACAGTACAAGGAGGGAGACGAAGAGGCAGACAGAGAAAACGATGGGAAGACAACATCAGAGAGTGGACAGGCCTAGAGTGGAACGACTTGCTTACAGAAAAATGATAACCGCAAGAAGTGGAGGAAGCGGGTTGCAAAATCTTCAGTGATGTCCCAGCGGTCTACAAGACTACGGGGTAGGTGGAGGTGAAGGTAAAAAGAGGGGGGGGTGAGATACCCTAGTGGGTAGAAGGTTGAGTTTGTGATCTGATGACCTGGGTTCCAGCCGCCATCGATACACCCGTTATGCGGGATTTTTCCCCTGCAGTTAACATCAGTACTGTCTCCACATCCCCAAGAATCCTTCAGATCAGTCTAGAAACCGAGGTCCTGTGAGCGTACGCACTTAGAACATCTTCTTCTTCTTCTTTTCTCATGACCGGGATGGTCGTGGAGGAGACATGAGAGACGATTCTGCAGCCAGCCGTCGCCATCCAGCCCTGTCCTCCGCCTTCCGAATGAGTGTTGGACTGTCCAGGTGGGTCCACTCCTTGATGTTATCCATCCAGCTTTTGGATTGTCTGCCTCGGCGTCTGCCACCTTCTAGCGTTAAAACCCCGTTCCGTTTTTCGAAAGAGAAAGCCATTTTGTACAGGTAGGGACAGATGAGAACATTTTTAAAAAAGATTAAAGCGCACATGCACATAAGTGTCGTGTTGTCGCAGAACATCTTGCACACATGTTAAATCCTGTTCCGCTTTTCGTAAGAGTAGGCCATCGTGTGCCGGTGGGAACAGATGCCATTTACAAAACTGCATACACACGGGGACTGGATGTAAAAAGGCGCAAGAGTGCTTATTCCATTATCCTCGATATAAAAGAATAAATCTAATCAAATGTTGAGACATCATCCCCGAAGTCCGAATACGGCTACCTAAATGGTGCGCAAACGGTCGCACACGCAAGAATCTCACCATTGGAAAACCTCGGAGCTCCAGCTGAGGAACGAAAGAAAATCGATACACAACGATTACGTACTTGATCTATTTTAGGATTATCACTTTCCTAAAAAAAAAAAAAAAATTAAAAATTAACCCCCCAAAGTCCCTGGTTAAAATCAATAGTGTCGTGTGTGCCCCCAGGTACAAGCTTAAAGAGCTGGAGTGTCAGTCATCAGTGAACGTGTGTGTCTACACGTTGACGGTGCAGTATGTACCACCTGCTGTTGGGCCTTACCCTACCTGCCTTTTTACGAGGTGAACACCTGGGTCTATTACATCAGTTTCTTCCTTCGATTAATGTTGCTTGCTTGCTTGTAGTGTTTTATACACTACTTTCAGTCCCCGGTCGATTTCGCCAGGGATAGCTCAGTGGTCAGAGCGCTCGCTTTCCCCCAGCCAATGTTAAGCAACATCGAGCGTGGTTGCCAATTGGATGGGTGACCGTTTGCACGCCTTGGTTTCAGTACAGTCCCCCAGTTTACACAACTGCAAATGTGCACCTGCCTCTTTAGGGAAGGTAAAGCAGCGAGGGAGAGGAGATGGGCGCCTCCCTCAATATGCTGGCCCCTGGAGAAGCTGAGGTTTCTGATGTCTCGCTCCCCTACGACCATATAGGTTATGGGACACCTAGATTTCTCTGCTTTAAATCCGGGATACTTTCCATGGGGAGAGTGCGTCGCCACAAGAGCAGCGCCAACCATTAATAAAAAATATATATATATAAAATTAATCCGTTTGTGTACATGTTTCTCCATGACAGTCTCTTTTTTGTACAGAATTTTGCCAGGGATAATTAACTAACTGTCTTGTTGTCGTGGGTTGAACGTTGAAATCGTAATCCAACGGTATATGAAGGATCTACATGTATGAATTTCTGCTGACAAGTCCGCTTAATAAGGGAAGTTTATCCCTTAGTGGATTGGTGGTCTAGAGGTAACGCGCCAGCCTAGAAAGCGAAAAGTCCGGGTCGAAGCGTGCGGTGGTTCGAATCCTGTTTGGGCCCAAAACTTTTCCCCCATCCATTAGATCATGAGGGGTGGTTTGGGTGCTAGTTTTTTTCGAATGAAGCGATAAACCGAGGTTCCGTGTGTTACAAATCATTATTTAGCGCACGTAAAAGAATCATCGGCAACAAGAGGGTTGTCCCTGGCAAAATTCTGTAGAAAAAAGCCACTTTGAAACAAACAAATACAGTAGCAGACAGGAAAAGAAAAAAATAATGGGTAGGCGCTGCACTAGCGGCGACGCGCTCTCCCCGTGGAGAGCAGCCCGAATTCTACGCGGAGAAATCTGCTGTGGCATAAAGTGGTATGAAATAAAATTAAAATAAAAATAAATAAGAATTAACACTGGCACTGACTACATATCCTTCGGACGAGGCCTTACAAGATGACAAACCTGGTATGGCCTCTGTGGTCGGCATGGCTATAAACAACAAAATTTGATTGGATTGGTCGGGTGAGGTCTAAAACGAGGTCCTATAATATGCAAACGGAAGCATTTTTCGCGTACACGTTTAAAAATATCTTTTTTTTTCATAGAAGACAAAGCTTGCGATGGCTGGAAGCTCTGAAGACACAAACCTACCCAGCATGCAGAGGGACGGGCTCCACCACATTCAACATGCTCGAGACATAACCCTTGAAAATGTCAGGGGGGGGGTGCCAGTTGGACTGACTCCTTATAGCCTAGTTGTCAAGCACTATGAATGTTCACATTTTAGTAGAGATATTTCCTCTTGCACAATGATACTATGGACCATGACGATTAATCCTAGAAAGGGAAACACGATCTCAGCACCCTCTGTGAGGAGCAGTGATCGATAATCGATTTCGATCATTGCTCTTTTGACACAAGCAGTACACCATAGAAAGAGCCCACACCTCACCCTCCAGCAGCAGCTGGTCAGCCTGCTGGCTGGCATGTGTCAGTCATCACTCCAGGCGGTGTAACTGCTAGCCTGGGTACCCATGTTAAAAGTGGCACTTTTTATTTTATTTTTGCCTTCATATTATTTGTTCTGTACATGTTCCATGTTGTAAACATCCCCCGAAAATCCCCCGAAAATAGAAGATCACCTTCTCAGTGCATTGAGTTTGGATTATATTATTTTGCAGTTAAAAATGCTGTTATGAGAAATATTTTTGTGAGGGGGTAAAAATATAGGTATCACCTACCAAGGCATCCCACCGGAAAGAAAGAGTCTGCCTGCCCCCCCCCCCCCCCCCCCCCCCCTCCCCCCTTTGCACTTTGTTGTGAATGATGGGATTAAAGAAGAACAGTTTCATTTTCATCTTTCAAATTTCAGTGATGTTCCAACAGATTGTTTACTTTCTGCTACTTTTTGGCTGCTGATAAAATGCGCATTTATATTCTCTCTCTCTCTCTCTCTCTCTCTCTCTCTCTCTCTCTCTCTCTCTCTCTCTCTTTCTCTCTCACGGACACACACACAAGCACATACACACACAATGCTATTGATAGGGCCTACAAACACACAAACACACACACATATACACACACGCACGCACGCGCATTCATGCATACACCCACGTACGTACAAGCAAATAGTATCAACAACATAGTGTGTGTGTGTGTTTCAACAGTACAGCGCTTGCATGTGCGCGCGCGTGTGTGCGTGCACATACGCTCTCTCTCTCTCTCTCTCTCTCTCTCTCTCTCTCTCTCTCTCTCTCTCTCTCTCTCACACGCACGCACGCACGCACGCACGCACGCACGCACGCACGCACGCACGCACGCACGCAATGTCGTTCACACACACACTCACACACACACACACACACACACACACACACACACACACACACACACACACACACATGCATGTATGCATGCACACACCCACGTACGTACATGCAAATAGTATCAACAACATAGTGTGTGTGTGTGTGTTTCAACAGCACAGCGCTTGCATGCACGCGCGTGTGTGCGTGCTCTCTCTCTCTCTCTCTCTCTCTCTCTCTCTCTCTCTCTCTCTCTCCTCTCTCTCTCTCTCTCTCTCATGCACGCACGCACGCACGCACGCTATGTCGTTCACACACACACACACACTCACACTCACACACACACACACACACACACACATTTCTATTAATGCACATGGGAAAAAAATGGAAAAAAATGTAGGTCTGTATCTATAGATGTGTATGTGCGTGTGTGCGTGCGTGCGTGCGTGCATGTGCACACTGTACCCTTTACATACACGCACGCACGCGCGCGCGCGCGCGCGCGCGTTGACTGTGTCAAACGAGGTGCTTGCATGCGCGCGCGCGTGCGCGCGCGTGTGTGTGTGCACGTCACGTGCGCGCACACACACACACACTACGTTGTTCACACACACATACACACACACACACACACACACACACACACACACACACACACACACACACATAGGCGCACACGCGCGCGCGCGTGTGTGCAAGCGTGCGTGCGTGTTTGCGCACAAACACTTTTCTGTTAATGCATATCTAAAAACAAAATAAAAAATATAGGCCTATATCTATAGAAGTGTGTGTGTGCGTGCGTGTGCATGCGTGTGTGTGCATGTGTGCGTGCATACATGTGCGCACTCAACCCTTCACACACACACACACACACACACACACACACACACACACACACACACACACACACACACATGTTGACTGTGTCAGAGGATGTGCTGTAACGGTAGAATCGCAGTATGTACATAAGCTTTTGATAAATGTATGGCCATTGATTCGTGTCAGAAACCAAGTTTTGGGGGGTTTTTTGCCTCTGTTGCAGTTGAAATCACTCAAGCAGAAAAGTTGCTGATGTCTCGTGATTATAAGCGAATAGACCATCGCAGTCTTCTTATTCCAGTGAAGGAAGGTGAAGGCATCACTGTTGACTGGAACCTGTGTGCTTTATGCCAGAGTCCATCAAACAAAGCACCTCTGATATGTCCAGCCAAGGGATTGAAAGGAGATGGAGCAGGGTATATCTATGTTGCTCCAAATTTGGCAGCTTTTCGGGAACTTGGTGAATCCCCAGTGTCTGTTCCACTGTCTAAACTGGATGAAGGAACTGGTTTTGAGGAAACAATAAGAAAGCATAGAGCTCTTGGCACAAATCATGTCTTGCAAAAGTAAGCAATACTATTTTAAACAGAAAGAGAAAGCCAACATGTGATACATCTAGTCCTGTGAAAACAAGGAAACTTGCGACTGAATCTAGCTGCATGGCAGACAAGACAGGAAAAGAAGTCACATGTTTCTTCTGCAATAGATCATCTGACATAGCTGAGCTACATTGAGCACTTACTTTATCTCTGGATGTGAAAATTCGTGCTCATGCTCAACAACTTAATGATGGGGAGTTGCTTAAGAAACTTGCTGTTAAAAGACATGGTGGCAAGTGATTGTCACTATCACAATAAATGTCTATCTGCTGTCTGCATTCCAAAGACGTGTCCCAGCAAACCAGACACCAGAAGCAAAAGAGACAACAAGCAAATCAACAGCTCATGCACTTGCACTTGCTGAAGTTGTCGCTTACATTGAAAGCTTTAGAGATGACCTCCACACAGCCCCTGTGTTTAGTTTGGCATCCCTAAATCGTCTGTATACCTCTCAGCTCTCACTGTTTGGTTTAAAGGATGAGAATGTTCATTCTTCACACCTGCAAGAAAAAACTGAAGCAGCCATACCAGATCGTAAATGTGCCAACCAAGGGAGAGAAGTCATCCTCGTCTTTGACAAAGATCTTGGTAATGCTTTAAAAAAGGCATGCAATGTTGATTCTGGTGCTCTGCAGCTGGTCAAAGCAGCCCAGATCATAAGGAAGGACATATTTCAAAGGAAGGGGAATTTCAAGGGTGCATTTGATGACAGTTGTCAAGGAGAGTCAGTCCCAGCCTCACTGAAAGCACTAATGAGCTTTATCCTGGATGGTCCAAATGTTATGGAACAATCAGAGCATGAGGTGAAATCACAAAGACAAGCTGTTCTCACCATCTCTCAGCTGATTGCTTTCAACTGTCAAAAGTCTGCAAAGAAAACAAACTTTCAGCGGCATAACAAAGAAGAGAAACACCTCTACCAATTTTCCTTGGACTGAAGCTGCCTGCAGAAAGAAAGAAAGAACTTATTAACACTCTTTCTGATCTTGGACTTAGCATCTTGTATGACAGGGTACTGTCAGTTTCATCTCAGATAGCACACAAAGTTTGCAGAAGATTTGAAGATGACAAAGTAGTTGTACCAACCAATATGAGAAAGGGTTTATTTGTGGCTGGCATGGTTGACAACATCGATCATAATCCCACTTCAACAACATCATCAGAGTCTTTTCATTGAAGTAGCATCTCTCTTGTTCAGCACATTGTTACTGGTGATGATGGTGAACAGCAACAGATACCACTTATTAATGATTGTGATGAAGCAAATGGCCCACATCACACCATTCCTTTTTTGCCATCAGAGAACATCAACGTTTTTCCTGTGCCTGACCCACACAGAGAGCAGCTGGTTTCTCCTTCTTTGGGACATTGTCAGCCAAGCATGAGTCCTGAGGTTCAAAGTTGCATAAAGGAGTATACCTGGATAAAGCATGTCTTAGCTGCACTGGAGACAGGGTCTGTAAACAGTAATGATGAATTGTCATGGGCTGCATACCATGCATCTTCTCAACAACAAGATGACATCCCAACTTCCATCATTGGACTGCTGCCTAGTTCTTCAGTTTAACTTCCTTCCACAAAACAGTAATATCAGACATGTGTGTGTGTGTGTGTGTGTGTGTGTGTGTGTGTGTGTGTGTGTGTGTGTGTGTGTGTGTGTTCGAGGGCACGTAAGCGTGCGCCGGTGAGAGTAAATATACGTGAGTGTGTTTGCATGCGCGCGCATGTGTGTATGTGTGTGTGTATGAGTTATCATTGTAACATAAATTCTATAATATAACTAGCATAACATAAGTAGTACAGGTAACTTGAATAACGTAACAGTACATTCACATAACAGCTAACATCTATCAAAGGTAGATACCAACCGGACTGCTACTAAGATAAACTGCCTCTCCTTGCAGAGAATGCACATCCCACTACTTTAATAAGACATGCAATGGCTCTAGTAAAAACAGCTACCCAGCATCTGAACCCAGGACAAACACCTGTGATTGCCATGGACCAGCCATTGTTTGCTTTAGCAAAAGCAGTTCAGTGGTATTGGCCACCAGACATATTTGGTGAAAGACAGTTCGTCATTATGTTAGGAGGTCTTCACGTAGAAATGGCTGCATTCAAAACTCTTGGAGATTGGCTCAATGGTTCAGGATGGACTGCTGTCATCACATTAGCCAGGATTGTATCTTCTGGAGTTGCTCATTCTTTAGTCAAGGCAGCTCACTTGACCAGAACAAGGCATGCCCACCAAGTTACTGCATTTTTATACCCAAATCAGTCCTAATTAGGTCAAGTCTTAACAATATTTGGAAGACATCAGTGGTGTGTGAAAATGAGCAAAAGGAATAATAACAAGGACACACTTACTTCTTGCCTTCTAAACAAAAAGCAACCACCCAATACAAACCAACATCAACAAAAAACCTACTGAAAAGGTTCACAATAAAATCAAAACAGGTCCAAATGTTATGAAAATATCTTGACCTACTTAGTTTATCTTTCAGATAAAGCTTTCTTTACTTACAAAAAGCAAGCATTTACACATGTGCTGCACAGCTGATCTCTATTACTTTGTGATTTAGCACAAATTGTTGTTTATAGCCCTTTAAATCTGTCAAACAAGACAAAAAAGCTACCTCAACGTACTTTGACCTAATTTTAGTTGACCTAGTTTATCAATGTCAACTAAAAATATAACTGTTGACTTGTATTGCATATGCTGTATGACATACACTTGACAGAACTATAATATATTGTTTTTAGAAGACTCACTATGGGTTTTCATGTGGGAACCTGTTAAAAAACGGAAATGACACACTGACCTAATTAAATGTGTGCTCACACCCTCCATAGGTCACCCTCGACGTGTTTCCCTTTCTAATATGATTAAGAAAGAATTTAGGTACCCACATACCAAATTTCACACTTCTACTCCGAAGTGAACAATATGAGGATATATTGTGTCTTAGCTGCTCTACTATTAAGAGGTTATTCAGAGATAAATCAAATCAAGATAGTTCAACACAAATTCTGTCCATCCACTTCAAAAACAGAATCCCCAACTTGTGCTTTGGTTGGTCATTGACTAAACTCACATGCTGTCTACCAAAGTCGAGCTAATTCATACGAAGAAGACGGATTTGATTCCAAATATGTGATAGATAACCTGAGTGCTAGGTCTTTAGGTTTGGGCGCCTCTCTCTCTCTCTCTCTCTCTCTCTCTCTCTCTCTCTCTCTCTCTCTCTCTCTCTCTCTCTCTCTCTCTCTCTCTCTCTGACTGACATTGTCTTGACATATTCAACCAAAGTTCGACCTCAGTGGAACACAGGCACAGCATGTGTAAGGGTACAGGGTCTTCCTACAGTCATCATACTTCAGGCTTCTGCCAATCGCCCAG
>CM060347.1:27354227-27357967 GCA_030674155.1 Stramonita haemastoma | reverse complement strand
GGTGTAATTTTATTTGCATGTTACAGACAGTTAGGTTGTTGTCTACGTGAAAGTGTGGCCAAATTGGGCGGAGCCGCGCGTGCGTGCCTCGGTGTGTTGGGTGTGTGTGTGTGTGTGTTGGTGTGTTGTGTGTGGTGTGTGTTTTGGTGCGTGTGGTGTGGGTGGGAAAGGAAGAGCACATTGAGATAAAGGAAGAAGGGGGGTTTTTGGGAAGAAGGAAGGGGGGGGGAGGGGGAAAGGGGGGGGTAGCTATAATATCCCTGTTGTTAATTTATAAATGTTGAGAAACTAATGTTATTGTTGCATTACAGCGCAGCCAACTCCTTCAAAAGAAAAAAATCCGCCTTGATAGATTTACAAAATTTTCAGTCTTGTGTGTGGGGGTTTTGTTGTGGGTGGTGTGGTGTTGTGTGTGGTGTGTGTGTGTGTTTTGTTGTGTGGTGTGTGTGTTTGTTTTGCCTATCCCCTGTTGTGGGGGTGTTGTTTTGTGTTTGGGTGTTGTGTGTGTGTTGTGGTGTGTGTGTGTTGTGTGTGTGGTGTGGGTGTGGTGTGTTTGGGGTGTGGTGTGTTCTGCCGACAGAACTTTCAGAATTCGTATGGTGTTGTGAATAGACCATTAAACTCTGTGTGTTGTGTGTGTGTGTGGTGTGTGTGTGTGGTGTGTTTGGTGTGTGTTGTGGGTTGGTTGTGTGTGGGTTTGTGTGGTTTTGTGGTGTGTATTGCCGATAGACTTTCAGAATTCTGTGTGTTTGGTTTTAGGCCGATAGACTTTCAGAATTCTGTGTGTGTGTCTGCCGGTAGACTTTCAGAATTCTCTGGTATGTTGCCGATAGAAAAAGGGTTGAGAGAAAAGTCAGAGGAGAGAGGAGTCAGAGGGGGGAGAGTAGAGGAGGGAGAGAGAGAGAGAAAGTGAGAGAGAGAGAAAAGAGACAGGGGGTGTGGGGGTTTACACACACACACCAACACACGCACCACACAAACAACCGCACACACCAACAACACACACACCTCACACACACACACACACACACACACCACACACCACACCACACAAACACCACCACACACACAACACCAGATGCACACATCAAAGGCAAAAAAGGGTAACTTCCCAACAACTTTTGTTCGATTCCAAGGGACAAGATAGACAGCGGTTGGGTGAAAACAAAAAGTGCATGGCGACCATTGGACGACCACATGCGCGTGCACCACACCAACACAAACACACACACACACACACACACAACACACACACAAACCACACAACATACACAACATTAACTTTCACACAAAAAATACACAAAAACAAAACAGATACATAGAAACTACCCACAGAACCCACCACACACAAACACACACCCAAAAAAGACACAAAACAACACACAAAACAAAACCTCACAAATCACACACACAAACACACCCCCACACACACAAACCCCACACATAAACCACACACACACACACACCTCTCTCTCTTCTCTTCTCTCTCCTCTTCTCTCTCTCCCTCTCCTTCTCTCCACCACCACACACACACCACACACCACACACACACACACATACATACATAATACACACACACTCAGACAACACATACACGCACGCACATTTCTCAATCCCACCACCCACACACACACACAAAACACACGTACCACACCAAACACACACACACACATGCAGCACAAAAACACCCCAACACACACAAACAATCAACACAAAACACCACACACAGCGCCGCGGCGCGCGTGCACAAAACACACACACACACACCACACACTACACACACCCCAAATTTTATATATTATAATTTATTTATGTGTGTACACACACACTCCTCACAACACACACCCCTCCACACACAAACAAACCCCCAAACACACACAAAACCCCCCCCCCCCACACACACACCACACCCCCCACCCCCCACCACCCCCCACACCCCACAACCACCATTTCCTTGGAGCCCTACCAATGATAACACTTGTCTTATGTGATGAGGGGGGTTTGCTTGCACACACACACTGCCAGCACGCCCAAAGGGGTTAAATCTAGTGGCTTACAACTAACAGTGCCCTACCCCGGCTTGCTTTGATTGGAGTCACTTAAAGGGTTCAACATTGCTTTGTCGTCCTCGATAAAACCGGGCTGGGAGGGAGGGGGTGGGGGGGGGTAAGGGTGAGGGGGTGGGGGGATGGAGGGGGGTTTTTTTTGGGGGGGGAGGAGTTTATCCCTGGTTTTCTTTTGAAGGTATAACAAAAGTTTTGTAAGTATGTTTTCGAACCCCAAAAAAGCTCAACATTTTTATTTGTTCCCTTCTTCCTTTTGTCGGTCAAACGGTGTTCATTAGTTTAAAAGTTTAAAAGGTAAAGGTTGGTCCCATAACCTGTGGGTCAAAAGGGGGAGCGAGGCGTCAGAGACCTCAGCTTCTCTAAGGGCAGCCATGTTGAGGGCGAACGCCCATTTCCTCTCCCTCGCTGCTTTACCTTCCCTGACCCTGAAGAGGGCAGGTACCCATTGACAGCTGGGTGAACTGGGGGGGACTATACATGAAGCCGAGGCGCGCAAACGGTCACCCCATCCACTTTGGTAAGCACGCTCGATGCTGTTTAACATGGCTTGGGGAAAAAAAAAAAAGCGGTGCTCTGACCATTGAGCTATCATGTTCCCGTAAAGGTTTACCACTCTCTATATAGCAGAGCTCCCCCTTTTTCTCTTCTTTTTTTTTGTAAGCAAATAAAGATTCTACAATAGACTTGTGCACTCTATGAATATCCACTGCCAAGTTTTTCTCTTTGTAGGTCAGGTGGATCGGTGGTCTAGGAGGTAAACGCGCCTGCCTAGAAAGCGAAAAAAGTTGGGTCGGAGTTGCGTGGTTCGTCACCCCTTTGGGCCCAAAACTTTTCCCCCCATCCATTAGACCCTGAGTGGTGGTTTGGGCGCTAGTCTTTCCGATGGCATTAAATCGAGGTCCCGTTTGTTACAAATTATTTGGCGCACGTAAAAGAACCCACGGCAAAAGAGGGTTGACCCTGGCAAAATCTGTAGAAAAAAAGCCTTTTGATAGGGGAAACAAAATTAATACAGTTGCAGACAGGAAAAGGGAAACAAATACTGGGTAGGCGCTGCACTTGTGGCGACACGTTCTCCCCGGGGAGAGCAGCCCGAATTCACGCAGAGAAATCTGCTGTGACATAAAAGGACGCAAAATAAATATAAAAAAAATAAAATACGATAAAAAAGTTTACCTCTAGCTTCACCACCCTCATTAAGCTCCCAACTTTCCTCATTCAATACCTCGCTAGACCGTGAGGTGTGGTTGTGGTGTGATGTGTGGGTGGTGAGTTTTTGGTGGGTGTTGGTGTGATGGTGTGGTGTGGTGTGTGAGGGTGAGGTGTGGTGTGTGTTGAGGTGTGGTGGGTTGTGTGTGGTGTGTGTGTGGTGATGGTTGTGTGGTGTGGTGTGGTGTGGTGTGTGGGTGGTGTGGTTGGCGTGGGTGGGTGGCGTGCGTGGTGGGTGGGTGCGGTGTCGGTGCGGTGGGTGTTTTTGTGTGGGGTGTGGTGTGGTGCGGTGCGGTGTGGTTGTGGTGTGAATTACCCATTTCCAAAGATCCCCCAGACGGTGCACCTGCCTCATTGTGAAGTCTTTGCAACCTCCATTACAACTGTTGGTTTCATGATATCAAAGAGCCCTCTACACTTTGCTTTTCGGGTAGATAGCAACAGACAGACAGACAGACAAGAGAC
>CM060347.1:27334227-27339227 GCA_030674155.1 Stramonita haemastoma | reverse complement strand
GTCCGGGGAAAAAATGGCATGTCCTTTCCAGCTCCTCTCGTGGGCCGTACAGCTTGGTCTGTAGGTTATCCTTCAGCTTTAGTTGACATCGCCCTTCCTATCTTATCGCGTTCGAGTGGTTGGGATTAGTTGGAAATATCATGGGCTGTAGACAAGTGGACACAGCAATTGAGGGAGATCTTCATTCAGTTGACTGTACCTTATGACCGCTGGGTTATAACTGAATAGCTCAGGGGTCAGAGCAATCGCTTTCCTACAAGATAAGGTTATTAAGCAGCATCGATCGAGCGTGGCTGCCTCGCGCGTGTGTGGGTGACCGTTCGTGCGCCATGGCTTCAAAACAGTCCCCCCAGTTCATCCAGCTGTATATGTGTGTACCTGCCCTCTTTAGGGTCAGGGAAGTAAAGGTAAAGCAGCGAGGGAGAGGAGATGGGCGCCGCTTTCAATATGCTGGCCCCTAGAGAACCTGAGGTTTGACACCTCGTGGGGACTGGATATAAAAAAGCACACGAGTGCTTATTCATTATCCTCGAATAAAAGAATTTGCCTTGCCTTGCCTTGCCTTGCCTTGCCTTGCCTTGCTTTCCAAATAACTGCACAGCTTATGAAAACACCTTTACCTATGACCTATAACACATACTGCAAGCCATTAACCTACCCTTGCAAAACTGGCAGCCTAACAACAGATCATGTGCTGCAGTCCTGCAATGCACAAAGCCACTGGAGATTCATTCATGTTCGTTCACTGCAACAGACAATCCGTTGGGGGTCTGTTTCACCCTGACTATCCCAGCCGTACGATTCAGCGCGCTTGTGTGTCGCCACCTTAAGTAGCATGGCCCTCATATACCTCACGTGATCTCTAAGGGGAGATAATTTTCAGACTAAACCCTCAATGAGCTCCAAGATAGCTGAACGCTCTTCTATAACAACAGGTAGGTCACCGTGTCATAATCGCTGATATCTGAGATAAAGGGAGATACGTATCTCATAGTTTAAGCCATACAAAGCTTTGACTTCAGTGTGTGTGGGTTCGTAGCGAAAGTTGTTCGTGCGTAAAAAGTCTTTTTTTATGTCGTCATCATAAAACCGGCAATTTTTGTTGTTACAAAATGTATTCCAAAATCGACTTCTTCTAAAATCGAAAATTTTCGACTCTCTCTCTTTTTTTTTAAAGTTATATTATGACACATTTGACAATTACATATTGTACGTGTGGCAAAACAAAGAACATTTTGCTATCAAATAAAATTTAGAGTCAAAAGCAGTTTAAAAAGTCAACTTGTCTAAAAGGTGATTGCAGTAAGAGTTCAGTGCAATTTTTCTCCCTATCGTGATTTTTTTTATTTCAATGTCAAAGATCTTTTTCTAATTGGTGATCAGGATAACATTGCTACTGCTTTGATTTGATTGTTAATTGGGTGGATAGGGAGTTGGGTTTTCTTTTTCTTACTTTGTGTATGTGTGAGCGTGCGTGCGGTGTGTGCACGCGCGTGCATGTGTGTGTGTGTGGGGAGAGAGAGACAGAGACAGAGAGACAGACACAGAGAGAGAAGACAGAGAGAGAGAGAGAGAAACAGAGACAGAAAGAGACAGAGAGAGAGAGAGAGAGAGAAGAGAGAAGAGAGAGAGAAGAGAGAGAGAGAGAGAGAGAGAGAAGAGAAGAGAGAGAGAGAGAGAGAGAGATTGATTGATTTGATTTATTCTTTTATATCGAGGATAATGGGATAAGCACTCTTGTGCTTTTTTACATCCAGTCCCCGTGTGTATGCAGTTTTGTAAATGCCATCTGTTCCCACCGGCACACGATGGCCTACTCTTACGAAAAGCGGAACAGGATTTAACGTGTGCGCAAGATGTTCTGCGTGCGTTCGCACACGGGGCCTCGGTTTAAAGTCTCATCCGAAGGACTTGTGGGAGAGTGGAATCAGCACTGATGTTAACTCCAGGAGAAAAATCTCCTCGACCAGATTCGAACCCGGGTCTTCAAATTGCCAGCGCAATGTTCTGACCACTAGGCTATCCGTCTCCGTCCGAGAGAGAGAAGAGAGAGAGAGAGAGAGAGAAGAGAGAGAGAGAGAGAGAGAGAAGAGAGAGAGAGAAGAAGAGAGAGAGAGATGACAGACTTAACGTAGATTATCACAGGAAGTCCTTTAAGAGGGATGCTATAACTGACATAAAGCTCGTAAACAAAGAGAGCAGAAAAAAAGAAAAAAAAAAAAGAGGAAAAAGACAGAGAGAAGGGACAAGTTATTACAATAAGGAAAAAGTCCTTCTGTATGTTTCTTTATTCGGAGGGGGGGAGGGGTTGTTATAAAATTTTTTCGGTTGTCTGTTTTGCTTTTTGTGGGGAGTTGGTGGGTTTCTTGGGATTTTTTTTTTTTTTTTTTTTTTTGGGGGGGGTAGTTGCTTGTTTTGGGGGGGGGGGGGTAATGGATGTTTTGATCCTCCCAAAGTTCGATACATGTATTTTCTTTTTCAGATGAAACACACACACACACACACACACACACACACACACACACACACACACAACACACAACACACAACATCTCTCTCCTCTCTCTCTCTCTCTCTCTCTCTCCTCTCTCTCCTCTCTCTCTCTCCTCTCTCTCCTCTCTTCTCCCCTCCCCTTGTGTGTGTGTGTGTGTGTGTGTGTGTGCGCGCGCGTGCGTGCGTGTGCGTGTGCGTGTGTGTGTGTGTGTGTGTGTGCGTGTGTGTGCCTGTGTGTGTGTCTGTCTGTCGGTCGTCGTCTGTCTGTCTGTGTGTCTGTCTATCTGTGTCTGTATCTGTGTGCGCCTGCTTGCGTGCTTAGGTGCGTGTGTTTGAGTGTGTGTGAGTGTGTGTGCGTGTGTGTGTTGTGTGTGTGCGTGCGTGCGAGCGAGTGTGCGTGTGTGCGCAAGCGTGTGCGTGCGTGCGTGTGTGCGTGCGTGCGCAAGCGTGGTGTGGTGCGTGTGTGTGTGTGTGTGCGTGTGTGTCGTGTGCGTGCGTGCGTGCGTGTATGCTCGCTCGCTCGCACGACGCGTACCAAGGTCAAGTAATTATGTGTCTGTGTGAAAATGTGAGCATGCATATATGCATGCATAATCCCGTGAACTTTTGTGCCTGTATGTCTACATGTATCACCATATATCATGGTTTTTTGCATACATCTCCATACATGTAACAAACAACGAGTGTATATACATGTGATTTCTACTACTTTTTTTTTTTTTTTACTTTGCGTGTCATACATTACCATATAGAATACCCTCTACACGTGTTTCCATTTGTAACATATGAATATACTGCACCATCCCTCCGTGGGGACGCCGGGGGCCTAACGGTATAAACACCATCCCCACACTCTAAGAAATTATGTGTTAGGAATTCCCTCTTTTCTATCCCTCTCTTTGGTTTCTGCCTTGTTCTTTTTCTTCCTGCCACCGCCTTCTTGTTGATTTTTCTGCCTTCTTAGTCCATTCTCTGCCTTTTTCTTTGGAAAGGCTTTAAAGATAGCAATTCTCTCCCACGCCGTATTTGTTTTCCTATCAGAGTGGCTTTTTTTTCTACAGGGTCAACTCTCTTGTTGCCGTGGGTTCTTTTACGTGCGCTAAATAATGATGTGTAACACACGGGACCCTCGTTTATCGTCTCTATCCGAATTGACTAACTTCCCATCACAGTTCAGTGACCGAATAGCAGGCAAACACACACGGACAGACAGACAGACAGACAGACAGACAGACAGACAGACAGACTATGAATGGGAAATTCATACTGGTTGGACGGAAAAAACTCTATTCCTAAAGCCTGGCGCTCGTAACTGGAAGGGATGTATAGGAAAAATTTATTAATGTATGCGGCAACCCTTAATGCCCATCCACAGATTATGGTCTACCTCTATCGTCAAAAGAAGGAAGACGTTATTCTCAATGCGTGCTCTCTGTCTGTGTCTTTCCTCTCTCTGTCTCTTTCTCTCTCTCACTCTCACTCTCACTCTCTGTCTGTCTGTCTGTCTGTCTGTCTGTCTGTCTGTCTGTCTGTCTGTCTGTCTGTCTCTGTCTGTCTGTCTGTCTGTCTGTCTGTCTGTCTGTCTGTCTGTCTCTCTCTGTCTGTCTGTCTGTCTGTCTGTCTGTCTTGTCTGTCTGTCTGTCTGTCTGTCTGTCTGTCGTCTGTCTGTCTGTCTGTCTGTCTGTCTGTCGTCTGTCTGTCTCTCTTCTCTCTCTCTCCTCTCTCCTCTCTCTCTCCCCTCCTCTCTCCTCTCTCTCTCTCTCTCTCCTCTCTCTCTCTTCTGTCTGTCTGTCTGTCTGACTGTCTGTCTACTGTCTGACTCTGTCTGTCTGTCTGTCTGTCTTCTGTCCTGTCTGTCTGTCTCTCTCTCTCTTCTCTCCTCTCTCTCTCCCTCTCTCCTCTCTGCTGATCTGTCTGTCTGTCTGTCTGTCTGTCTGTCTGTCTGCTGACTGTCTGACTCTGTCTGTCTGTCTGTCTGTCGTCTGTCTGTCTGTCTGTCTCTCTCCTCTCTCTCTCTTCCTCTCTCTCCTCCTCCTCCTCATTCTCTCTCTCTCTCTCCTCTCTGACTGTCTGTCTGTCTGTCTGTCTGTCTGTCTGTCTGTCTGTCTGTCTGTCTGTCTGTCTGTCTGTCTGTCTGTCTGTCTGTCTCTCTCTCTCTCTCTCTCTCCTCCTCTCTCTCTCTCTCTCTCTGACTGTCTGTCTGTCTGTCTGTCTGTCTGTCTGTCTGTCTGTCTGTCTGTCTGTCTGTCATACTTTTCTCTCTCCATATCCACATCGTTGGCTATCAAAATAGATTTTTTTTTAAAAAGAGAAAAAAAGATAACAAACATCAACCTGATGATTCATTGGAATGCTACCCAGTTAACTACGATGCAGGTAAAAGATAGGTAAGGGGAAAAAAGTGATCTACCTGAGGGTCGTTATAGGCAAAATAACCAAGTGGTGACAACGTCACACCCCAATCTGACGGAACCAGAGCTGTTACTTGTGTTGTTTGGTTTTTGCTT
>CM060347.1:27296727-27321727 GCA_030674155.1 Stramonita haemastoma | reverse complement strand
GAAGAAGAGGAACAACAACAACAACAGCAACAAGAAAGCAGAATATGGCAAAAGAAAGAAAAATTACATTTCTTTCATGAAGCGATCTTCCTAAATCAAAAAAGCAAAACCGAAACTCCACGCTGAGAAATCTGTCAAGATAACAAACCATTAAAACAAAACAAGCACCAAAAAAAAATCCATTGTTCTCTCAGAACCTGACAACTGTAAAGCGTTTTCAAACCCTGACAAAACGATACTGACACTGTAAAGAATGGGTCAGGATCGTTACCTGTCAAATTTGTCACAACCGACGACACACTAACCGTCACCTTTCCCCCCCACCAGCCCACATCATCGGTACATTCATCAGTGACACGAAACTGACTTGACGAGAGAGAGAAAAATATTATAATCATCAACATCAAAGTTGACAGGTGTCGTGTCAACTCTTACTACCATGTGACAATGTTTTGATATTTTTTTCGGGGGGTTTTGTTTTGGTTTGTTATTGTTTGTTTTACTGGTGCGGTGGTGCAGTGTTGATGTTTTTTTTTTTCATTTCATTCAGCCTTTTAGGTGCAATGGAAATGAATGGCGTAGATTTCTTGTGTTTGTCCCCTCTCGATCCTTCTCTTTCTTTAATTTAAGCCCCCCCCCCCTCTCTCTCTCTCTCTCTCTCTCTCTCTCACACACACACACCACACACACACACACACACACACACAACACACACACACACACACACACACACACACACACACACACACAGGGAGTGGGGAGAGAGGGTGAAGAGAGAAAGAAACAGGTGTTTTTCTATTTCCCTACTTTCAGAAATGACACTCCCCTTTTGACTAGATTCCTTTTTTATTTCGAGCCATTTAAATTATATTGCCCCTAGTCTCTACACCCCATTTTAAACACTTGTAGAGTGCGATTCAAAAGTTTATGTTGGTTTTGTACACAAATGGGGACACTTGCCTTACAATAGTTTCAGTTTACATTGAAATCGAGTATGTGATCTTCCTCGAAATTCTTTATGTGTATCTATGAAAACTTGGAAACAAACCTATGTTTTTCCCTTCAGTTTTAAACGAAGTGTGTTCTCTCTCTCTCTCTCATCCTCTCATCCTCTCCATCTCTCTCTCATCTCTCTCTCTCTCTCTCTCTCTCTCAGTTAAAAAGCATGGTGCTTATCTATATCCTCGATAAGAATTTTTTTGTCTCTCTCTCTCTCTCTCTCTCTCTCTCTGAAAAGTGTGTGTGTGCGTGTGCACTGGTGTGCGCGCGCGCAAAAACTAAACAAAAAAACACCTTTTCTCTATGAAAACATGGGGGGAAAAACTCTTTTTTTTAACTTTCCTTTCTAAAAACTTGGAAACAAACAACAACACTTTTTTCTTTTCTTTTTCCTTTGAAACTTACCATGTTGGGGCTGACCATGTAACGCAGTCGGAGCTCCAAAATCGCCCTCGAAAAACTCTCGAACTTGGTTACACGTAAACGATGGTGGCTAGGCTTACTATCATCCACAGACGCCAGAACAAAATTTGAAGCGAAAGCGCACATAAGCCAAAGACACCACAAGTTTTTCACCCACACACACCGTGACATTGCCATGGATAGGTGTTGAAACAATAATTAACCACAAAAAAAGCAGACGAGACTCTTTCACGGGCGAGACACACAGACGCAGACGACAATTTTCATTGAGACGATCAAATCCCAGAATCCACGTGCACTGGGGGAAATCTCCTTTACGGCTTGACGCGCACCACAACACTGGGATGTCCGGGAACGGAGCACTAATATTTCTTTCTTGAATATAATCGCGCAACTCAACGATGTAGTGCGGTAAAGCGCTTGCAAGCAAAGTATGCGGCGAGTTTCCTCCGACTCTCTCTCTTTCTCTCTCACTCGCTGCGCGTCAACAGCCCGTCATCGCTGGGAATTTATCCCGCAGCCGCGTTCTTACCTCCAATCCTATTGGCTGAGAAGCGCTGCACCTGTCCTATGGTGTGCCTTGTGTCGTCAAAAGAGCGTATTGTGTTGTGTCTCTTCTTTTTGGTGTCGTCGGCGTTGCTAGTTTTATTAAAAAGATTTCTGATTCTGTGGAGAGAAAAAAATTCCTATATGGCGTTCCTGTGTGTTGTGCAAAAGAGTGTGTTATGTTGTATTTTTCGTTTTCGTTTTGTCGTTGTTAGTTTAGACTGAATTTTAACAAAGTTTTGTTATAATAGTGAAAAGTTGAAGCGAAAATGCACACTGGGCGAAGGACAAAGTTTGTTCCAACACACACTATTTTCACACATCGTTCTTTCTTTCTTCTTCTTTCTTTCTCTCTTTCTTTCTTTCTTCTGTTTTTCCCGTCTGTTTTCCTGTCTTTTTTTTGTTCTTTTTCTCGATCTTCCTTTTTTCTTTCCTTTCTTTCTACCCTTTCATCTTTAGTTTTTCTTTTTTTCTATTTCTTTCTTTCTTTCTTCCTTCCTTCGATCATTCTTCTTCCTTTTTTCATCTTTCTTTTTTTTTTTCTTTTTTTCTCTGTTTTCTCTGATTTTGAGGAAAATAAAGTATTGAGAATTGAATTTGAAATTGGAATTGAAGTTTTTTCTTTTCTTCCTCCTTCATTTTTTTTCATTCTATCTTCTTTTCTCTTTATCTTTCTTTTTTCGTTCCTTCTAAGTCAACGGTTTGTACCCGAGTTGTCCCAATCGAACAACAACAACAACAGCAACAACCGAAGTAGAGGCAGCAATATTTAATTCTCCTCTCTCTCTCTCCATTCTCTTTCTCTCTCTCTCTCCTCTCTCTCTTCTCTCTTTCTCTCTCTCTCTCTCTCTCTCTCTCTCTCTCTCTCCTCTCTCTCTCTCTAAAACACAACTTAGCCTATTTTCTTTCTTTCTTTCTCTCATTCTGTGTTGTTGTTGTTGATGATGATTGTTGTTGTTGTTGTTGTTGTTGAGGTTGGGAGGGGGGTCCTTTCTGTCAGTTTGTCTTTCTTTCAGTCGTTTTGCTTTTCTTTCTTTCTTCGTTTCCTCCCCTCTTTTCCTCTATCTCTCTCCCTCTCTGTTCATGGCAACTTTATTTTGAGTTATCATCTTCCTTTTCATTTCTTTCTTTCTTCCTCTCTTTCTCTCTTTTCTGCATTTCATCCTTTCTTTCTGTCTTGTATTAGTTTTACTTTTTTGTCTTACCCTATATAGTTCCCTCTTTGTTCCTCTATCTAAAATGCATACTTTTTTCTTTCTTTCTTTTTTTTCCTTTTTCTTTTCCCTTTCTTTCTTTCTTTTCTTCCTTCATTTGTTTCTTCGTCCTTATATCTGCATTGTATTTCGGGGTTTTTTTTGTTGTGGTTTATTTTTTACTTTCTTTTTCATTCTTCATTTTTTTTTTTACTTTTAACATAAAATTCTGTAAACATTTTTTGTTTGTTTGTATTTTTATAATTGTTTTCTTCTCGTTTCTTTCTTTTGACGCGCGCAAGGGAAAAAAAACGTAAACACTGTGAATGAATATCTATAAATATATTCCACGTGGCGAGTCTATTTATGTGCATCTGTTTTCGTCTATTTAGTTACTCTTCGGTTTTAATGAGTTAGTGACTGATATCTTTTGGGTATTCGTTGGTAATGTTCTTTATACTTGATCTAACCAGTGAGACTATAATGACAATGGTGATGATAACGATCATCATGGTCATCATCATTACTATAATAATAATGACGATAATGATACATAGACTTAACATAGCGCTATATCTTGCAAAAACAAATCGAAGTGCTTGCATTCGACCTATACAACACACAAGCAATCAATGACAATTAATAGTTTTAGGAAATTTGAATGCACACACACACACACAACACAAACACACACACACACACACACACACAACACACACGCACGCACGCGCGCGCGCGCGCGCACGCACGCACGCACGCACGCACGCACGCACGCACGCACGCGCACACACACACACACACACACACACCGCACACGCGCGCGCGCGCGCTCTTTGAGAAGGAGAAGATGATGATGACGACGACGACGACGACGATGATGATGATGACGATGACGATGACGACGACGACGACGATTATCATCATCATCTTTCCTCTCTCTCCTCTTTTCCTCCTCCTCCTCCCCTCCTCCCTCCTCCCTCCCTCTGCTAGTGCTCTGCTTGCGATGAATATACTAAGTTTTGAACTGACTGAAGTTGTACGTGTAAATAGCTGAACTTGTGGACTTACCTTCTCCTCCTTGCTTCACCTTAGTTTTAAGGGCGGTCGATGCAGTAAGGCCAAGCAGCATCGAGCGTGGAACCTTACCATGGGTGACCGTTTGTGCACTTGGCTTCAGTACAGACCCCTCAGTTCACCCAGCTGTGAATGGGTACCTGCCCTCTTTAGGTCAGGGAAAGTAAAGCAGCGAGGGAGAGAAGATGGGCGCCGCCCTCAAGATGCTGGCCCTAGAGAAGCTAAGGTCTCTGGTGCCTCGTTCCCTACGACCACATAGGTTATGGGAAATATTTACCACCACCACCACCATCACCTACGATGCATTGACTGTAAATCGCAAAACAAACAGTGTGCGAATCGGTTCATACTCAACGAGTTTTCTCAGGAAAGTCAGGGTGCTCGCAGGTCTCGATTGAGTTTTTATCTAATTTTGATACCTTTTTTTTTTATAGCTGTTCTTTTGGGCCGTGTTCAGTGTCGATATAAACGATGTACTATGCAGTTTAAAAATGATGTAGTAGTAGTAGTAGGCACCCATCATCTCGGAAGACTATGGAGTTGCGCTCTAGACTGTAGAGCGCAAAGCCTGGGTAAGTAAGTATGAAGGGCATACTGTTACCCACGCAGCAACCTCCCCCCCCCCTCTCCACGCCACTGGAATGGTCCATTGGAAAGGCAATCGCTGATACAAATGGTTCCAGTACCGTCGCAGGAACCGCCAGAACGTTGCCAATACAGCCCGAACCGTCCTGGAGACTCCAACTCCCCGATTTTTTTTCTCAGGGATCGTGTCTAAACACGACACCTGTGTGCATGCTGGGGTGGTTGTTTTTTTGAAAATAATTTTGTCATCGGCTCCTACCAGCACACAAAAATGATGCACAGGTACTTTTTAGACCGGGGTTTTCGCGATAGAACTTCTTGATCCAGTTAAGGACAAGAAAAACCACTTAGGGACACTACCCAGGGGCTAAGAACTGTATCTGTCTGTAAGCAGGGATGAAATAAATGATCGTCACACTCACCTACCTCCTGTGTCAACCTGTGTGTTCTAAGCTCTTAAGACTGTCAACAGCTGTAGCTAGATTTAACAGGGCTTAAGACCTGGCCACGTGATGGCTAGGGGGAGAGGAATGATGGGAGGGGGGGGGAGGGGGTAGTAAAGGAAGATGTGATGAAGGGGGGGGGGGGGGGGGGGAGTTGGAGTTCTAAAGTAGGGGTCGTTGGGATGAAGAAGAATGAAGACCTATGCCTGAAAAGTGGGTGTGGGTTGTGGGAGGGGGGGGGGGGGTATTGCAAAGGGTGGAAGATGACGGGGTAGGGGTGGAGAGAAAGGTGTGATATTTGGCTGCAATAGATCCCGTAACATGTTTACATATATCTGCACCTGCTGTTACCTGCATTTATTTTTCCTCTACTAGTTTTGCCTCAATAACATGTTTACATATGGTGGACGTTGGTGGTAGTTTTAAATATTTAGAATTAATTTCACTAAGAGTGGCAGTTTTGCAAAATGCAAGAAAAATGCTTGTGACAAAGCTACTAAAGTCATGTTTAGTTTGATAAGGACTGCACAGCAAAGAGAACTACCTGTACATATGACACTTGATTTAGTCGATAAAATCGTTGAACCTGTTTTATTGTACAGATGTGAAATTTGGGGATGGAAACACCTTACAATAATTAACGTTTCAGCTAAAATTTTTAAAGTATATTTTTTGTTGAAAGCGTACAACGTCAACTTCGTTAGAAAGCCTATAGTATATTATGGAGAAACGGGCAGATATCCCTTATCTATTTATTTATAGGCTACCACTTATAGTCACGGTAGATTACTCTGCGTGAAAATTCGGGCTGCTCTCCCCGGGGAGAGCACGTCGCCACAAAAGCAGCGCCAACCTTTTCTTTCCTGCAGCTGGGTTTTTTTGTTTATTGTTTTTATTTTGCTGCCTCATCTTCTGTGACGTCCTCGTCCTGCTGTTCCCATGCTTCTCATTTCAACCTTCCCGCCACAGCCATACCCAGATTCGTTGTCTCATCTTCAGGGTCGGGAGTCCACAGGGAACCCATCAATATCAGGCCGCCGAGCGGCCACCAGCCAGAGGGGCCCAGCACTTCTGTTGGGTCACTTTGGTGGTGTTCAGTGGTGCCTGTTCTGAGCACATAATATGCAGGACACCACCTACTAAGCCCCCTGCTAACGACAGTATTAGCTTAGTCGCGGAGCCAGACAGAGTAAGTCACCCACCTGAGGTGGCGACCACCACAACGTCCCTCCAACGACCGTCCCCCGCGAACCCCATCCCCAAAGGCTTTGACACAAACTCACCACAGGCACAGAAGTGTATGGAGAAATCAAATCTGAGGTCATCATGAGACCAGAGCAACAGGGACCACCGAATCAATTTTTATTATTGCATGATGATCAATGGTAATGAGGATGATGTAATGGCGCTGCTGTGGAAGTGCTTCTGCTTTGAGACTACTTGACAGGGTTTCATTCTAAGCTTACTATCATAATATATCTCGGTGTCAACCGGGCTGTGTTGGTCAGGTAATTAGAGCAACACTCTCAAATTAAATTCGTATCGGTCGATGAAGCTCAACTGTGTGGTCCAGTCTTCCCATTGAGACAACAGCACACTCACTCTGGATAGGAGCCGGCCGGAGTCCGAAAAATCCCTATGACTCTTATGGGAATCGAACCCACGGCCTTCCAGTCCGAAATCCAAGGCGCTAACCACTTCGCTGTGGCGGCTGGTTTCTACAGCTGTATTTGTTTCCCTATCAGAGAGGCTATTTTCAACAGAATTTTGCCAGGGACAATTCTGTTGTCGCCGTGGGTTCATTTACGTGCGCTGAATAATTAAGGTTAAATTTGGTTTCTGCTCGAATTATTCGTTTCTAGATGCAGCTGCTTGATATGCATTCTGAAAAGCTATCGTCAAATGTTTATCGGTTGATGAAAGATTTACATGTTTACTGATTAAAAATACAGTTTGTGAAAAGCATAAAGAGAAAAAGGGAGAGAGAAAAGTGAAATTGCGCTAAATGGTTTAACTCTTTCATACTGATTACTTCCCTTGTCTGTGTGACATCGTACATAAAAATATGACTAGACAGCAAGGTGTCGAAAATGAACTTTTTCTGTTGAAAGAATGGGTAGAGTGATTAGGGGGACCAATTAATTAAATGCAAAGTACCAACAATAAGTATCCGGTTTAATATAGTGCACAATATAGGTGTCTGCCTGCTATCTTTAGGTGTTGAATTTTCCCCTACCATCTCTCTCTCTCTCTCTCTCTCTCTCTCTCTCTCTCTCTCTCTCTCTCTCTCTCTCTCTCTCTCTCTCTCTCTCTCTCTCTCTCTCTCTCTCTGACTGTCTGTCTGTCTGTCTGTCTGTCTGTCTGTCTGTCTGTCTGTCTGTCCCTCATCTGATGCACTCTTCAAAGGGGGCTTTTATTCAAGGTGAAAAGAGTTTTGTCGTGGTCGTGTGTGTGTGTGTGTGTGTGTGTGTGTGTGTGTGTGTGTGTGTGTGTGTGTGTGAGTGTGTGTGTGTGTGTGTGTGTGTGAGTGTGTGTGTGTGTGTGTGTTGTGTGTGTTAGTGTGTGTTAGTGTGTGTGTGTGTGTGTGTGTGTGTGTGTGTGTGTGTGTGTGTGTGTGTGTGTGTGCGTGCTCGTGCAAATTATCCCAAACACAGGTGATTCAATTATGTACTGTTTATGCTCACTCTCTTGCAAATTATCAAGTTATTAAGCCATAACCAGATGCTGTTATTCCCTTCCTCCACGAGCTATGTACAACTTAACCCGCTAAATAACCAAATCAATCACAAAGTAAGTCATACACACACACACACACACACACACACACACACACACACACACACACACACACACACACACACACACACACACACACATTAATTATGATCAGAGAGACGGAAAGGAATAGGGATGGATTCAGGGTGTGATGAAATGGCTGCCTCCTTCAGAATAGGCCATTGTGTGCTAGTGGGAACGGATAACAAAATTTACAAAACTGCATACACAAGGGGTAAGGTAAAGGTAAAGGTGTCCCATAACCTGTGTGGTCGTACGGGAGCGAGGCGTCAGAGACCTCAGCTTCTCTAGGGGCCAGCATATTGAGGGCGGCGCCCATCTCCTCTCCCTGGCTGCTTTACCTTCCCTGACCCTAAAGAGGGCAGGTACCCATTTACAGCTGGATGAACTGGGGGAACTGTACTGAAGCCAAGGCGCGCAAATGGTCACCCATCCAATTGGCAACCACGCTCGACGCTGCTTAACCTGGCTGGGGGAAAGCGAGTGCTCTGACCACTTAGCTATCCCGTCCCGATGGGTACTGATTGTAAATAAAATGATAAAAAAACAATAAAAAAAACCACATGAGGGTTTATTCCATTATCCTCGAAATAACAGATTTTTAAAAAATACGGTTTAAAGAAAAACTAGAGCACATCCAGTTCAACCAATATCTCTAGGATCATACTAAAGCGAAAAGAAAACATTGGAGTCCTTATCTCATCGTTTCATTAATTACTCCCCCTGTCCTAAGATCACCGCTTCCTTCTTTGAGACAACTAAAATTTAAAAGGAAGTGGTGCTACATGGGAAGTAACTCCCTGCAACACTTTCTATCTTTCAACAGCCAAAGAACTAAATGATTCATGGATTGCCTGTGTGACTCTTCTTCAAATAGATAAATACATGTAAATGATAATAATAAACAAAGCAAGCAAACCACGAACCTGCCTTTCGATATTAATTAAAATTGGCAAAAGAGGAATATTAGTAAATTGACTTTCGTAAGTTACTTTACATTACCCCCCCCCCCCCCCCCCAAATAACAGCAAAATTCTACACATGTGCACAATTTGCATGACAGGAGGGCATGTCACAACAGTTAAGGTTTTTGCCTGTCAGTCTAGCTTACTGCATGCACACACGCTCTCCAGCACTTGTACAACAAACCACTTAGGCTTATAGCGTGACACAACCTAACCTCTTGCTAACTAAATAAAAGGAACGGATGACAAAAAATACAAAACTGCATACTCACGGGAACTGAATGTAAAAACACTCACGAGTGCTTTCTCCATTATCCTCCAAATAAAAGAGAAAAAAGACTTCCTGCCAACCAAAGAAAAAACTATTTTTAAAAAAATTGTGTGACAACACTCTATGTATTCAGTGCTGCTCTGTCAAAATATTGCCCAGCCGATTCATTCGCCTTCAGTCACCTGTCCCGTAGTCCCACTGACCTGGGGGCACCAATAAAGATTTTGCAACCAGCTTCCTCCACTCCTCACGGTTCTCTGCTTTCCGTAGCAAATCGTTCCACCCATACCAAGGCCAGTCCACTCTCTGATGTTGTCTTCCTATCGTTTTCTTTGCCTCTTCGTCTCCCTCCTTTTACAGTTCCCTGTTGGACAGTATGTATGTATGTATGTATGTATGTATGTATGTATGTATGTATGTATGTATGTATGTATGTATGTATGCATGCATGCATATGTGTGTGTGTGTGTGTGTGTGTGTGTGTGTGTGTGTGTGTGTGTGTGTGTGTAAAGGTGTCCCATAACCTAGGGGTCGTAGGGGCGCGAGGCATAAAGAGACCTCAACTTCTCAAGGGGCCAGCATATTGAGGGCGGTGCCCATCTCCTCTCCCTCGCTGCTTTGCCTTCCTTGACCCTAAAGAGGGCAGGTACCCATTGACAACTGGGTGAACTGGGGGGCTGTATTGAAACGAAGGCGTGCAAACGGTCACCCATCCACTTGGTAACCACGCTCAACGCTGCTTAACCTTAGCTGGGGGGAAACGAGTGCTCTGACCACTGAGCTATCCCATCCCCATAGTGCAAAAGCCTTGTCGTTATAATGTAGAGCTTGTGATCTGCTGGCCCAGCTTCGAGTCACTGCTGAGATGCACACGTTCAAAAGGATTTCACCCAGGAGTTAACATCACCTCCAATTCTACTCCTCCCTAGAAAGAGTCCTTCGGATGTGACTATGATGTGATGTCCTATGTGCAAGCGCACAATGAACATCTTGCGCATGTTCGAAATCTGTTCCACCTTTCAAAAGAGTTAGCCTTTGCAAGCCAGTAGGAAGAGATCACACACACACACACACACACACACACACACACACACACACACACACACACACACACACACACACACACACACACACACACACACATACATACACACGCACGCACGCACGCACACACGCACGCACGCGTGCGCACGCACGCACGCACACACGCATGCACGTACGGACGGACGCACGCACGCACGCAAGCACGCACAGGGAATTTAATAATTCTTTTCGTCATTTATTTCTATATGGCATATCCTCAAATCTCGCCACTCTGTCTAAAGTTCCAAACGGCAGCTTCTGTTCAGAACGAATGGTGCCAGCTGGCTTTTGACAGGAGGCTGGAAGGTTTGTCCTTTCATAAACTGTTGTAAATTTTAAGTTATAGAATGATGATTTTCATCTGCTTCCTTTACCTTTAAAACAAAGCTTGCGCTACTGAGTACTCTCCTCATATCAAAGACAGGATAAGGGCAATTTGGTTTTGTTTATGTCTCCCTAAGTTTATAAACGAAACAAGGGTAGTAGGCTAATCGTATTTTGTAGAGAAGAGAGTCGCTCTTGCTGACGGTAGCACAGTCAGGTGATGTAATGTCTGTATTTCATTTCTCATTCGTCTCATAATCGGTGTTAGAATCATCTTCATGATCATTGTATTGATCGTGTGGTAAAGACTACAGCGACAGTGATGTGTTAGTCATGCCACTCACGACTGGTGACTAAAACAGCAATTTAACTAAAACCGAGGAACTCCAGAAGTGATGTGATGTCCTTTCATCTCCTTAGTAAACATCTGAGATACTGTGGTTGTAAGTGTTGCAATATTGTTGATGGCATAGAATGATGGTAGATCAGTTGGTATATATTTCAGCCATTTGAATGTTACATGCAAGAAGGCATTATGAACTTTATCATGCACTCATTCAGTTATTGAAGTTATTCAGTTAAAAAAAAAAATTATTTGGTATCAGATCAATCTTGTCACTGTCTCATAGGACATAGGGTTACACTACAGTAATATGGCTCAATCATGACAGCAAGTAATTTTACAATGGTGCAAATAATTGTGTGAAATAAGTTTATGACATATTCAATAAAGGTTAGAATTTAATCATACTATACTGCAGCATAGTAAGTTCTGCAATCGCCCAAAGAATTTGTGTGAAATAGGATTACTGATGATAAATGTAATGTTGATAAAGGTTAGAATTTAATTGTACTACTGCATGGAAAGGTGCTGTGTGCTTCCAGTTGTCACACTCACACCCACACCCACACACACGCACGCATGCATGCACACACGCATGCATGCATGCACGCACACACACACACACACACACACACACAACACACACACACACACACACACACACACACACACACACACACACATGCCTGCATGCACATGTGCGCACATGCACACACAAATAGTGACACACACACATGTCATTTCTGTATACTATATAGCATGAAAAACAATCTCACTCACACTGTCTGTCTCTATGTCTCTCTCTCTCTGTGTCTCACTCTCTCTCACTCTGTCTCTCTTAGTCTCAGTTTATAAACTTTACTCTTTGCTTGTTTTTTAAAAAACAAAAAAGAGTATATCATTATCAAGTTATTGTTGAATGTGTTGTATGATCAACAGTCTGACGTGTGTTGTAGATCTAGAATTAAGTAAATTTTATTGTAACTGTGTAAAGTGATCTTACAAAAAAGAGAAAGAAATGAATAAAGAAAGGAATGAATAAATGAACGGATAATTTATAAATGAATAATACATACTATAAATAAATGAAAATGTCATGGTATGTTCACAGGCTGGTCTTCTAAGTTCTTGGTTCAAGTCACACTCTGACACTGACTGGTGTTTCTGTCGACTGACTTGAAACCAGGCGCCGTTGTCAGTTATCACCCAGGGAAGAGCCAGCTATATATCTAGATATATATTCATCACCATGGCAGCTAACTCTGACTCTGAAGCTTCGGAAGAATATGAGGTCAGTAATCTCTGACTTGACTGTGACTTGACTTGACGTATGGCTATACAGCTATGAATTCCTTGGGGAATAAAGGGCCGCCTGAGTGACTATTATGAATCACTGAATGTGATACGGATATATGTATGAAGTGTGGTGATTTTCGGGGTTGATTTGCCTGGATTACAGCGTGCGTGTGTGTGTGTGTGTGTGTGTGTGTGTGTGTGTGTGTGGTGTGTGTGTGTGTGTGTGTGTGTGTAGTGTGTGTGTGTGTAGTGTGTGTGTGTAGTGTGTGTGTGTCACTGTGTGTGTGTCAGTGTGTATATGTGCCTATATTCACTTTTTCTTTCATTTGAATACTTGATTAAGTGTGTTTAATCATTCCTTATTTCATTTATCTGATGTTGATATATATATATATATATATATATATATATATATATATATATATATATATATATATATATATATACAGGGTTCGCGATAACCGGTAATTGTCGGTATTTTACCGATTGTAAACAGGGAATACCGAAAATTTTCGAAGCAGCCGGTACCGCGTACCGGTTCTGTTTGCCTGTGACCGATTAGATTTCCGTCTCAAAAAAGAAAGTCTGAAGTGACGTTTTCTGACAGTCTGTCATGGGCCTGTACTGTGCTTACCGCACCTATAGCCCCTTCCCACCCCTTCCGACGAACATCTTTAGCGCCAGCCTCATTATTAGCCTAGCACGCAGAACAGCAAGCTTTACTGTGAAAGAATAGAGCTTCGCGCTCTTCTCGGCATGACAGCGACTTCCATTCACATTGAGTAAATGGGGCCTAGATTTATTTATTCTGTATTCTTTTAATCTTTCATATCGAGGATAATGGAATAAGCACTCCTGTGCTTTTTCACATGCAGTCCCCGTGTGTATGCAGTTTTGTAAATGTAATCCGTTCCCACCGGCACACGACGGCCTGCTCTTACGAAAAGCGAGGGTCTATGACTATGAATTTGCGCGTTGCTTTCAGAGAGAAGAGTCGAAAACCAAATCTAAATTGAACAAAGATCTAGATGAGCGCTAAGCATAGAAACAAGAAAGAAGAATATAAGTCACACGAATGATGCCATGCAAAACAACAGACTGACACGGACAGTGGCACAGGCGCTAGAAAAAAATCCTATTTCCTTCGTGGCTTCATGCCCAAGAAGCGAGTGGCAGCAGCACGGCAGTCAAAGTCTGAGAGATTCGCGTTCAATTTAGATTTAGTTTTGCTGCCCAACAATCCCCCCCCTCCCCCACCCCCTCACTGATTAGTTTCGTTTTGTTCACAGTACGTACCGGATTTTATTTTCTGGGGACAGATTTTGGGGGAGTTGGTCAAGATGTCTCTGAAATGGCAACTCGCAGTACCGGTTTTAAAAATCCTAGCGCGAACCCTGTATATATATGTAAAACTATGTATTTCCTGACAGGTGTTAGACCTGTCCAACATCAACGAAAACTGGGTACGACAAATGAGCAAGAGACTGCTGGGGGACATCTCACGACAGTCTGCCATCAAACAGTTTGGAGTGGGCAGTGCCACCGGAGTGTCAGTACAGTTTTTATTTTATCTTATTTTATTTTAGACCACTTTATGTCACAGCACATTTCTCTGCTTGAAATTTGGGCTGCTCTCCCCCGGGGAGAGCGCATCACCACAAGTACAGCGCCTACCCATTATTTTATTTTCCCTGTCTGCAGCTGTATTTGTTTCCCTATCAGAATGGCTTTTTTCTACAGAGTTTTGACCAAGGACAACCTCTTTGTTGCTGTGGGTTCTTTTATGTGCACTAAATAATGATGTGTAACACACAGGACCTCGGTTTATCGTCTCATCTGAAAGACTAGCACCCAGACCACCACCGATGGTCTAATGGATGGGAAAAAAGTTTTGGGCCCAAAAAAGGTTCAAACCACCGCACACTCTAACCCGGACTTTTCACTTTCTAGGCAAAGCGCGATTACCTCCTAGACCACCAATCCACCTTGTCAAAATATTTGTTATACCATAAACTAAAAAGGGAAAGGTGTCCCATAACCCGTGTGGTCGTAGGGGAGTGAGTATCAGAGACCTCAGCTTTCTAGGGCCGCATATTGAGGGCAGCGCCCATCTCCTCTCCCTCGCTGCTTCTAACCCCTGACTAAAAGGGCAGGTACCCATTTACAGCTGGGTGAACTGGGGGCTGTATGAAGCCAAGGCATGCAAACAGTCACCCATCCACTTTGTAAGCCACGCTGATGCTGCTTAACCTTAGCTTTGGGAATGTGTGACAAACTAAGCAACACCATAAACTATTTAGTTAAAAAATAAAAGAAACAAACATAAATCTATTGCCATATGACAAATTATTTTAGTTATAAAAAATAAGCAATTGAAAAATAAATCTTGCTTATAACAAATTGTTTTTGTTAAAAAGATATAAATACTAACAAAACTGTTGCCATATGAAAATTATTTCAGTTAAAAAAAAAAAAAAAAAATTCCAAAAAAAGAAATAAGCAAAATGTTATTTTCTTCCACAAATGGAGCATATTAATGTTTAAGCAGTCAGAAATTATTGTGGTAGTTATGACTTGAGGGATAAGGTTGGAAATATTTGTGTTTATGTTGACCAACCATGTGACTGTTTTTGCCCACCATGAAGGTAGCCACATTTGGTTCGGGGAAATAAGGTTGGAATAAAAGTTGCGCTGTGTTGCACAGGATTGCAGGCTGGCTGGCTGTCAAGGTGGGAAAGGTGGCTGCCGCTACTTTGGGTACGACCGTGCTTCTGATTCAGGTCAGTTTTGTTGGTGGTTTTTTTCCTCCTGGTAAAGGACACCTGTGTCACATAACTCCCCTCAGTTTTTCCCCTGTATTCTTTTTTTCACTAGTGATCAATGGATATTTTTGTGCAACTTGAAATCTTTTTTTTTTCTTTTTATAAATCTATGCTTTGAAATTTTTTTCTTCTGGAGTATAAGCATTTCAAAATTGCCGTGAGAGATGTGTAAGAACACAAAGAATTTTTTTTTTTTTTTAAAGGAAAAGAAAAAAAAGAAACAAGAAAAAGAAGCAAGAACAGATTCTTTGGTCATTTTTTTTGTTTTTTTTTTATTTTAATGTTCCTTGGCTAGAGCTCCCAGATTCACCAATAATGACATTCTTGCATATGTGTCCAATCCCCCTCCCCCCCCCCTTTCCCCCCCCCCCCCCCCCCCCCCCCCCCCCCCCCACACACACCATGTAGATAGCCGCATTACGACTTCAGGAATGGATTTGTAATATAAATTGCAGTAAGGCAGTTTCAGGCGACATCCCAATCAGCTGGGACCTGATAATATGGACTGCTGTTTTTTTTGTTTGTTTTGTTCTGTTATTATATATCATAGATGTAGAACTGTTCATGGTGTCTGATTATCGATACATCAGGCTCTATATCTGGCATCAGACTTCCTGATTAACTGGGATTATCATCAGGACTGCATCCTGATTATTTGGGATTATCATCATGACTGCATCCTGATTATCTGGGATTATCATCAGGACTGCATCCTGATTATCTGGATTATCATCATGACTGCATCCTGATTATTGGATATCATCAGGACTGCATCCTGATTATCTGGGATTATCATCATGACTGCATCCGATTATCTGGGAGTATCATCAGGACTGCATCCTGATTATCTGGGATTATCATCAGGACTACATCCAGATTAACTGGGATTATCATCAGGACTACATCCAGATTACTGGGATTATCATCAGGACTAGCATCCAACTGGATTATCTCGGACCTCGATTAACTGATTATCATCAGGACTGCATCCTGATTATCTGGGATTATCATCAGGACTCATCCTGATTACTGGGATTATCATCAGGATCATCCGATTACTGGGATATCTCAGGACCTCATTAACTGGGATTATCTCACATTTTTTCCCATTTCTTATTGTAGATGTATTTGTATGTATTAGAGATTGTGCAACATCAGGGGTTCATCCAGATCAACTGAAACAATTGTACGTGGTCCTGTATTTCTCATTATCTTTTGGGAGGTTTTTTGGTCCTTGGTTAGAGCTGCAAGTGGTGAGATTTTGCGTATGCGACCGTTTTTACCCGCCATGAAGGTAGCTGCTTTCTGACTTTGGGGATGTATGCTGGGTTTGTTTACGTTTTCCTAACCCACCTAAAGCTGACATGAATTATGGGATGTTTAATGTGCACATTTGATCTTTTGCATGTGTATAAACACGAAGGGAATTAAGGCACTGGCAGATCTGCACATGAAGTTGGCCTGGGAGATTGTTGAATATCCCACTCTTAATTCGCCAGACACCGGCGATGTTTGAACCCAATTTATTTTATTTGTTTATTATCTTATATCTAGGATAATGGAATAAGCACTTAGAAGCTTTTTTTTTACATCCAGTCCCTGTGTGTGCAGTTTTGTAAATCTTGTCATCTGTTCCCACTGGCATACAATGGCCTACTCTTACGAAAAGCAGAACAGCCCATGGGCCCATGGGATTGAAGTTGAACGGTCTTAACCACTCAGCTATAGCGTCCGTCATTTGTCATTATTTTATTTATTTTTTTTTTTTATGTCTTTTATTCGATCCAACAGAGTATGCATACTATAAGCAAATAAGGAAAATTTTGTATCATCATGGAATGATTTTTTCAATCATAAAAATTGAAATGCACAAAGTTTGTCATCATATGTCGTGATGACTGTGTGTGTATTGCCATTGCAGATAGCACAGCATCAGGGCTACATTGATCATTTGTCATTAATATGACTCTGTGTGTATTGCCATTGCAGATAGCACAGCATCAGGGCTACATTGATCATTTGTCATGATGACTGTGTGTGTATTTGCCATTGCAGATAGCACAGCATCAGGGCTACATTGATCATTTATCATGATGACTGTGTGTGTATTGCATTGCAGATAGCACAGCATCAGGGCTACATTGAAATCCCTGGGACCGTGTGCGATCTTCCGTCATTAATATGACTCTGTGTGTATTGCATTGCAGATAGCACAGCATCAGGGCTACATTGAATCAACTGGGACCGTGTGTGATCTTCCATCATTAATATGACTCTGTGTGTGTTGCCATTGCAGATAGCACAGCATCAGGGCTACATTGAAATCAGCTGGGACCGTGTGCGATCTTCCGTCATTAATATGACTCTCTGTATGTTGCCATTGCAGATAGCACAGCATCAGGGCTACATTGAAATCAACTGGGACCGTGTGCGATCTTCCGTCATTAATATGACTCTCTGTATGTTGCCATTGCAGATAGCACAGCATCAGGGCTACATTGAAATCAGCTGGGACCGTGTGCGATCTTCCGTCATTAATATGACTCTCTGTGTGTTGCCATTGCAGATAGCACAGCATCAGGGCTACATTGAAATCAGCTGGGACCGTGTGCGATCTTCCGTCATTAATATGACTCTCTGTGTGTTGCCATTGCAGATAGCACAGCATCAGGGCTACATTGAAATCAGCTGGGACCGTGTGCGATCTTCCGTCATTAATATGACTCTCTGTGTGTTGCCATTGCAGATAGCACAGCATCAGGGCTACATTGAATCAGCTGGGACCGTGTGCGATCTTCCGTCATTAATATGACTCTCTGTGTATTGCCATTGCAGATAGCACAGCATCAGGGCTACATTGAAATCAACTGGGACCGTGTGCGATCTTCCGTCAAGAGAGCCGAGCGAGAAGTTCAGAGGTCGGCCAACAGACATTATCCTGACATGGTTCAAAACGTGAGATGTCTTTCTTTGCCTTTTGTAATTTTTGTTTTATTCGTTGTTGCTAAATGGGGGTTAGAGTGATGCGTTTTGGTTCAGATGTTGGGTTTAGTGATCACAGTGAAGCCCGTCGTCTTTTGTACACTTAGAGGATAAGGGGCACACAGAGTTTACCGCTATTGGCAGTGAAGTGAAATTGTTGGGCAAGAATGATGTGCATTTTACACACGTTTTCTTTGAATGATATCCACTGATAACATCACCAGTCGACACAGGCGTGATAATAATATCAATAAGAATGATTCATAACAATAATGATACCATTTTTTTTCCTTTTAGTTATAGTGAATCTTCTCTAGTTGAAGGGAATATCTTGGTTTTAGTCCCATTTTTATGATATAGTACAGGGGAAATAGAATACACTGAAAACCCCCCAATTAAAATGGATTTTTGGTTGTTGTTGTTCCTCAGCCTAGAGCTCTGAGGTTCACCAATGGTAAGATTTTGTGTATGTGTTTTTACCCACCAGCCGCCACTGTAGTCTACTGGTTAGGGCGTTGGACTCGTAATCTAAAGGTTGCGGGTTCGATCCCAGCTTTCCGCTATGGCGTTGTGCCCTTGGAAAAGGTACTTTACGGCTATTTTCTCACCCCACCCAGGTGTAAAAGGGGTACCAACCTTGTGTTGGGGGTTAACCCTGCGATAGACTGGCGTCCTATCCAGGGGGGAGTCTATGACTCTCAATCGCTTAACACCACAGAAACCGGGATAAGCACCAGCCTGATGAGCCTTAGGCTCGGGACAGACTTTAACTTAACTTTTACCCACCATTAAGGTGGCCGCATTCTGACTTCGGGGGGAACGGATTTTACTTTAATTGCACATAGCACAGAAAATTCTAGAAGGGGTTTTAACATTGATTGATTGATTTTTTTTATTTATTCTTTTATATTGAGGATAATGGAATAAGCATTCATGTGCTTTTTTTACATCCAGTTCCCGTGTGTATGCAGTTTTGTAAATCTTGTCATCTGTTCCCACCGGCACACAGTTGGCCTACTCTTACGAAAAGTGGAACAGGATTTAACTTGTGAGCAAGATGTTCTGCGCGTTTGATCAGTACTCATGTAGCGTTATGAAAACTGGAATAAAATGATATTGATGCTGATGATTACAGCAAGGGCATTTTTGTTGTGCAGTTTCGGGAATTCGTGCAGCAGAACCTGTTCCTAGCAGTCGGCTTCGGCGGTGGGTTCTTGGTGGGTATGGCGGTGTAGGTGATGTCGTCATCGCTGTGGTGTGAGTGAGTGAGTGAGTGAGTGAGGTTCATTGCTGTGTCTGCTACTGCCAGTGTGTGTGTGTGTGTGTGTGGTGTGTGTGTGTGTGTGTGTGTGTGTGTGTGTGTAGTGAGATGAAAGTTTGGTTTGGAACAATCACCTGAAATGGAATTGTACGGTTGTAATACGATCACTAAAAAAATGGAATTGTATGGTGTAGTACAGTCACCAAAATCTGGAATTGTATGGTGTAGAACAATCACCAAAACTGGAATTCTATGGTGTAAAACAGTCACCAACAAATGGAATTGTATGATGTAGCACAGTCACCAACAAATGGAATTGTATTGTGTAATACAATCATGGAATTGTATGATATAATACAATCCCAGAAAAAGGAATTGTATGGTGTAAATCAGTCACCAAAAAGTGGAATTGTATGGTGTAATACAGTCATGGAATTGTATGGTATAATACAATCACATAAAAATGGAATTGTATGGTGAAATACAATCACCAAAAATGGAACTGTATGGTGTAATACAATCATGGAATTGTATGGTATAATACAATCACCAAAAAAATGGAATTGTATGGTGTAATACAGTCACCCCCAAAAATGGAACTGTATGGTTGTATGGCAGTCTTAACTTGCCAGAGAGGAGAGAAAAGACAGAAGATGTGGAGATCTTCAGAACTAAATACTCCAGAACGTTTTGGGTTTTGACTGTGGGAAAGTTCTTTTTCTTACCAACACCGTTTTTCTTTTCGCGGTGAAATGATCACTGGTCAAAGGAAGATCAAACAGCCAGTGTATTTTCTCTTGGAAAAGGATAAGAAGTCTGCTGTGTTGAATTTTTAAAAAAAACAAAAAAAAACAAACCAGGATATGAAACCTAGATAGTTTTAGAGAGAGAAAAAAAAAATCATATGGAAACATATTTGTGAGAGAATGAGTCTTTTAGGTGTGGTGCTTTTAAAGTTTTTGTGTTTTCTTATATAAATACATATAAAAAAAATTTCAGTAATATTTTTAAAAATTCATGTTGTTATCCAGACTCATCTATTTCCCTATGTTTAAATCTTTCTTCTCTCTCTCTCTTTTTTGTTGGTGTTTTTAATAGATAGGGAAAGGAGAATGTAGAATCAATCTGCTAGTTCTCATTCCAGCCTCGCTTTCAAAGACACCCTGTTTAGAAAGTTGGGACCAACAAAAGTTTCAGCTGTGCAGTATTGGCTTAAAAAAAAAAAAAATTATGGCTTTTTTGGTGTCCTCCCCCCCCCCCCCCCCTTCTTCCCAGCTTTGTACAGTTCTTAGGCAGTCACATCCCATAATAAAAAAGCCATAAGTATACCTTCAATCAAGGGAGACAGGTTATACCTCTGTGAATCTCTATGTATTTTGGGGATGGTGTTTACAACACAACAGGGGGACGGATAGCTTAGTGGTCAGAACATTGCGCTGGCAATTTGACGACCCGGGTTTGAGTCCGGTCGAGGAGATTTTTCTCCTGGAGTTAACATCAGTGCTGACTCTCACTTTCCCCATTAGTCCTTCGGATGAGACTTTAAACCGAGGCCCCGTGTGCGAAAGCACGCAGAACATCTTGTGCACACGTTAAATCCTGTTCTGCTTTTCGTATGAGTAGGCCATCGTGTGCCGGTGAGAACAGATGACATTTATAAAGCTGCCACACACGGGGACTGGATGTTAAAAAGCACAAGAGTGCTTATTCCATTATCCTCGATATAAAAGAATAAATCAAATCAATAAATCACACCTGTGTGCATACATTTAAAAAAAAAAAGATTTGTCATCCATTCCTATCGGCACGAAATGGCCTGCTCTTCCAAAAGGTGGAACGGGTTTCTAACATGTGCGCAAGCAGTTCAGACTTTTTGGGGGGAGAGGTGGAGCCAGAACTGATGTTAACTCCAGGGAAATTCCTCCTAAAATGGACGCCTCTGAGGTGGCTTGATCCCCAGCCATAAGATCACATGTGCAACCCTTTAACCACTCAGACTATTATCCCACCCCCCAAGGATTGGGTGATATTATGAAAAATGAATCGGTGATTCGGGGTCAGGGATTAGAGACCAGTGCTGAAAAGGAATTGCACACGGTTTATAAATTGACAGCAAGGTATGTGAGGAAGAAATGTTTGGAACTGCAGTCTTGTGTACTGATGTAAAACCAGACATGCCAAGTGGAAGTAATTCATTCTGCTGTTAAAGAATACTGTAAATGTCTGCAGCATATGTACCGTTACAAAGTAACATCTTATTACATGCCTTCCCGATTCAAGATAGCAGAAAATTCTTTTCTTTTTTTTCTTCTTTTTTTTTTTTTTTTAAAGTCAGAGCTGTGTATCTTCTTGGCACCAACAATCATTTTCACTCAGGCACAATTTGGACAGAAAAAGATTTCCCTAGGTTAGAAAAAAAAAGAAAGGTCTTCATAATTTCTTTCGCAAAGTGAAGAATCAGAGAAGAAGAGTTGAGTGTAAGTGATGGGGTATGAGGTTTGCTTTTCCCTCTTTCCTCAGTCCTGGTCATGGTAGGATAGTTGGAAGAGAAGGACAAAAAAAAAAAAAAAAGGCCAGATGTTGTGTAATGTGGTTTGTTTGTGATGGTTTGACTGTTTGTGATTATGTGTTCATTGCATTGTGGGAGATAGGAGTCTGCTGAAATCATCAGATCTTGATGCTAGTCCAGTGATTCAGTTTTGGCTGGAAAGTAATGACTGAACTGGGATAGTGGAGAATTTTCAAAGTATTTGTTCAAATTGCACATACAAGAGGCTTCGGCCATTTCAGATGTTTTTTCCTGCAGTCTGTTTAGAGCTACAGAAGAACTTTGTGGCAACAAGGAGATAGTAGCAGAAAATTGAACATAAAATATGCATTCTTACAGGTCAACGTCAATGCAGACAGTGTAACTTACACACAAACAGAAAACAAGATATCGAGAAGGAAAACTGGACAGAGGCTCTCTGTAGTTACAGGTAGAGGTACTGACAGAAAGAACGGATGACAACATTGACAAAACTGCATATTCACGGGGACTGGATGTAAAAAAAAGCACACGAGTGCTTCTTCCATCATCCTCAAAATATAAGAATAAATAAAATAAATAAATAGATACAATTTACATACAAACAGAAAATGACAAAAAATAGACGTTGATGGCTTTTTTACCTTGAAAAGCAATTCAAAGTTTTGTGGGTGTTTTTTTTTTATAGAAAGCTTGTCAGATTAGGAATTTTTTTGTACAACACAGCAATGAAGAGGCTCAATTTCGTAGAATGCCATGTATGGGTGCGTAGTGTATTATTTGTTGGTGTTTGTTTTTCATGTGTGTATGTGTGCATGCTTCAGCACCCAGCTTTTTTTCTGTTCTTACCAATGGGATATTATCTATGTGCAACTGATGTTGTTGCTGTGCATTTTTTGATGGTGCGAGGTCATGGTGTACAGTGGGTACAGTCTTGTTTCCAGAAAACAATCAATTTTAACATCAACATCACTTGCATTCATGACCTTGTTTACTTCTGTTTCATCCATATGGTCTTGATTATTTATTTTGTTTATTAAAAACTGCATACACACAGGAGGAACTGGATGTACAAAAGCACATGCATGCTTATTCCATTATCTTTGAAAGACAATAATTAAGAAAATTTCGCTTGCACTTACAACTGGTTTTATGAATTTTTCAACTTTTATCGTGTTTCAGTGTTTGTTAGCCAAATCATGAAATGTCGGTCCTGAGTTAAATGAATAAGATAGTGACGGCAAGTAGGCAGTCTGATTCGTTGTTGGGCCTAAGCACTAGAAATGGCCCTGGAGTTGATTTAGGTGCTAGCAGACTGACAATGCCTTGGGAGACGGCAAGTTCTTGATACCTAAATTTGGGCAGGTACTTTTGATTTTAAATCATAGACATTTTTTTTTACTAAGTCTTCAATTCAGGAGCCATTTTTTGGATCGGTTGATTCATAACTTTTGACAGTTTTATAGATTCTTCTGGTGTGGTACTCATTTTTGTGGTGGTGTGTTTTTTCTTTAAGGTGTTTGTTTTTAATGCAAGTCATTTTGGGATCTGTTGATTCAAAATGTTTGATAGTTTGATAGACTGTGTTGGGTTTTTTTTTTTTTTGGAAGGTGGTGGTTTTGTGTGCATATTTTTTTCATATTTTGTGATGTGCCAGAATTTTGTTGTCACAAAAGGCAAAAAAAAGTCTCCTAACCTTCATCATTCACAGGAAAAAATACACACTTTTCCACATCCAGATTTAAAAATTAAATAAAAGGATACTGATTGGAATGTGCTGTGTAATTTGTCTAGTTGATGCTTTACACGTTGTGGCGAAAATGACAAGGAAATTTTTTCCTCTTAATCATTCGAATGGCTGTTTCTTCAGGGAAATGATGTGTGCACTGTATATGATTGATGTCTGAAGGAGCCAGTCTGTCAAAGCCAGTCTGTCAAAGCCAGTCTGTCAAAGCCAATCTGTCAAAGCCAATCTGTCAACACATACCTGTATTTTGCTCCTCCCAGCTTGCCTCAAATATATTAGCATTCAGATACCTGTATGATTTTTTTTTTGGATTGAGAATGAATCAGTTTATACACTCATGGGGACAGGATAGCTCAGTGGTCAGAGTGCTCACTTTCCCCCAGCAGCGTCGAGCGTGGTTGCCAATTGGATGGGTGACTGCACGCCTTGGCTTCAGTACAGTTCCCCCAGTTCCCCAGCTGTAAATGGGTACCTGCCCTCTTTAGGGTCAGGGAAGGTAAAGCAGCAAGGGAGAGGAGATGGGCGCCGCCCTCAACATGCTGGCCCCTAGACAAGCTGAGGTCTCTGACGCCTCGCTCCCCTTCGACCACACAGGTTATGGGACACTTTTACTTTTATAGACACACCAGTGTGTTTTCTTTTTTGTTGTTTTTATGCCTGTTGCATTTGTTTGTAAGTAACTTGATGCTAGAATGGAATATATTAGGACCAAGATTGGTTTTGGTTTATTTGTTGTTTTTGTTGTAAAATCTTTGAAAATGTATTTCCTTTTTATTTGAAGTGTGTGTGTGTGTGGATAATTAAGATTTTCTTTGAACATGTATTACAGAGTTCAATATATACTTGAGTTGTTGTTTAAAACTGCTTCTTGAAACTGGAGAAGATTTTTTTTTTCTCTCAAAAGAACTTCTATAATTTTTCTGTTTTCATAGGCATAGATGGTGTGTCAGTTGATTCGATGTGTAATTTTTGTGTTTTCATACGCATAGATGGTGTGTCAGTTGATTCGATGTGTAATTTTTCTGTTTTCATACGCATAGATGGTGTGTCAGTTGATTCGATGTGTCATTTTTTTTCATGATTTATTTTAACATTGAAGGAGCGACAAGTATCGTCTTGTTTTCTCTATTGTGGATTTAAAAAAAAAAATTTATATTTTTTTTACAGTGTCTGTGTATTCAAGTGTGTACTAATCATGACAAACAGTTAACAGGAAAATGTATAGTTTTTTGTTTGTTGGAAAATGTGTAGTGTTGTTTGGATGTTCCAAAAAAGGAAACTTATCAATCCGTGAAAGAGAGAAGGGGGAGGGGGGGGGGG
>CM060347.1:27279227-27294227 GCA_030674155.1 Stramonita haemastoma | reverse complement strand
AACACAACGATGGCATATAAAAAATGACAAGGAGCATAGTGTTGAAGAGACCTTTGAAAGTGAAGGGAGAGATCGGAAGACTTAAGTAAAGATGTGTTTTATTACGTTTTTTTTAGTTTTCTTTTATTATTATCTATTGTTGCAAGACAGTTTAGTCAAAACTTGCAGAGTCCTTTTTTTTTCTTTCTGTTCCTTTTTTTTTTTTTTTTTTCCATTTTTGATTGTAAAAGCTTAAGATTTTTTTTTTGCTTTTTTTTTTTTTTTTTTTTTTTACAATATGTCTTCTTCCTTTTTTGAACTTTTTTTTTTTTTTTTTAAATAAGAGCAGGGAAGTTTTTTGTGCATGTCCATGGCCTGATAATTAAATCAGAATGGATGGAGAACTCGAAATGACTGATTTGTGTTATGAAAGGTGTTGTGTTGTAAGGATAAGAATAGTACATGGAATTTATATTGTTGCAAGACAGTTTAGTCAAAACTTGCGAAGTACGGGATAGCCTAGTGGTCAGAACATTGCGCTCGCAATTTGACGACCCGGGTTTGATTCCTGTTCAAGGAGATTTTTCTCCTAGAGTTAACATCAGTGCTGACTCCACTCTACCCCTAATACCTTCGGATGAGACTATAAACCGATGCCGCGTGTGTGAACGCATGCAGGACATCTTGTGTACATGTTAAATCCTGTTCCGCTTTTGTAAGAATAGGCCATCGTGTGCTGGTGGGAACAGATGACATTTACAAAACTGCATACACACGGGGACTGGATGTAAAATAGCACAAGAGTGCTTATCCCATTATCCCAATTATAAAAATAAAATAATAAAATAAAATAAAAAATATACAGTTCTATGTCTTGTGAAAACACATCAAAGACCTTTCATTCAACACTTCACAGTCAGACCAGAAGAGTTCGGTGATAAAATCTGAGTAATTGTCAAAACCACACACACACTACACACACACACACACACACACACACAACACCACTACACACACACACACACACACACAACATACACACACACACACAACACACACACACACACACACACACACACCACACACTACACACTACACACACACTTTATCAATTTATTTATTTTATTGGTTAACCATTGCTTTCACATCTAGATGCATGGACAGATTAAACAAACAATAAATGCAGTAATCCTGGTCAAAAAAACAAAGAAAACACAACAATAAAAAAAAATTAAAAGATAGGAAAAAAAAAACCACGCATATTTCCCACATTCCTGTTCACATTATCTCCCAGTCCTCAGAATCCAAACTGCACTGCAAACCACAACGTAAATGAAACACAAATTAGTCACTACAGCTTCTTAGTTCATATCCCAAATGAAAAAAAAAAGAAAAGAAAACAGAAGTATCTATATATTTGATCTCCCATTTGGACACAATTCGAACACCTGTAACAGAGTGGACAAACTTGATGTCCCATCTCTGCACTAAACCTCAGGAACACAGCACAGCTAGTCAGTTTAGAATGTGACCTCCATAAGAGGTTGCATAAATTACATATCACCATGAAGGCGAAGTGTATGCTATGGAGTTTTCGACCACTACCCAAAGGAAACAGAAGCATCGACAAATTCACAGGTGTGTCTCTAAATAGAAACATGACGCTGCAATTGTCGCGCTCTGATCACATGGGAGGTAATCTACTTACCACCCCATCACACACCTAAAAACAAGAAGAAGAATTGTAAAAACAAAACCTCCCATCCAAATGAAAACGACCAACAAAAAAAAAAAAAACGTAAATCGTTGACCATTGTCTAAAAGTGCACTGATGAACAACCATCAAAGGATTTTTGATTTCAAATCAAACAAAACCCAGGGAATCCAAATTCTGTTTCTGTCATAACTTTTTTCTTTTCCCTCACAACACACACATATGAGCAAGTAGATACATCATTCATTTCCAATTTGATTGATCTCGACACTTGTTCACATGTGATGGGCTAACCTCCACCCCCCCCCCCCCCAACCCAACCAAACACACACAAAGAAACACACAAACATTATTCATGACTAGCTCCTTCTCTTAGATCTTGGTTGGGTTTTTTTTCTTCTCTAGTTCTACTTAAAAAAACAACAACCCAAACCAAATCAACAAAAAATGTCAACCCACCCAAAAAAAGATGATTTTTTTTTTCTCCCAAACGCATACAACTATACCTTGAATTCCAAACGACCTTCCCTCCTCCACCCCCCCCCCCCCCCCCCCCCTCCTTTTTGGTCTGCTGAAAAATCCCCTGTTTGAGATGACCAAAACCCTGTAACAACTTTTTTTTGAAAAAAAAAAAAAAAACCCCATCCATCAAATGACTTTTTTTGATTTTCAGTTATTTGCAAACATTCAAGTCATAATATTTTAAAAAAACCAAAAAAACAACCTTGTCATGAATCGTAATCTCAGAGAGCGAAAGCTGCACATCAAAACGTGTCATAATTATTTATACACACATACATACCCATAATTCACCCAAAACACCACAAGCACCCATAAATACTACAAGCATTCCCTGTACCTAGCAAAAACAGCTCAAAACAAAACTAGATAAGATAAAAAAAAAAATTCAAATCCTAGACCCAAACATACATTCACCACACTGGGGAAGAAAAAAAAAAATCTTGAGATAAAACCATCCATAGATTGATTAGAGTCCACACACCACATACAACAACCGAAATTAAAAACTTGTAGAAAAGGAAGAAAAAAAAAAAAAAAAGTGTCATGATTGCTATCAAACCAACCTTCACCATCAAACACGATTATGCAGAAAATCCGGACAATCTTGTCCTTTAAAAAGCGAGATTTAAAACGAACCAAAAAAATCTACTCCATAACCACAAACGTAAGTCAAGTAAAGGGCTTAAACCGGCGCCACACACATGATCTTTCCATTAATAAAAAAAATAACCGTTACCAATAAACATAACTCATATGCACATGCAACACAACACATCACAAAAGACACTTCTTTTTTTTTTTAAAGATACATTTCTAAAATCCTGTTTCGCATACATCTCAAAACACTACAAAATCTCTCCAGAAAAATGATACCAAAATACCATTGAAATGACCCCCCCCCCCCCCCCCTCCACCCCAACCCAACAATGCATAAAAAACCCCAAGTGATACACCTTAATACATCTGCTTGGCAATTTTCTCAAGTAACCATTTCAAACTAACAGTTAAGAGGGAAAGAAACTCGCTTTTTAATTTGTTGCCAAATTTCACCTGAACCAGAACGTCTTTACCTGTTTGCAAGATAACCTGGGCCTAATTGGGCAGGCAGGCAGGCAGTTCATTCTTACAGGGACATATCTTTAACCCTCTTAGTCCCAAACTGGGATGATTTTCCCGACAAATTGGCTATAGTCATGGTTGAATATTGATGGCAGACCACTGAGGCCCTGTTTGGGTTTGGAAAACAAGTAAAATCCGTGAACCTTTCTCTGAGGGGGTTGACGTGATTAAAAAAATGGAGCTTTCACAAAGTTTCACTTATAATTACACTTGGATTTTGATGGCAGACCATTGAGGCCCTTTTTGGGTTTGGAAAACAAGTAAGATCCGTGAACCTTTCTCTGAGGGGGTTGACATGATTAAAAAAAAAAAAGGAGCTTTCACAAAGTTTCACTTACACTAGACACGGTATCACTTAATAATAGATAGTTAAAAGTGAAGACCACACTCCACAAGTCATACACAAGTATTAAAAAAAAAAAAAGACAATAAAACACTGGGTATACTATTACTTTCTTTGGTTAGAAACTAGGAGTTAGGTTACTTTCTTCAGGTACGATTACACAGCATCAAAACAAAAGGGTCCATATTTATTTACATTACGAGAACAGCGCGTCCAATTCCACAACTCTTCATTAAAGCTTGTTGCAATGTGCTCCTAAAAAAAACCCAACCCCAACAAACTACACCACGAATAGCCAGTGAAATGTGAACCCACACACACACACACACACACACACAAACACACAACACCACAACAACACACACAAACACACACACACACACACACAACACACACACACACACACACACACACACACACCACACAACAAACACACACCACACACACAACACACACACACACACAGAACACACACACACACACAGCCACACAGCCACAACACACACAACACACAACACACACACACACACACACACCACACACACACACACACACACAGAACACACACACACACAAAGCATGTCAAGAAAAGGTATATGGAGAAAACGGAGGGCAGAAAAAAAACCTCCACCCACAAAACAAATACAAATCTGAGGAAAAATAAAGAAAGAAAATGTTGGTTGATTTGCGTTGGAGGGTTTTGTTTTTTTTTTGGTTTGTAATTGACTGGAGGGGGGTGGAGGGTTCTGTTTTGTTTTCTTTCAAAACGCACACAAGTAACCGCTTGGCTACGGGGTGCATCAGTAGGATGTTGAACTCTTGATCCCAGTGTCATGGGCACGCACACACACCACACACACACACACACACACACACACACAACACACACCAACACACACACACACACAGAGGCTACACATGTGATGACAAAAACATTTGACAGAATTAAGTGTGTAAGTTCTGGAACCCTGACCAAAAAGCAGCCATTAAAAATTCAGAATATTCATCTTATATATGCACAAAACACACACACACACATACACATAGTGTGTCTGAATGCATGCACATGCATGCACATGCAAACACAACACACACACACACTCACACTAACACCTTCATATAAAACACGAGATAAATTACGCAGCAAATAATCACAGCAAAAGTCCAGAAGCTTCTCAAAAAGATATGTAAGCCAAAGGGGGGTTAGTAAATGTTGACACACACACACACACATGTATATATACAACAACCCTGCAAGAATGCTGCACAAGAAATCTGAAGAAGCTGGACACAATAAAAAGGCCAGAGAGAGAGAGAGAGAGAGGAGAGAGGAGAGAGAGAGGGAGAGAGAGAGAGAGAGAGAGAGAGAGAGAGAGAGAGAGAGAGAGAGAGAGAGAGAGAGGAGAGAGAGAGAGAGAGAGGAGAGAGAGAGGAGAGAGAGAGGAGAGAGAGAGAGGAGAATACAGACAAAAGCAAAAGCAGTCATACAAAGCTCCAAAAATTGCTCTTTCAACTCTCACCAGAATTACTGCTAGCTGGGCACACACAAGTCTCCACCTCCTACCCTACACAAGGCAAGGCACAGCTGTTTGTCTGTTTCTCCTGCTACAGCCACTCTCACCTGCTGTCCACTCCATTCCATTCCAGCCCAGCCCAGCTACACTCATCATAGCAGGCACTGACCACACTTGGGACTTGGTAAAAGGAAAGAGGCGTGCTATATTCAGCACTGCGCCCTGGACTGAGTGATGCTGGGTGTGTGTGCTATGTGCTGGGTCAAGTTTGACAAATTCAAAGCCTTTCTTGGAAGAGAGTTGAAAGTCTGACTTCAGACATGCTGTCTCACCGGTCAGATCCATTACCTCAACAGAGAAGAACATGTCATCATCATTCTAAGACTCTGCACTTCTAAGACTCCACACTGGGCACAACTGACTAAATCACCACATGTCCACAAAGCTGAAACTCGCTCCTTATTTATTTATTTATTCTTTTATATCAAAGGATAACAGAATAAGCAATCATGTGCTTTTTTTCATCCGGTCCCCGTGTGTATGCAGTTTTGTAAATATTGTCATCTGTTCCCACCGGCACATGATGGCCTACTCTTACGAAAACGAACAGGATTTAACGTGTGTGCAAGTTGTTCTGCTTGCGTTCACACACGGGCTCGGTTTAAAGTCTCATCCGAAGGACTTTTGGGAGTGGAGTCAGCACTGATGTTAACTCAGGAAGAAAATTTCCTCGACCGCACTCGAACCGGTCTTCAAATTGCCAGCGCAATGTTCTGACCACTAGGCTATCCGCCCCCTTCTCCCCTGTGTGCCTGTGGTAAGTAAAGAAAACCAGACAGGCGAGCACATCCTTCAAGGTGTACGCTATTCAGCGACCTGAGGAAGAAAGTGTGGCCGACGGAGATAACCCTACAGACCAAGCTGTTCGGCCCATGAGAGGAACTGGAAAGGACATTCCGCCATTATTTTTCCCAGACATCGATAGAGTAAAGCGAACGAGAGAAAAAGAAGGAGAAGAAGACTAGTCAGAAATCTTGTTGGGAGACCGACGCTGCATTTTCAACCAAAACCATGCGGGGTTTAAAATTTTTTTGTGTACATATTAAATGTTAAAAAAAAGAGAAAAGTTCGTTTAGTACAGCAAAGACTCCTTTACAAAAATTTCAAGAGATTTGTGTACACACACAACACACACAAACACTATTCCTCTAAAATCACTTAATAGTGAAAAGACATGCAGAAAACAACAAGACAACACACACACACACACACACACACACACACGCACACCAACACACACTTTATCAAAATTCGTATAATTTCTGTTTCTCCTTCCCAATGATTGGATCATATATATGTGTGTATATATGTATATCTTAGATCTTCTTTCATGAAAATACATTGCTACATTGCACTCTGTAGTGAAAGAAAGGGGACTCTTCAAGGTAAAACCCACCACTGCCGAAAACCAAAACAATCCATGATATCTCCAACATCACGTAAACTTACTTGCAAGAACACTTTTTTTTTTTACACACTGTTCTATCTGCCAAAGACAACACAAAAAAAAAAGAGCAAACATCTACACAATAACTGACATACTCATCACACATAAAAAGAAAAATGTTCTGCTAGTTCACTACAAACGAAAGCAAACACTCACAGAGAACACACACACACACACAACACACACACACACACACCACACATACACACACAAAATCAAACAAGCAGACAAATTTCTTACATAACTGAGGAAAAGATGATGATCCTGTAATATACTCTTATCCTATCCTTAACAAAATAGTGAGAAACAAAAACACTGAATCTTTCAACCACCACCATAAAATGAACCCTATTCATACTCCTGTCAAAGAGGCGTAATTAAAAGAACGAATCTCATATGGGAAACAACGGGATAGATAATCTAAACTAGATTAACGTAGATTACAATTATTCGTGAAATAACCCAAAGATTCCACACACACACACACATACACAGATATGACAGAACAGTCGCACCACTGCAAACTACGAAATATTGTAAGATTGTACCATTTCTGCAGCCTGTATTTTCACACAACCACGCACACACACTGACACACACTGACACACACCACACACACCCTCATACACAAAATGAAAAAAACATATAAAATACAGTAGCCACAACCCAGATTATCCGATGCAAAAAAAAGCAAAAAAAAAGATGAATACATCATAAATAATAATAGTTACATGCATATAAAATTCAACAGTATTGAATAATAAAGTACTGTGCCTATCATACGCTGCACAGTTGAACCGTTATCCATAACGGTGTTCATTTTTTTTTTCCCACATGATAGCATACATCAGGGTATGGGTAGGTTATATAACATGATGAAAACATCAACAACGTTTGACTGAAAAAACAACAACCCCAAAACACACACGCACACTCACAAAAGCAAAACAAAAAACCTCATCCAAAAGCAAAAAACCCCCCCAAAAACAAAATAAAAGCAATCCTCCCAAAAAAACCTCCACAACGAAAACAAATAAAAACTAAACAAAGCGAAAAAAATCCTCCAATTCATCTGTTTAAAAAATCGACAAAACGTTGTGATGAACGACACATTCTTCATCCTTTCCATGTAAAACTGGCACCCCAAACCAAGCTATTCACACTGTTTCCAAGTTTTGGGCGGTCTTGGTTTCACTCCTGGTTTGCAATTAACCCTTTCCCTACAGTTAACCCGATATAGCAGGGTAAGTAACCAACCAGCTTCTAACCCTTCTAACCCAAGGTTTTTGGGCGGTCTTGGTTTCACTCCCTAATGCGCTGGGTTTGCAAATTAACCCTTTTCCTACGGTTAACCTGATCTAGGGTAAGTAACCAACCATCTTTTAACCCTTCCCTCCGTATCACCCACTACTGGGTTACTACAGAAGCATAACGAATGCTCACACAGTGCTCATGTACAGGGAAAGAGCCGTGTTCTTCCTTCATGTAGGGATAGTGTTGAGGACAATCAAAGCACATTGGTCTAAAATTAGGTCCCCCCAATTTTTTTTTTTTTTTTTTAAGTCAAAAACATTCCACAGCTGTCAGTTTCCCTTTTACTTTCAGCTCCTCTCAGCTGCTAATTATCCCATCCCATCCCAGCCCAGTTGAGGCCAGCTGGTGCTATTTATAGCAGGAGCTGACCACACACGTGGACTACTAGGTAAAAGGAAGGAGCGCGCTAAACTTAACACTTTTTACTAGGCCCTACTGAATGATGTTGCATTTGTGCACTGTGGTTCCTGCTTCCTCTCTTCTTCTTCCTCTCACTCAGACATCTGGTGACCTGAAGACTGATCACAATAAACCCACTGACAGACTCTATCCAATACTAAATTTAGCTTGGTACCACATAAAGTCTAGATACCATGGGTGACTCGACTCACTCAGCCTGGCTCCGTGACTGACCTCATACTGTCGTCAGTAGGGGGCTTGAAAGGTGGTGTCCTGCGTATGTTAGCTCAGAGCAGACACCACTGAACACCACCAAAGTGACCCAGCAGAAGTGCAGGGCCCTTCTGGCTGGTGGCCCCCAATGGCGGCCTAATATTGATGGGCTCCCTGTGGACTGCTGATCCCGAGGATGAGACACAGCGAATCAGGGTATGGCTGTGGCAGGGAGATTGAAATGAGCGGCACGGGAACAATGGTACAGGGACGTCACAGAAGACGAGGCAGCAAAAAAAAAAAAAAAAAAAGTTTGATACCAATTCAGTCTAATACCGACGTGACAAATAATGGCTGAACGATTGCTGAACAGGCTGCTCCTACTTCTGAATTATTTTCTTTAATCAGCAGAAGGCGAAGTTATCAGTCAACAGTTAGCAACATAACCCTGCATCACACACACACAAATGTTGGATAGTTATCATCACTCTGAAAGGTAATGTTAACTACTCCACCCTGTTTATTATACCAAATGATTTTGCTTTCTTTGGGAGAAGATTTTAGGATAAAGTTAACTTTGGGGCTAGTCAGCTAAACCTTCACTTATCTACAAGTTGAATTCTCTGTAAGCGTTTGATTTTTGTTGTTCTCAGTTACAAACGACTTTCTCTGCAACGGTTTGATTTATACCAGCCTCTCTTCTCTCTCTCTCTCTCTCTTCTCTTGGCTCTCTCATCACATTTTAATTTTCTTCAACCATTTGATTGATGCCACCCTGTTTCTATCTCCATGCCTATTTACGTACCAATTTGTTCCTCAGAATTCTAGCTACACAATGCTTTAGGATATCAGTGACAAAGTAAAATGTTGTAGTCTCAGACTAGAGAGCTTCGTTTGTCAGAAAATTGTACACATGACTTATACACAATTTTTTTTCTCTTCATTTTCTTGTTGGATATGAATGTGAAATGACATACACAACTTTGTTATCAGCACATATCTGGCCAATACACAATAGTTGTTATTATTTACTAGTACAGCATTGCGTTTTGATCACAGATATGAATTAGAACAAATTTGACTGATACACAATATGTTGTTATTTACTAGCAGCATTTGTGTTTTGATCTCGATATGAATGACACATATTTGACTAATACACACTTTGTGTATCAGCATACATTTGACTAATACACAAGATGTGTATTAGCACATATCTGACTAATACACGAGATGTATTTCAGCATACATTTGACCAATACACAATATGTTATTACTTACTAGTCAAGCAATAAGGTTTCCCATCAGCGATGCATGTATACAAATACTTTCTTATCTCAAAAACGATGAGAACCTGTCGACAGTGGATTAATAAAGTATATCATTATGTGTATGTCTAATGCCTGCACTGTTGTAGGTATATGCGCGCGCACATACACGTCTAACAAGTGCGAACAAATTTGCAGGCAAGAACATGCACAATAAGTGCTTCTGGGGAGTTAAACTCAGTAGAGTGTGTATTCGTATCTACAGATACAGGAGTGTGCTAAGTGCTAAACCTTGCCTCTTACACAAAATGCTGCAAACTATTCATGAATCATTCAATGATTTGTTGGGTTTTTAAAAAAAGTATTTATACATCATTCTGCATTCAAACTGGTGATAACTTTAATTTTTTTTCTTTCAGTCTGCATTCACTATACTGCTGGCATACGAAATTATTTATAACTCATTTTGGGGACCGGCTAAACAAAAACCAACCAACCAACCAAACAAACAAAAAACGAATGAAGAATCTCTTTTTAGCAAAAATGTCATCACACATAATGAAAAACATAAAACCCTGATTTTGTCGATCAAAGCTCTCTCCTCTCTCTCTCTTGCTCTCATAGTCACTGCCCTTCTCTCTCTCTCTCTCTCCTCTCTCCCCTCCCTCTCTCTCTCCCCTCCTCTCTCCCCCTCCTCCCCCCCCCTCTCTCTCTTTCTCTCCCCCTCTCCCACTCTCTCCCTCCCCCCCCTCCCCCTCTCTCTCTCTCCCCCTTTCTCCCACACACACATTCCATTCAAGTCTCATTCACTCTCCAAAAAGACACAGCAGGGAGACAGCAGGACTGACTGAACAGTCAGATCCTGGATTCAAACTCAGGCACGCAGTTTGTCCCGAGGCCAGAGGGCTGGCTCCCCTGACACACAGGCCCTGCCTGCCCACCCTCCCTGGAACGACGCTACACCCTGAAGAACTCCGGCTTGTGGAAGTTGCGCTCGCTGTGCTTGGATCGCTGCAACTCGTTGCGGAAATAGCCGATGGTCAGGTTGACCCCCAGTTTCATGGAAACCTGGTCCGACAAAAAAAAAAGGGAGAGGGTTGTGGTGAAGTTGAATTATATGTATAGACAGGGTAAAGTTCAATTATATATATACAGATATGGTAAAGTTGAATTATATATATAGAAATGGTGAAGTTGAATTATATATATAGACATGGTAAAGTTGAATTATATATATGAAGAAACAGCACACGGTAAAGTTGAATGATAAATATGAAGAAGCAGACTTGGTGAAGTTGAATTATATATATATATAGACATGGTAAAGTTGAATTATTTATATATAGACATGGTAAAGTTGAATTTATATATATAGACATGGTAAAGTTGAATTACATATATATAGACATGGTAAAGTTGAATTATCAATATAGAGACATGGTAAAGTTGAATTACATATATATAGATATGGTAAAGTGAATTATATATACAGACATGGTAAGTTAATTAATATTAGTAGTAAACATATATACAGACATGGTAAAGTTAATTTATATGACAAACAGACATGGTAAGTTGGGAATTAATATAACAGACATGGTTAAGTTAAATTTATAATATTATATTAATTATATATATATATATATATATATATATATATATATATATATATATATATATATATATATATATAAATGAACAGACATGGTAAAGTTGAATTATATATGAACAAGCAGACATGGTAAAGTTGGATTAATATAGACATGGTAAAATTGAATTATATAGTGAACACACATGGTAAAGTTGAATTATATACATGAACAAACAGACATGGTAAAGTTGATTATCATGAATAACAGACATATAGCTAAAGTTGAATTTTATATATAAACAAACATATAAATTATTTTTTTAAAAACCCACCTAAAGCCAAAAATTCTAAAAGATTGATATGATTCATTTGTGCTATTTTTTCAAAGTGATTTTCAGATTTTATGGGAGAAATTATCACCCCCCTCCCCTCCCCTTTCCTGGAGAGGGTTGATTTGGGGGGGGGGGGGAGGGGGGGAAGGGAGGAGAGTGGGCTGGGTAAGTAGAAAGTAAGCACGAGAGGGAGAGGACAGATAGGTGAGGAGAAAGACAGAAAAAAAAAATCATGATAAAAAAGGGGAAATTTCTAGCACAGAATGTCCAGAAGAAAAGTGATAGAAAAAGGGAAATTTCTAGCACAGAATTTGATAGAAAAGGGGAAATTTCTAGCACAGAATTTCCAGAAGAAAAGTGATAGAACAGGGGGAAATTTCTAGCACTGAATTTCCAGAAGGTGGGGATGCTATTTATACTGTGATGTTATTCATACCGTAAGGGCCTCAACATTCCCACAGGGGGGTTAAGGTTCGGCATGGGGGTCGAAACTGATGAAATTTTGTTTACAAGCCCATGTTTAAAGTTATGCCATATATTGAAAGGCCATTACTTGCAAAGCGTAAAAATCTAAGAATTACTCAGTTTTCTGAACTGTTGCCAAGGAAACAATCCAATACGGCCACCAAAACTAAATGTTTCAAACTCTTAAACCTTTGTATCTATAACAAGTTGAAGTAACCTGTTTCTACAGACATTTTTTTTTACAACCTGAATTGTTTAAAATGACACAGGGAGGGTTTCATTAATGTATCCAGCAATTTTTCATTCAGAAAAAAAAACATGATTTTGGGGCACTTTTGGACCCGTGTCTACCCTTAAGTTGAGGACTCACTCTGGGCGCCCAGTTCAGATGTTTCTTGGCACGACTTATGTCAGGTCGTCGTCTCTGGGGTCGTCCTGCATGGCCGGCTTTTGCACAATCTCACTTCTGCCGTCTGGTGCACACAGTCAGAAACATAGGATTCAGTAAATAAATGAAAAAAAAAATAAATAAATAAACAAATAAAAAATGAATAAACAACACTCTCAGACTCGCATCCTTAACCCTCTTAGTCCCGAACCGGATTTGCCGGGATTGAATAATTGCCCCTCCCCTGAATCCCAAACCGAGATTGCCGGGATTCACACACAATAGATTTCAATCAGGCATGACCATCACTAATTGCTACCACATGTCAAAGCTCTATCAGCTAGAAGTAGAAACCCTGTAGAGTGTCTGGAAGTAATTATAGCTGCTGGTATTTACTTAGAAAGAGGAAAGTGCGAGGAGCATGTGTGCCTGACCTGATTTCGTGATGGAATGCGAAATCTTGGGGCAAATTTGTGTTCAGAATCCGAATGCAGAGGGTTAAGGTGGATGAAGCTTGCCCGCTCCCCCAAGAATCCCTGAGTGGCAGACTCCCTAAAGATCCTCTTTCGGGATGTTCCACCAGACACCATTTTTAACCTCCTGAGAGAATCAGGCTTTTTCCGTCTGATATGGGTGAAAGTGGTATATAGTTGGTCTCTAAGGACAAGGTTGTTTTAAGAAATCTGGTTTGGGGTTTTGTCTCATTTTATGTGTGATCGATGTGGGTCTTCCCACAACGCAATGCACGTCCTGAACTGACCATTATGGTTGGCCAGGGCGTCGATACAAAGCAAGGACAGTCGAGTTGGTTTTATACCCCGTTTTAATCTGGAGGAGTGTTGTTGCAGCCCTATGTTCCCAAGGGAATTCACAGGCATAAGTCAAGTCAATCTGAATATTAAGTTAAAGTTAAAGTCTGTCCCGAGCCTAAGGCTCATCAGGCCGGTGCTTATCCCGGTTTCTGTGGTGTTAAGCGACTGAGAGTCATAGACTCCCTCCTGGATAGGACGCCAGTCTACCGCAGGGTTAACCTCCAACACAAGGTTGGTACCCCTTTTACACCTGGGTGGGGTGAGAAAATAGCCGTAAAGTGCCTTTTCCAAGGGCACAACGCCATAGCCGAAAGCTGGGATCGAACCCGCAACCTTTAGATTACGAGTCCAATGCCCTAACCACTAGACTACAGCGGCGGCTAATCTGTATATAGTCACACACTTTTAACACAAGTTTTAAAACGTGATGAGGCAACAGCCCTGATATGGCCTGAGTGGTCGGTTGGCGGGCTCTAAGCAACATCATGGGGTTGGATTGGAGTGGAGAGGAGTGGAGAGATGGAGAGAGTGGAGAGGAGTGGAGAGGAGTGGCACTTACTGACGAGGCGTTTGATGATCTGGGCGAAGTCCATGATGGTTGTGTTCATCTGGGTTTCCCAGGTTGACGGGCAGAGAGTAGTTGCTGTTCATCAGCCTCACCAGCCCGTTCACCAGATCCGTCACGTACTGGAAAGAGCGGGTCTGCGTTCCATCGCCGTAGATCTGCACACCACACACAGTGCAGCACAAATCCATTATCCTCGATATAAAAGAATTTAATATAAAAATAATAATGAATAATATAATATATAAAATATAAAATCCAACATCACTCAGTTGGGCCTAGAGAAGAGTGCTAAAATTTAGCGCACTCCTTCCTTTTACCTAGTCCATGTGTGTGTGGTCAGCTCCTGCTATAAATAGCACCAGCTGGCCAAAGCTGGGCTGGGATAAGTTAGCGGCTGAGAGGAGCTGAAACTGGGGGAAATTGACAGCTGTGCACAGAATTCTACAGAACTTTTGCCAGGGACAACCCTCTTCTTGTTGTTGCCGTGGGTTCTTTTACGAGCGCTAAATAATGATGTGTCACAGTGCGCAACAAATCCAACATCGCTCAAGTCAAAGAGTGCTGTAAATGTAGCGCCACCCTTTCCTTTTACCTAGTTCCAAGTGTGGTCAGTTCTTGCTATAATTAGCACTAGATGGGATGGGATGGATAATTAATTAGCAGCTGAGAGGAGCTGAAAGTAGGGGGGGGGGGGGGACTGAAAGCCGTGAAACACATGTTTGTCAACTGTATACTATAATTTTTTTTTCCAAACTTCGAGGATAATGGAATAAGCGCTCATGTCTTTTTTTTTTTACATCCAGCCCCTGTGTGTATGCAGTTTTGTCAATTTTGTCATCCATTCCCACCAGCACACAAACTGGCCTACACTTCTAAAAAAGCAGAACGGGATTTAACAAGTGTGCAAGATGTTCTGTATGAAGGAAAGTGTGTCTGACTAGGCAAACAAGCC
>CM060347.1:27266175-27279127 GCA_030674155.1 Stramonita haemastoma | reverse complement strand
TTTTTTTTTTCAAAGCAGTTGAAATAAGATAGATCTATCCTGGTGTATCCATTGTTGAAACAAGCATAAGCATCTCTTTTGTTTGTCGTTTTTTTTTCTTTTTCCCAGTTCGAATGTTCTGGATGATAGTTGATCTTATTAAATTAATATCTCCAGCCCTTCCTGATTTTAATTGCCTTTTTTTTCAAGTACGTGTAATTTCTTTCCGTTATTTGATACTCTTGTTCTTTGTGAAGTAACCCCTCCTACAGATCTGATTATTTGGCTATTTATTAAGTTTTTCATTCAAGATTACATTTAACTTTATTATTTGATGTATTGCTTTTTCACTCTGCATTGCATGTATACAGTGCCCAAATGCCCATTAGTTCTATCTAGAACAAACCCATGCTAGGAGTGTGTCCTATGTTTCTTTGCAGTGTTATTAATTATTATGTCCTCAATTCTCAATTCCTAAGATGTAACTAAACTAACAGCCTTGCTTATGTCCCCTGTTGTGCAGATTATGGCCCAATCGAAATCCCAGAAGCCCCACAGAGAGTGGCGACGTACGAAATCAATGGCCCGCGACTGATGATAACGCACATCGTCAACGAGAACTTCAAATCCTACGCCGGAACAGCAGACTCTGGGGCCTTTTCACAAGGTAACACCACATATTGGATGGGTCATCCTGTCTTGTTGTTACATTTTGAAACTGCTGTAAGGTAAAGGTGTCCCATAACCTATGTGCTCGTAGGGGAGCGAGCATCAGAAACCTCAGCTTCTCTAGGGGCCAGCATATTGAGGGCGGCGCCCATCTCCTCTCCCTCGCTGCTTTCCCTTCCCTGACCCTTAAGAGGGCAGGTACCCATTTACAGCTGGGGGGGGGGACTGTACCAAAGTCAAGGTGTGCAGTCACCCATCCTACTGGCAACCACGCTCAATGCTGCCATTGACTTGGGGAAAGCGAGCTCTCTGACCGCTTAGCTATCCCGCCCCCACTGCTGTACTTCATGGGGGATGGAGAGCCTAGTGGTCAAAACATTACGCTGGCAATTTGATGACCTGGGTTCGATTCCGGTCGAGAAGATTTTTCTCCTGGAGTTAACATCAGTGCTGACTCCACTCTCCCCTAAAGTCTTTCGGATGAGACTTTAAACCGAGGCCCCATGTGCGAACGCACGCAGAACATCTTGCGCACATGTTAAATCCTGTTCCGCTTTTCGTAAGAGTAGGTCATCGTGTGCCGGTGGGAACAGCTGACATTTACAAAACTGCATACACACGGGGACTGGATGTAAAAAAGCACAAGAGTGCTTATTCCATTATTCTCGATATAAAAGAATAAATAAAATAAATAAAATCAAATCATGCCAAATAGCCTCAGTTTCCTCCTCAGTATAATCCCCGCTAACATAGAGTCCTCAGTGAAGTGAGCAGGACCAGTGAAGACCAGAGCAAATGGAGAAGTAGGATCATGTCACTATCAGTGGGTGCGGCGGCTAATATTGAACTTATTGATGCCGACAGGTGGTTGTAACAAAACTGAAAATGGATAAGGCAGGATTGCCGGGATTGAATAATTGCCCCCCTGAATCTCAAACCGGGATTGGCGGGGATTTACACACAGTAGATTTCCATCACGCTGTGACCATCACTAATTGGCTACCACATGTCAAAGCTCTATCAGGCTAAAAGTAGAAACCCTGCTGAGAGCCTGGAAGTAATTATAGCTGCTGGTATACTGTACTTAGAAGGAAGAAAAGGCCAGCGAGCATGTGTGCCTGACCTGATTTCGTGATGGAATGCGAAATCTAGGGGCAGTTTGTGTTCAGAGAATGTGAATGCAAGGGAATAGCAAGGAAATTATCTTTGTCCTATCTTGACAAAACCGATCGGTTCTGTTTGCTCCACAGCTGCAAGAGGGTTAAGGGAATAGTAAGGAAATTATCTTTGTCCTATCTTGACAAAACCGATCGATTCTGTTTGCTCCACAGAGCTTCACCTCCATCGTGGGCCCTAACGGCAGCGGCAAGTCCAACGTCATTGACTCCATGCTGTTCGTCTTCGGTTACCGGGCCAACAAGATTCGGTCGAAGAAGGTCAGCGTGCTGATCCACAACAGCGAGAACCACAGGGACATCAACAGCTGCACTGTCGCCGTCCACTTCCAGAAAATTGTGGACACTGGCGTAAGTGGAGATCTCGCTTTTTTTTTTTTTTTTAATTTTTTTTAGCTGATTTATTTATTTGTTTGAGTTGTTTCTGATCACAGTGCCCAAATCCAGCAACACTCAGTCAGTAAGGCCTAGTCCAGAGTGCTAAATTTAGCGCGCTTCTTCCTTTTACCTAGTTCATGTGTGGTCAGTTCCTGTTTTAAATAGCACCAGCTGGCCAAAGCTGGGATGGGATAATTAGGCAACTGAGAGGAGCTGAAAGTGGGGGAAATTGACGGCTGTGTGATAACATTGATTAACGTTTTGTTGTTTTTTTCAGCAGTGGAAAGGAGTTACAAGTATAAATAATGAAAACTTTTAAGTTCACAGCAGAGAGCTGATGTTGGATTATCTTTTGATTGGTCTCTCTGCTCTTCAGTGTTTTAGTCACAAACTGATCAAGGAGTCTGTTCATTCACATCAAAGGAAAAGTCACCATTGTCCCCTGCACTCCCACAAAACATTTATTGTATTATTTGGTGTGACACATTTCGTTTTCATTCCTAGGCTAGAGCTCCAAGGTTTTTCACCAATGATGAGATTTTGTATTTTCGACGTTTTTTGTCCAAAATGAAGGTAGCTACCTAGTCATATCTATAGCCATATTCTGACTTTGAGGATATTTAGTGTGATTAAAGATGTTTAGATAATTATTGAAACAGTTGATGTTGCTTGTACATTTTTTTTTTTCAGAAATGCTAATGCTGTAACAGAAAAGTAAGAATATGTTCATTAAAGTTGATGCCAATATAATGTGATAAGTATGACTGCAGCATCAAACTGTACTTTAAAACAGCACAACTAATGCAGGTCTTTAGTAATGTGACCTGGAAACAGTTTGTTTTTCAGGAGGAAAGTTTATCATTCTTAAAACAGGTTCCTGGGGGGTTTTTGTTGGTTTTTTGTGCTTAAGATAAGAGTATTTAAGAAAAGGAATGCATAATATATATATATATATATTGTTTGCAACCTGCTAGCCCCATTGTCAGTGTCAGCTTTGTTTCGTATATGATCAAAAACCCTTGACTGATTATACATTAAACAAGGTTTATAACTGTTGGGTATTTTGCTGGGGTTTTTTTCCAGCCAGGTGAAGATGAATACACGGTGGTGCCAGATTCGCAGATTGTGGTGTCTCGCTCCGCTTTCAAGGACAACTCTTCATCCTACAGTGTGAACGGGAAGCGGGCAACCTACAAGGAGGTGGCCATCTTGCTCCGTGCCTCGGGTATCGACCTGGATCACAACCGGTTCTTGATTCTTCAGGTAAATTTTCTTTGATTCTTCAGGTAATTTTTCTTGATTCTTCAGGTCATTTTTCTGGATTCTACAGGTCATTTTTCTGGATTCTTCAGGTCATTTTTCTGGATTCTTCAGGTCATTTTTCTGGATTCTTCAGGTCACTTTTCTGGATTCTTCAGGTCACTTTTCTGGATTCTTCAGGTCATTTTTCTGGATTCTTCAGGTAATTGAGAATGTTTGAATATGGAAATAAGTGGAGAGATTCCAAATGGTGCCTTTGGTTTTCACCTCACCTTCACCTGTCCCCTAGTCCTGTAGACCGTGGGGGAACCACTGAAGATTTTGCGACCAGCTTCCTCCACACCCTAGGGTCCTCAGTTTTCTGAAGCAAATCATTCCATCCAAGGCCTGTCCATTTCTCTGATGTTGTCTTCCCATCGTTTTCTCTGTCTGCCTTTGGTTTTGCAAGGGGCTAAATGAGTAGTGATGGACTTGTTACCTGCATTATTTTTGTCGTAAGACATCCCTCTCCCTTCTGTCTCTGTCGGCACCAAAATGGTTTTGCTAAAAAGAAATCCCAATACCCAATAACAGGCTTCTGTCTAAAGCAGCTTTCACAGTGTATTATGTCTTGTCCGTCGTGCTACTATCAGTTACGGTGTATCAGTGTCATTCAAAACTACCCGTCCACTCATGTGAATGTATTTTGAATGCGAGTGCTTTGATTTGTTGAATTAGTGTAATTCAAAAGTACTTGTCCATGCATGTGAATGTGTTTTGAATGCAAGTGCTTTGATTTTGTTTGCTTGACAAGATTCAGCTAGTTACAGCGTATTAGAGTAATTCAAAAGTACCTGTCCACGCATGTGAATGTGTTTTGATTGCAAGTGCTTTGATTTGTTTCCTTTACAAGCTTCAGCTAGTTTACGGCGTAATAGTGTAATTCAAAGGTACCTGTCCACGCATGTGAATGTGTTTTGATTGCAAGTGCTTTGATTTGTTTCCTTTACAAGCTTCAGCTAGTTACGACGTACTAGTGTAATTCAAAGTACCTGTCCACGCATGTGAATGTTTTCAATGCAAGTGCTTTGATTTGTTTGCTTGACATGATTCAGCGCAATACTAACTCCATATATTCTATTATCATCATCATTATCATTATCTGACAGGGGAGGTGGAGCAGATCGCCATGATGAAGCCAAGCCGACGGAGCACGAGGACGCATGCTGGAGTTCCTGGAGACATCATCGGCAGCAACCGCTTCAAGAACCCATCCACATCCTCACCCGCAGAGTGGAGCGCCTCAACGAAATGAGGGCAGAAAAGTGGGTGGTGGTTGGGGAGGGAGAATGAGGGGAAAAGGTGGGGAGTGAGGAGAATGATGGCGAATAGTTGGGGGGGGGGGGGATGAGAGGGGAAAATGTGGCTGGTGGGAGAATGGGGATGGAATAGGTGGAAGGAGGGTGGAATAGGTGGGAGTGGGGAGAAGGAGGAGGAAAAGGTGGGAGGTGGGGAAGAGGTCTGTGTTTCCTGATGTTATTTTTCCTTCACCTAGATGTCTGTTATATACAGCTGAACCATGTGATGTTACAGCTGAACCATGTGATGTTATCTTTCCTTCACCTAGATGTCTGTTACAGCTGAACCGTGTGATGTTCAGCTGAACCATGTCATGTTACAGCGAACCGTGTCATGTTACAGCGGAACCGTGTCATGTTACTTTTCCTTCACCTAGATGTCTGTTACATACAGCTGAACCGTGTGATGTTACAGCTGAACCGTTGTGATGTTACAGCTAACCGTGTGATGTACTTTTCCTTCATACAGCTGAACCGTGTGATGTTATTTTTCCTTCACTAGATGTCTGTTACATACAGCTGAACCATGTGATGTTACAGCTGAACCATGTGATGTTACAGTAACTGTGTGATGTTGTTTTTCTTCACCTAGATATCTGTTACATACAGCTGAACCATGTGATGTTACAGCTGAACCGTGTGATGTTACAGCTGAACAGTGTGATGTTACTTTTCCTTCACCTAGATGTCTGTTACATACAGCTGAACCATGTGATGTTATTTTTCCTTCACCTAGATGTCTGTTACATACACCTGAACGTGTGATGTTACTTTTCCTTCACCTAGATGTCTGTTACATACAGCTGAACCGTGTGATGTTACACAGCTGAACCGTGTGATGTTACAGCTGAACTGTGTGATGTTACTTTTCCTTCACCTAGATGTCTGTTACATACAGCTGAACGTGTGATGTTACAGCTGAACCATGTGATGTTACAGCTGAACTGTGTGATGTTATCTTTCCTTCACCTAGATGTCTGTTACATACAGCTGAACCGTGTGATGTTACAGCTGAACCGTGTGATGTTACAGCTGAACTGTGTGATGTTATCTTTCCTTCACCTAGATGTCTGTTACATACAGCTGAACCGTGTGATGTTACAGCTGAACCGTGTGATGTTACAGCTGAACTGTGTGATGTTATCTTTCCTTCACCTAGATGTCTGTTACATACAGCTGAACCGTGTGATGTTACAGCTGAACTGTGTGATGTTATCTTTCCTTCACCTAGATGTCTGTTACATACAGCTGAACCGTTGTGATGTTACAGCTATGAACCGTGTGTTGATGATGTTACAGCTGAACAGTGTGATGTTATTTTTCCTTCACCTAGATGTCTGTAACATACAGCTGAACCGTGTGATGTTACAGCTGAACCGTGTGAGGTTACAGCTGAACTGTGTGAGGTTATTTTTCCTTCACATAGATGTCTGTTACATACAGCTGAACCGTGTGATGTTACAGCTGAACCGTGTGATGTTACTTTTCCTTCACCTAGATGTCTGTTACATACAGCTGAACCGTGTGAAGGCGTGGAGAAGGAGAAGGATGAACTGGAGGATGCCAGAAACGAAGCAGTGGAGTTCCTGACTTCAGAAAATGCCGTCGTTCGCCGGAAAAATAAACTCTACCAGAAATACATGTAAGTTTGCCAAAAAAAAAAAAAAATAAATAAATTTTTTTTTTTTTTACCAATAAAACATGTAAAGTCACTTCTTTTTATTGCCTTGCAAAGCAATCCCTGGAAGATGCCGTTGTTTGCCTGAAAGATAAACTACCAGAAATACATGTAAGTTTGAAAAAAAAAAAAAAAAGAGGGAAAAAAAAAAAAGGAGTAAATTTTCTTCTTTTTATTGGCTTGCAAAGCAACCTCTGGAAAATGCTGTTGTTTGCCTGAAAAATAAACCCTACCAGAAATACATGTCAGTTTGCAACAAAACCTTCCCCCCAGAAAAAAACATTAAAAAAAACAAACATGTAAATTCGCTCCATTTTTATTGGCTTACAAAGCAACCCTTTGAAAATGCGCTTGTTCGCCCGAAAAAATTAACTCTTCCAGAAATACATGTAAGTTCGCTTCTTTTTATTTCCTTGCAAAGCAACCTCTGGAAAATGCCGTCGTTCGCCTGAAAAATAAACTCTACCAGATATACATGTAAGTTCACAAAAAACCCCATATAAATTCACTTTTTTTTTATTGGCTTGCAAAGCAACCCCTGGAAAATGCCATCGTTCGCCTGAAAAATAAAACTCTCCCGGAAGTACATGTAAGTTTGCAAAAAAATGTAATAAAATTAAAAATTTAAAAACCAAATAAACATGTATATTTGCTTCTTTTTATTGACTTGCAAAGCAACCCCTCAAAATGCTGTTGTTTGCCCGATAAATAAACTCTACCAGGAATACATGTAAGTTTGCAACAAAACCACCCCCCCAAAAAAAAACATTAAAAAAAAAAAGTTAATTTATTTCTTTTTATTGGCTTGCAAAGCAACCCCTTCAAAATGCTGTTGTTTGCCTGAAAAATGACAGCCAACAGTAGATGCTGTCTGAGTGTTCGATGAAGAAGAAGAAGAATGTAATTGTGTGATTGTATTGTTTTCTTTCTTTTCTTTAAAAAAAAAATTGTTTGTGTATATACATATATATATATATGTATGTGACGCTCCACCACGAAATGAGTCGCTTAGCACATTACCCACTTTTGCTCTAGGAGCCATTAAAGGCAGGTGGGGGGTCAAGTTGTCAATTTTGAGATTTTGGTCGATTATTAAACTATATCTGTTATTCTACCTTGTAATGAAATATCAAGGTAAATTTTTTTAATTCCTTTTGCTGTTAAATGTGTTTTGAAAATACCCAAGCCCTCATTCTGACAACCTGTTACGAAAATAAACTTACCCGTTTCTCATTTTGTCACATCCTGCAGTCTATCATTTCAATTTGTAATAACTTTCCACAGAATTGTTCCATTTTCAATCTGTTTTTTGCATTGAATAGCCTTTTATTGCAAATTGATAACTTGTCAATAACTAAAAATTGACCTCTTGTGCAATGCGACTCCTTATGTGGTGGAGCGTCACATATATATATATATTTTTTTTCTTTTTTGACAGAGCGGAGTGCACAGAGAGTGAGGAGAAGGCTCAGGCGGAATTTGACAAAGTGTACGAGGGAATGAAAGACATCAACGAGAAGAAGGACGCCATCACTGCCAAGAAGAAAGAGAAGGCAAAGGCCCATGGACAGATTCACAAGTACGAGCTTTGTCTGTGTGTGTGCGTGTATGTCTGTGTGCATGTGCGAGTGTGTGTGTCTGTGTGCATGTGTGTCACAGCGCACAAAACCAACACCACTCAAGTCAAGATACTAAATTTAGCGCGTCCCTTCCTTTTACCAAGTCCCAAGTGTGGTCAGTTCCTGCTATAAATAGCGCCAGCTGGCCCCCATCAGGGCTGGGATGGGACGGACTAATTAGCAGCTGAGAGGAGCTGAAAGTTGGGGGAATTTGACAGCTGTGGTGTGTGTGTCTGTGCGCGCGTGTGTGTCTGTGTGTGCGTGTGTCTGTGTTTATTTTATTTTTTATTTATTCTTTTATATCGAGGATAACAGAATAAGCAATCATGTGCTTTTTTTCATCCGGTCCCCGTGTGTATGCAGTTTTTGTAAATACTGTCATCTGTTCCCACCGGCACACGATGGCCTACTCTTACGAAAAGCGGAACAGGATTTAACGTGTGCGCAAGATGTTCTGCGTGTGTGTGTGTGTCTGTGTGCGTGTGTCTGTGTGTGTGTCTGCGCGCGTGTGTGTCTGTCTGTGTGTGGAGTCAGCGCTGATGTTAATTCATGAAGAAGATCTTATGGACTAAAGGTGTTGATTTACACAACTACAACTGGCACAGTGCACAAATCCATCATCACTCAGTAGGGCCTAGTCAAGAGTGCTAAATTGACCGCACTCCTTCCTTTTTACCTAGTCCATGTGTGGTCAGCTCCTGCTATAAATAGCACCAGCTGGGCTGGGCTTGGATGAGAGGAGCTGAAAGTGGGGGATACTGACAGCTGTGCTGGTGGCATTGCAGGGAGTACGAGGCTCTGGCCAAGGAGGTGGAGGAGACGAAGGAGAAGTTCTCTGACCTGGAGAAGCAGGACGTCAAGTGTCGCGAGGACACCAAGCACACCAGCGCCAAGGCCAAGAAGCTGGACAAGAGCCTGGAGCAGGAGAAGAAGAGGGTCAGTGCTTTTTGAGGCTAAGCAGTTTGAATTTGTATGCAGGGAGATTTATTTTGTTGTTGTTGAGTTGATTTAAGTTAAAGTCTGTTCCGAGCCTAAGGCTCATCAGGCCGGTGCTTATCCCGGTTTCTGTGGCGTTAAGCGACTGAGAGTCATAGACTCCCTCCTGGATAGGACGCCAGTCTATCGCAGGGTTAACCCCCAACACAAGGTTGGTACCCCTTTTACACCTGGGTGGGGTGAGAAAATAGCCGTAAAGTGCCTTTTCCAAGCGCACAACTCCATAGCCGAAAGCTGGGATTGAACCCGCAACCTTTAGATTACGAGCCCAACGCCCTAACCACTAGACTACAGCAGCGGCCATGTCAGGGAGAATTATTTTGTTGTTGTTGAGTTGATTTAGTGTTTGATTAATTAACCCTCTTAGTCCCGAACCAGGATTTGCAGGTGATTGAATAATTGCCCCCCAAGTCCCGAACCAGGATTTGTCGGGTTTACACACAGTAGTTTACCATCACGCAGTGACCTTCACTGATGGTTACCATATGTCAGAGCTCTATCAGGCTAGAGGAAAACCCTGCTGAGAGTCTGGAAGTAATCATAGCTGCTGGTATGTATGTACTTAGGAGGAGGAAAAGGTGAGTGAGCATATGTGCCTGACCTGATTTTGTGATGGAATGCGAAATCCAGGGGCAGTTTGTGTTCAGAGAATCCGAATGCAAGAGGGTTAAGGCGGTCACATTCCAGCTTCAGAGTAGCTGTATGTATGTCAGTATCTTTTTGTCACTTCAGTCAGGAGTTTAGAGCAAATTACCGTATATGCATCGTTTTTATTCTGCGTTTATTTTTTGTGGTTTTTTTATACATCGTTTATGTTTGGTGTACAACAGTGACTGTGTATGGTTAGAAGAAGTGTGACATATTTATTGATATTTTCACGTGTTTCATTAAAATAAATGAGTTGAAGATAACTTTTATCATCGAATCCATGAAAGAAAAAGACACTGCTGACCTACTGGTCCCACACATTTTTTTCTGAACAGATTGAAGAACTGCGTCTCGTGCCGGAGCAGAGCCGGAAGACGGTGGAGGATGCCAAAAAGCTGGAGAAACTGGAGAAGGAGAAGGGGGTGGAGGAGGAGAAAGTGCAAGAGGTCATGGCCAGTCTCCGTACAGAGACCAAGTGAGTGGATTGGCTGTCTAGAGGCAGTTATTTTTATTATCTCTTAGTGCCTGAACCATCGAAAGTGCAGTAACATCATGGGTCTGAACACTCAAAAGTGCAGTGTCATCATGCACAGTTTTTAATATCTGCCTTTAGTTGTCAGTTGATTGTTATATATATACATGTGTGTAAAAGGTAAAGGTGTCTTATAACCTATGTGTTGTAGGGGAACGAGGCATCAGAAACCTCACTTCTCTAGGGGCCAGATATTGGTGGATCGCGGTCCTAGAGGCGTTATGTTTATTATCTTCCTTTTTGTTGTCAGTTGACTGTGTATATATATATATATTATATATGTACATGTGTGTAAAAGGTAAAGGTGTCCCATAACCTATGTGGTTGTAGGGGAACGAGGCATCAGAGACCTCAGCTTCTCTAGGGGCCAGCATATTGGTGGATCAGTGGTCTAGAGGTGACTGGCCTGTCTAGAAAGCAGCAAGTCGGGTCAGAGTGTGCGGTGGTTCGAATCCCGTGTAGGCCCAAAACTTTTCCCCCCATCCATTAGACCATGAGGGTGGTCTGGGTGATTGTCTTTCGGATGAGACGATAAACCCAGGTCCCGTGTGTTAGAAATCATTATTAAGCGCATGTAAATGAACCCACGGCAGCAAGAGAGTTGTTCCTGGCAAAATTCTGATAGGGCAACAAATTTATACAGTTGGGACAGGAAAAGTAAAAAATATAATATTAAGTGATGTCGCTCTTGTGGCAACGCACTCTTCCCGGAGAGAGCAGCCCAAATTTCATGCAGAGAAATCTACCATGGCTTAAAGTGGTGTAAAATGAAGTCAGTGCAAGTGAAAAGAATTTTTCAAGATTCCATAAAGAAGTTAACCGTCGAGAATGATGGCAGACTTCTGCTAGAAATGTTTTTTTCCAACATCTTTGGTGGGGAGGGGGGTTGTTTATTATTTACCTTTTAGTTGTTAGTGGACTGTGTGTATGTATGGATCAGACTTGATTTCTATGTGAGAGTGATGCGGGATGTGGGCCATGTGTGTGTGTTTCAGCCCCTGCAAGATGAAAAAGACAAGCAGGAGGAGAAGCTACTAGAACTGCAGAAGTCTGTGAATGAAAAGAAATCTCAGGTATGCTTGCTCACTTCTACTTACATAGTAGCCAATGAATGAGGAGTGGGGGGATAAGATGGTTTTTTTTCTGTCCAACTCTGTGTGGTGTGTTTCTCTCTGTCTGTCATCTCTCTCTGCTTTCTCTGTCTGTCGTTCTGTCTCGTCTCTCCTCTCTGCCCTTCTCGCTCTCTCGTCTCCCTTCTCTCTCCTCCTCTTCTCTCTCTCTCTCTCTCTCCTCCTCTCTCTCTCTCTCTCTCTCTCTTCTCTTTCTCTCTCTCTCTCCTCTCTCTCTCTCTCTCCTTCTTCTCTCTCTCTCTCTCTCTCTCTCTCTCTCTCTCTCTCTCCTCTCACTTCTCCCTCCCTCCCTCCCTACCCCATTTCCTTCCACTGTCACTTTTTTGCATCAGCTTTATCTTCCTCTATCTTGTTTTTCAACTATTGTTTCTTCCTTCCCTCTTTTAAAAATCCTGCTATGCGTGCGTGCGTGGTTTATTGTATTGTATACCACTTTATGTCACAGCACATTTCTCGGGCGGAAATTCGGGCTCCCTCTCCCCGGGGAAGAGAGAGCGCATCGCCACAAGTGCATGCCCACCCTTTAAATTTTTTTTTTCCACTAAGAGATGGTGTCTAAACACAACCCCAAACCTGTGTGCATGCCAGGTTTTTTTTTTTTTAATTTTGTCATCCACTCCTACCGGCGCATGAGGGCCTTTCCCTCTTCCGAAAGGCGGAAGGGGAAATTTTAACATGTGCACAAAAGAGTTCTGCATGCTTTTCGCCCCACGGGACCTGGGTTTAAGTCTCATCCGAAAGACTTTTGGGGAATGGAGTCAGTACAAATGTTAAACCTGTGAAAAACCCTCCCCGAACAAAATTGAACCTGGGTTGTCAAATTGCGAGCGCGCAATGTTTCTAACCACTGGGCTATCCTGTGTGTCTGTGAGTGCGTGCACCTGTGTGTTTTGGTGAGGGCGTGCGCCTTGTGTGTGATTTGTGTGTCACGGTGGCGTGTGTGTCGTTGTGTACATGTGTGTGTGTTTTACCCCCGGGGTTGTGGGGTGGGGTGTTTATTTTTTTTTTTTTTTAAAAAAAAAATTTTTTTTCTTTTTTTATGGAAAGGGTAATGGGATGTGTGCGTGGGGCGCGCGTGCGTTTCATGCGTGCGTGGTTTTTGCCCGACAGCCCCAAATGAGCGAGTCGGAAACTGGAGGGGTTTTTGAGCAGCCGCAAAAGCGAGGAGGGGGAAACTGAGGGGCATCAGCACAACCTGACCAAAGCCACCACAGAGGGTGCAAACAGCATGAGAGGTCATGCAGTGCAAACAACCTGGGGTTTTTTTTTGGTTTTCTGGAGGGGTGTGTAAGCTCTTGTGTGTTTTGGGGTGTGGGTGTGTCGTTTTTTGTCTGTCGTCGCTGTCGTCTGCTCTCTCTCTCTCTCTCCCCTCTCTCTCTCTCTCCTCCCCTGCTCTCTCCCCCCCCTCTCTCTCTCTCTCTCTCCTTCCCCTCTCTCTCTCTGGGAAAAGCACCAAAGGTCAGCAACTTTTTTTGCTCTTTTCCCCTTTTTTTTGGGGTGTTTTGCATTTCCCCCCTTTTTTCTTTTTCTGTCTGTCTCTTTTTTCTCTTT
>CM060347.1:27248149-27255649 GCA_030674155.1 Stramonita haemastoma | reverse complement strand
TCTCCACCCCCTCTCCCTCCCTGTCTGTCTCTCTCTGTCTGTTTGTCTCTGTCTTTGTGTGTCTGTTTGTCGTCTGTCTGTCTCTCTGTATGTCTCTGTCTCTCCCCTCTGTCTCTGTCTCCCCCCTCTGTCTCTGTCTCTGTCTCTGTCTCTGTCTGTCTCTGTCTGTCTCTGTCTGTCTCTGTCTGTCTCTGTCTCTCTGTCTCTCTGTCTCTCTGTCTCTCTGTTCTCTCTCTCTCTCTCTCTCTCTCTCTCTCTCTCTCTCTCTCTCCTCTCTCTCTCTCTCTCTCTCTTCTCAAGACAAATACAAAGAAGTAATGGAACTATAGACAGTTTGTTGTGTCAAAAGAGAATTTTGTTGTCGTTTCAATTGCTGTTGCGATAGGGTAAGTGCGAAACCAAACAATCAAACAAACAACCCAAACTTCCGTTGACTTGGTAATGATGTAGATCAATATCTGATTGATTTCCATGCCATAGCATTTATCAGTACCTTATCGTGCACTGTTGAATGTTCTATTTATGCATTTTGTATTTTGTTTTTTTTTGTATTTTGTACCACTTTATGTCGCAGCAGATTTCTCGGCGTTAAATTCGGGCTGCTCTCCCCGGGGAGAGCGCGTCGCCACAAGTGCAGCGCCTTCCCATTTTTTTTCTTTTTTCTGTATGCAACTGTGTTAATTGTTTCCCTATCAGAGTGGCTTTTTTCTACAGACTTTTGCCAGGGTCAACCCCCCTTGTTGCCGTGGGTTCTTTTACGTGCGCTAAATAGTGATGTGTAACACACGGGACCTCGATTTATCGTCTCATCCGAAAGACTAGCGCCCAGACCACCACTCAGGGTCTAATGGATGGGGGAAAAGTTTTGGGCCCAAACGGGATACGAACCACCGCACACTCTGACCCGGACTTTTTGCTTTCTAGGCAAGGCGCGTTACCACCTAGACCACCGATCCATCAGCTATGGTTCTTACTCATCAATAGCGATTTTGTTTTTCTGCCTCCAATGTCTTATGAATGTGTTGCTGCTGCTGCTGTTGCTGCTGCTGCTGCTGCTGCTGCTGCTGCTGCTGCTACTACTACTACTACTACTACTACTACTACTATACGACTACGACTACGACTACGACTACGACTACTACTACTACTACTACTACTACTACTACCACCTCATGTTGCGGGAGAAGGGAGGAGGGGTGGGGGGTGAAGTGGATGATGGGATCGCTATAGATCTGTGTCTTAAGAGTTGTGATAAGTGTTGTGATTTTTTGTTGTCTTATTTATTTATTTCTTTTTATTTATTTATTTCTTTTTTTTTATATTTATTCATTTATTCTTTTGTATCGAGGATGATGGAATCAGCTCTCATGTTTTTTTTTTTTTTTTTTTTTACATCCAGTCCCCGTGTGTATGCAGTTTTGTAAATCCTGTCATCTGTTCCCACCGGCACACGATGGCCTACTCTTACTTCAAAGCGGAACACGATTTAACGTGTGCACAAGATGTTCTGCGTGCGTTCGCACACGGGGCCTCGGTTTATAGTCTCATCCGAAGGACTTTTGTCTTAACTTCAGTAGCGTAGCACCTGCTGCAAAAAAAAGGGGAAAAAAAGAGAAAAGTTTTTCTTCAAGAGATGATAACTTTGTCTTAAATCTTAGAACACTCGAATCCTGACATCGCCAGAAGTTTTCTTCCATGAGATGTACTTTTGTCTTGAATCTTGACACGCTCGAATCTTGATTCCCTCCACGGTGCTGTCGCCCCCCCCCCCCCCCCCCCCCCAAAAAAAAAAAAAAAAAAAAAAAAAAAAAAAAGAATCCTGATCTTTCGACGCGAACACTTCACCATAGGAGAAGAAGAAAAGTGCTTGTCAGGGGGACCATCCATTAAGGTAAATGATAGAGAAGAATGGTCGGCTGGGAAACGAATCAGTCAGTCACGCAAACGCCCTCCCTCCCTCCCTTAGCCTAACTGCTACTGGTGTTGGATAGGCTACAGCAGCAGCAGCAGCAACACGGAAGGGGCTCACACCATAAGGCCTACCCTGCTTCCTCCACGCTGCTTTAGAACAGTAGTGGTCGTAGTAGTAGTAGGAGCAGTAGTAGCAGTAGTATTAGTAGACTCTACTACTACTACTACTACTACTACTACTACTACTACTACTACTACTACTACTACTACTACTACTAACTACTACTACTACTAGTGGTGGTAGTAGTAGGAGTAGTAGTGGTGGTGGTGGTGGTGGTGGTGGTGGTGGTGGTGGTGATGGTGGTGGTGGTGGTGGTAGTAGTAGTAGTAGTAGTAGTAGTAGTAGTAGTAGTAGTAGTAGTAGTAGTGGTAGTAGTAGTAGTGGTAGTGGTAGTGGTGGTAGTAGTAGTAGTAGTAGTAGTAGTAGTAGTAGTAGTAGTACTAGTACTAGTACTAGTACTAGTACTAGTAGTACTAGTAGTGGTAGAAGCAGTAGTGGTAGCAGTAGTAGTAATGGTGGTAGAAGAAGTAGTAGTAGTAGCAGCAGCAGCAGCAGCAGCAGCAGCAGCAGCAGTAGTAGTAGTAGTAGTAGTAGTAGTAGTAGTAGTAGTAGTAGTAGTAATAGTGGCAGTAGCAGCAGCAGCAGCAATAGCAGTAGCAGGAGATAAGTGATACTACTACTACTACTACTACTACTACTACTACTACTACTACTACTAACTACTACTACTACTACCACTACTACCACTACTACTACTACTACAACTACTACTGCTACTGCTACTACTACTACTACTACTACTACTACTACTACTACTACTACTACTACTACTACTACTACTACTGAGTGTTTTTTTTAGTGCTGGATCTTGTAAAGCAAAACAAATCAAAGCGCTTGCATTCGAATCATTCATTTACAAGCATGCAGCATTTCACACACACACAAAAAGTAATGGAACAAAAGTACAAGAAACTTCAAAGCTGAACATACACTTCTAGTATTATCACAACACTGTGTTAATATCATGTCTTGCAAGCTTTGCGAGCAATTCAGCAAACATCGCAGACTTTGTGTGCAAAATGTAGCACCCAGTTAGTTAAGTTAGTTAAAGTCTGTCCCGAGCCTAAGGCTCATCAGGCCGGTGCTTATCCCGGTTTCTGTGGCGTTAAGCGACTGAGAGTCATAGACTCCCCCCTGGATAGGACGCCAGTCTATCGCAGGGTTAACCCCCAACACAAGGTTGGTACCCTTTTTACACCTGGGTGGGGTGAGAAAATAGCCGTAAAGTGCCTTTTCCAAGGGCACAACGCCATAGCGGAATAGCTGGGATCGAACCCGCAACCTTCAGATTACGAGTACAACGCCCTAACCACTAGGCCACAGCGGCGGCTGTAGCACCCAGTGTGTCAGCATTATCAAAGCCTGCATACATATAGCTTCTCAGAATCATCCATATTTTCAGGTTAAAATATACATGTCCTTTGTTAAGACTCGGCACAGAGAGAGACACAGAAAGAGACAGAGAGAGAGAGAGAGAGAGAGAGAGAGAGAGAGAGAGAGAGAGAGAGAGAGAGAGAGAGAGAGAGAATACGGAAGATGGAATTAAATTCGGATAGAATAAATTCAGAGAGAGAGAGAGAGAGAGAGAGAGAGACAGAGAGACAGAGAGACAGAGAGACAGAGAGAGACAGAGACAGAGACAGAGACAGAGACATACATAGACAGACAGACAGACAGAGACATACACAGACAAACAGAGACATACACAAACAGAGACATACACAAAGAGAGACATACACAGACAAACAGACAGACAGACAGAGACATACACAGACAAACAGAGACATACACAGACAGACAGACAGACAGACAGACAGACAGACAGACACACACACACACACACACACACACACACACACACACACACACACACACACACAAAAACAGAGACATACACAGACAAACAGACAGACAGACAGAGACATACACAGACAAACAGGCAGCAAGAATGGTCAAGCTTTTTCGCACGCCAATGAAGAAGACTCAGGCAGCATAGCAGTACTACAGTAAGTAGCAAACTACACAAGCAGCATAGAGGAGAGGCTAGGAGTAGAGGGTCAGTATCTGAAGAGACCAGCCACCCATAAAATGACCACCGCCCCCCCCCCCCACCCCCACCCACCCACCCACCTTCACCCCCCCCCACTCTTTTCTGTCCCTCCCTCCTGTGAAATGTGGCGACAGGCGATGGAGACATTTTTTCTGACTCACTATGGCTGAGTCACTGTCGATGTCTGACCCCCCCCCCCCCCCCCCCCCCCCCCCCCCCCCCCCCCCCTCTATCCTTCTGAAAATCTTGTGGTGAGTTTGCTGAGTCCTAAAAGTTGAGGAGACAAGACTCTATGTATAGATCTACTCTTTTGCCCTCTTGTCTGTCTGTCTGGTTGGCTGACTGGCTGTATGTTTGGCTGTCTGTATGTTTGGCTGGTTGTTTGTTTAGATGTCTGTGTGTCTGGCTGTATGGCTGGCTGGCTGTTTTGCTGTCTGGCTGGCTGGCTGGCTGTTTTGCTGTCTGTATGGCTGGCTGGCTGTTTTGCTGTCTGTATGGCTGGCTGGCTGTTTTGCTGTCTGTCTGGCTGGCTGGCTGATTGGCTGTCTGGCTGTTCTGCTGTCTGTATGGCTGATTGGCTGTCTGTTCTGCTGTCTGTCTGTATGGCTGATTGGCTGGCTGTTTTGCTGTCTGTATGGCTGATTGGCTGTCTGTTCTGCTGTCTGTCTGTATGGCTGATTGGCTGGCTGGCTGTTTTGCTGTCTGTCTGTATGGCTGATTGGCTGTCTGTTCTGCTGTCTGTCTGTATGGCTGATTGGCTGGCTGGCTGTTCTGCTGTCTGTCTGATTGGCTGTCTGTTCTGCTGTCTGTCTGTATGGCTGATTGGCTGGCTGGCTGTTTTGCTGTCTGTCTGTATGGCTGATTGGCTGTCTGTTCTGCTGTCTGTCTGTGGCTGGCTAGCTGCATTCCTGGGTAGATGGGTGACTTTGTGTTAATTTTGTGACTGCGTTTCTCTCAACAATTAGCGTTTGATTGATTTATTGGTTGATCGGCTCATTCATTCAAGTCAAGTCAAGTACACTTTAACCATCCCTGAAGGGCAATTACACTGCTGTTGATTCACTTCTTTGGCGTTCAGAGCTAGCTAGGCCTACCTGTTTTTGATCTTATTTATTTATTTATTTATTTATTCTTTTATATCGAGGATAATGGAATAAGCACTCGCAATATAAACACACGTAGGACATCACCTTCTAAGCCCCTCTGTACTACTGACAGCAATCCTAGCGAGGTTTCCGGATCCATTTGATTAATTCTTTTATATCCAAGATACTGGAATAAGCTCTCGTGTGCTGTTTTGTTTTTTTATATCCAGTCCCCGTGTGTATGTGGTTTTTGTAAATTTTGTCATTTTGTTGTTCCCCACCTGTTCACAATAGTCTGCTTTTGTCGAAGAGCCAGACTGAATGAGACTATCACCGTTTAAAGGGATAGTGCTCACCTCTGGTGCTTTTAAGAGGAGTTTGTAGGTCTGTTTAAGGTACCAGGGATGGTTAAAAAATTATTTGAAAAAAAAGCAGCACCACCTGCCGAGACCTCTGATTATGGCTTATGCAGGAGTTGGAAAGTCAGGGGTCAGGTTGGGTAAACCTAATAATGGTCCTTACTGCAAACATTCCACCACCACCCTAAAAACCAACAACAAAAAAACCCCAACAAAATAAAACACAAAAAAAGATACAAAAAACCTGCAGCAAAAATTCTTTAAAAAAAAACAACCCAGCCAACTCTTACTGCAAAAATTCTCAAAAAACCCTAGCAACAAATCAAAACAAAAAACCCTACTGCAAACATTCTCAATAAAAACTAAACAAAAAACCCTACTGCAAAAATTCTCAAAAAAACAACAAACCAAAACAAAAAACCCTACTCCAAAAAATTCTCAATAAAACCAAAACGAAAAAACCCTATTCCAAAAACAAAACAAAAAACAAAAACCTCTTACCTCTTACTGCAAAAATTCTCAAAAAAACAAAACGAAATTTTAAAAAGACATGCTGCAAAAATTCTATACCCCCCCCCCCCCAAAGCAAAACAAACCCCAAAAAACCCTACTGCAAAAATTCTCAAAAAAATAAAACAAAACAAAACAAAACAAAAACAAAAAACCCTACTGCAAAAATTCTCAAAAAAATAAAACAAAACAAAACAAAAAACCCTACTGCAAAAATTCTCAAAAAAATAAAACAAAACAAAAAACCCTACTGCAAAAATTCTCAAAAAAATAAAACAAAACAAAACAAAACAAAAAACCCTACTGCAAAAATTCTCAAACACTGTCTACAAAGAAGAGGCGGAGATGGCAGCCGCCTTCAAGATGCTGGCCCCTAGAGAAGCTGAGGTCTCTGACACCTCGCTCCCCTATTTATTTATTGATTTATCTATTTATTTATTTATTTATTTATTTATCTATTGATTGATTTATTCTTTTATATGTAGGATTTATTTATCTATTTATTTTATTCTTTTATATCGAGGATAATGGAATAAGCACTCATGTGTGTGTTTTTTTTTTTACATCCAGTCCCTGTGTGTATGCAGTTTTTTTGTTGATGTATATCGTGTCATCTGGATAGTGGAATAAGCACTCGCAATAAACACACGCAGGACATCACCTTTTGATACCATTACCATATGTTTTAAATTGATAGGGGTTTGTGGTTTTGTTTTTCTTTCTTCATTTTTTGGGGAGTTCATATCCAGGTTATTCTTGCAACGAAGAAGGAGCTGACTTTGGTTGCCTCCCTTTGTTTACCTCCGCTAATTTTTTTCTTTATATAATTATGTAAAATGTATGTACACACACACACATGCACGCACGCGCGCGCGTGCACGCACGCACGCACGGCACACGACACACACACACAACACAACAACACACACACACACACACCACACACACGCACACACACACACACCACACACACAACACCACACACACACACACACACACACACACACACACACACACCACACACACACACACACACACACACACACACACACACACACTACACAACACAACACAACACACACACTACACAACACACACACAACACACACACACACACACACACACGCACCACACACACACACACACACACACACACACAACACACACACACACACACACACAACACAACACAACACACACACACAACACAACACAACACAACACAACAAAAACACACACACAACACAGCACACGCTTCATCAATAAACGAAGCATATCTCCGACCTAGATCTTTCTTGCGCGACGTGTAGTGGAAGCGAGAACCTAGCAGCGATAAAAATTTCATGACAGAAGTGGGGAGGGGAGGGGAGGGGAGATACTTGGATCAAACCCTCACCCCCTTGACCCAGGGAGAGAAAGAACACAGAATTGATCTTCTACGCCCCGTGGGGATGTATGCCAGGG
>CM060347.1:27238297-27243049 GCA_030674155.1 Stramonita haemastoma | reverse complement strand
GAGTTTAGGTTTTGTTTCTTTGTGTTTATTCCCTTAGATAAATGGCTTGACGAAAAAAAAAGCTAATGTTTTGCTAATTCAATGTACCATCCACGTACAAAAGTTTGACTTTTGACTTTGACTTTGACTCTCTCTCCTCTCACACACACACACACACACACAACACACACACACACACACACACATACACACACACACACAACACACACACACACACACACACACACACACACAACACACACGACATCCAAACGACAATGCAAAGAAAAACCATGACTAGAATACACCACAGCGCATTTGTCTCATTGCAATAACTCGGAAAACAAATGGCCATTTTTTTTCCCCTTTGGGGTGTTCTTTTTTGTATGGCGTGCGTGTGTGTGTGGTGTGTGTGTGTGTGTGTGTGTGTGTGTGTGTGTGTGTGTGTGTGTGTGTGTGTGTGTGTGTGTGTGTGCGCGCGGCGCGACGTGTGTCGTGATATGTGTCTGTGTGTCGTGCATGTGCGCGAGTGTGTGGTGTGTTGTGTGTTGTGTGTGTTGTGTGTTGTGTGTGGGTGTGGGTTGGTGTGTGTGTGTGTGTGTGTGTGCGTGCGTGCGTGCGTGCGAGTGTGTGGTGAGTGAGTGTGTGGGTGGGTGGAGTGCGTGCGTGTCGTGTGTGGTTTGTTATTTTATTTAGTTTTTCTTTTATTTTTCTTCTTTCTTTTTCTTTTTCACCACGGGGCCCCTCTGCGCATGTCTGAGCGGAAGCCGGAAGGACTGTCGGCAATGGCGGCTCGCACTGATTTATGGGACACATTCTGCTCCCTCAGGGCAACTTTCCGCACTCTCAGGGCAATAACTCTGTCTCCCTGCATCCCTCCCCCCCCCCCCCATCTTCCTCTCTGTCAAGTCTGTCTGTCTTTCTGTCTGTCTGATTGCGTCTGTTTGTTTTATCCCCCCCACCCCCCCACCCCCCCACCCCTTATTCTCTTATTTTCTGACTATCTGCCATCTGTCTGTCTCTCTGTCTGTTTTTCTTCTCTGTTCTGTTTTGTTTCTTTATCTCTGTCTCTCCTCTCTGTTTCTCTCTTTATCTCTGTCCTCTCTGGTCGACAGGCTGTCCTCTCTGTCTCTAACTCCCCCACCCCTCTCTCTCTCTCTCTCTCTCCTCTCTCTCTCTCTCTCTCTCACTCTCTCTCTCTCTCTCTCTCTCTCTCTCTTCGTAAGAGTAGGCCATCGTGTGCCGGTGGGAACAGATGACATTTACAAAACTGCATACACACGGGGACTGGATGTAAAAAAAAAAAAAGCACAAGAGTGCTTATTCATTATTGTCGATATAAAAGAATAAATCTCTTCTCTCTCTGTCCTCTCTGTCTGTCTGTCTGCTGTCTGTCTGTCTCGTCTGTCTGTCTGTCTTCTCTCTCTCTCCTCTCTCCTCCCTCTCATCTTCTCTCTTCTCTCTCCTCTCTCTCTCTCTCTCTCCTCTCTCTCTTCCTTTCCCTACCCCGCTCTCTCTCTCCCTCTCTTCTACTCTACCTCCTCTATCCACCTCCCTCAACTCTCTTTTTTTCCCCCTTCTCATTCTAACCCCCCCCCCCCACAGCTGTTAATCCCTTTAACTCCCCCTCCTCTCCCCCCCTACTCCCCCCCCCCCCCCCCCCACCAAAAAAAACACACAAAACTACCCTGTCCCCTTTTCCCCTTCTTATGCCAGCACAATGCTGCAGTCTAAAAAAAAAAAAACCCAGCGTAACAAACAATGCAAGGCAATATAACTACAGTGGATTTTCGTATGACACGCATGACTGTATATATATTATAACACTGTAGCACTGAAGAGTGCAAGACATAGGCTGAAAACGCTCCGATAGTATATTATACACATCCTCGAAATCGGAATGCGGCTACCTTCATGGGGGTAAACACACACACACACACACACACACACACACACACACACACACACACACACACACACACACACACACACCACACACACACACACACGAAACAGACCAAAAAAAAACGGGTCGCATACGCAAAAATCTCACCAATGATAAACCTCGGAGCTCTAGCCGGGCAACAGAAACAAAAATAATTACAATACACAAGCACCAGGGTCAGACCAAACAGCTTGATCAGAAATTGCTGTGTAGGGTAAGTGACAAGGCGTACGTTGAAAATACTGTCTATCGTTATGCTTTGTGAATGTTGTGTTGAAACTGTCTTCAGCCCTGACAAACTCTTAAGCGTAACACACAGACCTTTTAAAGGAGAGAAAAACATCCCCGACTTCAGAGCTGCTCAGTTTCATACAGGACGCATGCTGGGTCTGTTCGTGTTTTCATAAGTCAACTATAACTAATATGAAGTGCAGGTTTTTCATTGTAAGTATTTGATCTTCTGCATGTAGTTATATATATACATGAAGGGAAATAAGGCACTGGCAGGCCTGCACTTTAAGTGGACCTAAGAGATGGTTAAAAACAAATCCCCACCCTTAATCCACAAGACGCCATCGAGATTCGAACCCATGACTTCATGGACCCATGGGACTGAAGCCAAACGGCCTTATCCTCTCGGCTATAGTGTCCATCTCCGATAGGTAGGAAGAGAAAGCAAGGGGGAGGGGGGTGAAAGAAAAAGAAAGATGATAATTTCTTGTAAGTGTACTGTTGTTCAGAATTACCAAATTACATGTAGCTACTAAGATCTCTTTTTCTGTCTCTGTCTCTGTCTGCCTGCCTGCCTGTCTGTCTGTCTGTCTGTCCTGTCCTGTCTTCTCCTCTCTCTCTCTCTTCCGTCTTCTCTTCTCTCCTCTCTCTCTCCTCCTCTCTCTCTCTCTCTCTCTCTCCTCTCTCTGTCTCTCTCTCTTTCTTTCTTCCTTTCTACCTCCCTATCTCTTTCCCATCCTCTCTGTCTCTCCCTCCCTCTCTGTCTCTCCATCCTTCTCTGTCTCTCCGTTCCTCTCTGTCTCTCTATCCCCCCTCTCTGTCTCTCTCCCTCCGTCCCCATCTCTTTCTCTGTCTCTCTATCGCTCTGTGTCATTCTCTCTATCTCTCTATTGTTTGTCTGTCTGTCTCGTCTCTGTCTGTCTCTGTCTGTCTCTGTCTCTGTCTCTCTCTCTCTTCTCTGTCTCTCTCTCTCTCTCTCTCTCTCTTCTCTCTCTGTCTCTCTCTTCTCTCTCTCTCTCTCTCTCTCTCTCTCTCTCTCTCTCTCTCCTCTCCTCAGCGGTATAAAAGATTCCTTAATGGAGTTTTATCTATGGCTGTCAGGAATAATCACAAGAAAACTTGCACACACACACACACACACACAACACACACACACAGCACGCACGCAACGACACACAACCCACACCACACAACACACACAACCACCAAACACAACACACACACACAACACACACACCACACGCACGCACGCCACAAACACACACACATACACACGCGCGCGCACGCACGTACGCACGCACACACACACACACCACGCACGCACGCAGGCGCGCGTGCGCACACACAGACACAGAGACACACACAGATACAGAGATACACACAGACACACACATGCACGCACGCACACGCACGCGTGACACACACACATATACGCACGCGCGCGCGCACATACTAAATTGGGGGGAAAATCCCACAAGACAATCAATTTTGGTCTCAGGCGGACAATTGTCAAGCTGGCATTGTAATACGCGCGCGCGCGCACGCACGCACGCACGCGCACGCCACACACACACACACACACACACAACACACAACACACACACACACACACACACACCACACACACACACACACACACAACACACACACACACACACACATAAACACATAAACACAAAACGCGCGCGCCTGCGCACTCCAGCAAAAAAAAATCCCATTTGAATATTAATTTTGGTCTGAAACCTTTTTACCATGGTATTCTCCTCCCATCCGCCCCCCCCCCCCCTCTCCTCTCTCTCTCTCTCTCTCTCTCTCACACACACACACACACACACACACACACACACACACACACAACACACACACACACACACACACACAACACACACACACACACACACACACACACACAAACAAAAAAAAGAAAAGAAAAGAAAGAAAGAAGAAAAAGAGAAAAATCCCTACACGAGCATTTGGGCCCGGGACTATTCCTAAGGTGGTATTGTCACAATCGAATAAAGAGACAGTTTGGCTGCGCATGCGTCACCGGAAGACGGAAAGACGGCAAACAATGGCCGCCCGCGCTGATTTATGGATATCCCAGTTCTCTTCCCTGGAGGCAACTTTTATCGGGTCATGAGCTAAAGTCTAGATCTAGCTGACTCTCTGTCTGTCTGTCTGTGTGTCTGCCTGTATCTGGTTGTTAGTCTGTCTGAATCTGATTGTAAGTCTGTCTGTATCTGATTGTAAGTCTGTTTGTATCTGATTGTAAGTCTGTTTGTATCTGATTGTAAGTCTGTCTGTCTGTCTGTCTCTGATTGTCTGTCTGTCTGCCTGTCTGTATCTGATTGTCTGTCTGTCTGAGTCTGATTGTAAGTCTGTCAGTATCTGATTGTGAGTCTGTAACTAATTGTGAGTCTGTCTGTCTCTGATTGTCTGTCTGTCTGTCTGTCTGTCTGAATCTGATTGTAATTCTATCTGTATCTAATTGTAAGTCTGTTTGTATCTGATTGTAAGTCTGCCTGTCTGTATCTGATTGCAAGTCTGTCTGTATCTGATTGTAAGTCTGTGTATATCCGATTGTAAGTCTGTATCTG